>BLSH010230818.1:750933-769576 GCA_018402905.1 Glandirana rugosa
CGTCACGACCTTTTAAAACACACTGGTGGTAATAAAAGGTCGTGACGGAATTGGGAGTACCTGTACGTCAAGTGGTCTCGAAGTGTCCAACGGTGACCTCAGGAGAAGGTGAGGAGGTACTGCTGTAGTGCCTCGACCACCTACAATCTCTAGAACACGAGGAGGTGGAAGGTAAACTCCTACGGGGTGTCTACGAGTTATACCAAATCCAGACCTTATCTCAACTCGCTTGTGGACCTGCAAGCCCAAGACGACCAGGCAGGCTTGAAGCCCTGTTTCAGGCCCAGGCCCAGGCCTGCCTTGGGCTTGCTAGCGTGCCTGTTTGTCCGTGCGATCGTTCGGGTTCCGTCCGGACCCGGACCCGGACTTTGTCCCGAAGTTCGGACGGACCAGCAGAACCCGAACGTCCAGGTGTTCGCTCAACTCTATTCCAGACCTAAACCATATTGAGCATCTGTGGGGCATCCTCAAATGGAAGGTGGAGGAGCACAAGATCTCTAACATCCACCAGCTCCGTGATGTCGTCATGGAGGAGTGGAAGAGGACTCCAGTGGCAACCTGTGAAGCTCTGGTGAACTGCATGTCCATGAGGGTTAAGGCAGTGCTGGAAAATAATGGTGGTCACACAAAATTTTGACACTTTGGGCCCAATTTGGACATTTTCTCTGAGGAGTGTACTCACTTTCGTTACCAGCGGTTTAAACATGAATGGCTGTGTGTTGAGTTATTTTGAGGGGGCAGCAAATTTACACTGTTATGCAAGCTGTACACTCACTACTTTACATTGTAGCAAAGTGTCATTTCTTCAGTGTTGTCACATGAAAAGATATAATAAAATATTTACAAAAATGTGAGGGGTGTACTCACTTTTGTGAGATTGTATATTCAACACATATTGCACAACAGAAGTATATCTTGGTCTCAGACAGTAAAATACTATCTTTGCTTGGGCAGTTTATAGATGTCATGCATATGAGCACATACCCTAATTTAATAGTGTCAAACTGGCATACCTTGAGGTTTGGGGCCCTCTGAGCTCGAAATGTGCTGCCTAAGCGTTCTGAAGATGTAGTACGGTCTGTGGTAGCAAGACAGTGTGATGTCCCATCCGGCACACTCCTGTCTATCCCACCACAAGGAAGAGAGAGAAACACTGTTCTGCTTTGACTGTATGTTTGATGTGTACTGTCTATGGGTGCATGTACTGTTTGCCAAGTATCTAACATAAGGTTATGAACAGGGCTGGCCCAAGACATGTGCTGCCTGAGTCCAAGAATGAAAAAAAATCACGCCCACCAAAAGGCCCCCACATCCATTATTTTATATCATGATAAATAAAACTAAAATTAAATTTATCAGTAAGTCAGATTTTGCACTAAACACATAAGTGTGAACCTAGGTTAAGGGCTATTGTAGTATATTGACAGGCTAGGGCAGTATATAGACAGGCTAAAGTGTGTTTCAACATCTCCCTGTTATCTGATGAACCTCAGTCCTAGGCCCATCATTTACTGGAGCAGAAAGATCCTGCTATCACCTCTGTGGACGCATTCTTAAAGGCTATGTTTCTGCTTTATGATGATCCGCAAGTGCAACCACTGCTGAAGCTGCCCTTCATACCTTACAGCAAGGGCGGCACCCTGCGGAAGATTATACATTGGACCTCCGTATATGGGCAGCAGACACAGGGTGGAACAAAGCCGCTCTCAGGCATCAATACCGGCTAGGACTTTCTGAATCACTCAAGGATAAGTTGGCATGAGTAAGGCCCGCACTAGTCTAGAGGGTCTTATTCAGCTGACCATCCAGCTTGACAGACGCCTGTGAGAGTGGCAGTTGGAACATTCACAGGCATACCAACCCACATGAGTGTTACCCAAGGTTCTCCCTGTTCCTACATCTTAGTCTGCTCAACCCTGACACCAGAGGAGAGACACAGTCGCCGACAGGCCAACTTTTGCTTGTACTGCGGAGAGAGTGGACATTCTCTACGCAACTGCCACGTGAGGCCTAGTTAGTCTGTCTTGCACAACCCAGTGTGTTTCCAAGTTTCCGAAGCCTCCCCGTCTCACCTCATTCTTCATAGCTCATTACAGGTGGGGGAAGTGGAGGTACGAACACCAGCCATCGTTTATTCTGGGGCCTGCAGTTGCTTCATGGACATTGCTCTAGCACAGAGACGTTGCATCCCTTTACAGCCCAAGAAACAGAGACTTGAGGTTCATTTGGCTGATGGGACCACTCCCAGATCTGGGCCTGTTACGCAAGAGACTTTACCCACTTTACTCACTACAGTGGAACATGGGCACAAAGAATTCCTTTGCTTTGATGTGCTATGTTCCCCAATGTTTCCTGTGATCCTGGGGATTTCATGGTTGCGGGCTCACAATCCGCACATTGATTGGACTAAAGGGAAGATCCACTTTACATCCACATATTGCCTCGAATCCTGCCTTGCTCCTGATCCTTTGTCTTCATCCGGGTGTCTCACCGTCCAACCTCGAGAGGCCACCAACTCAAGTGTACCCCCAGCTTATGAAGAATTTTTGGATGTCTTTGACAAAAAAAAGCTGAATCATTTCCTCCACACCGGCCATGTGATTGCCCAATCGAATTGCTAGAAGGCACAGAGGTTCCATTTGGATGGATATTTCCATTATCCGAAAAAGAACTAGAGACTCTACGTCAATACATCAACCAGAATCTGGAAAAAGGGTTAATTTGCCCTTTCTCCTCTCCAGCCGGTGCAGGCATCTTCTTTGTACAAAAGAAAGACCATACCCTCAGGCCCTGTGAAGACTATAGAGAGATCACCAAAATTACTATCAAGAACTGTTATCCTCTGCCTCTGGTGCCTGAGCTCTTTCAGAGATTCCGTGATGCCCAACTCTTCACTAAACTGGACACGAGGAGCATACAACTTTGTGCGTATCCAAGAGGGTGATCGTACATGCTTTGGGCACTTTGAATATTTAGTTATGCCATTTAGACTTTGTAATGCCCCAGCCCCTTTGAGCACTTCGTAAATGATATCTTCAGAGAATACCTGGACTACTTCATGATCGTTTACTTGGATGATATCCTCCTTTTCTCCGTCACCCTGAAACTACACAGAATCCACGTTAAAAAAGTCTTGCTTACACTAAGAAAACATGGACTGTACCCAAAGGCGGAGAAATGCAGTTTGAAAAAACTACCATTCAATTCCCCAGCTTAATTATCTCTACAAACGATGTGGCCATGGATCCTCAAAAAGTATCAGCCACCCTGAAATGGCCAGTTCCCACGGACAAAAAGGGCATTCAAACATTTGTGGGATTTGCCAATTTCTATCGAAGGTTTATTAAGAATTTTTCCAGTATCATTTCCCCAATTACCGAGCTGACACGTCAACACACCCGTTTCCAGTGATCACAAGAGGCCCAGACTGCTTTTGACGAGTTGAAAGCTTTGTTTACGTCTGTTCCCGTCCTATAACATCCATATCCAGCTCTACCCTTCAACCTGGAGGTTAATGCCTTGGAGATTGCTACAGGAGTGGTCCTATCACGACAGGGTCCTAAAGCACTGCTTCACCGGTTGCTTTCTTCTCACGAAAAATGAGTCAGACTGAGATAAACTATGACATGGGATATCAAGAACTGTTAGCAATTAAGATTGCATTGGAGGAATGGCGATATCTCCTGCAAGGAGCAGCTCAACCTGTTATGATATTCAGACCACAAAAACCTGGAATATCTAAGATCAACAAAACGTCTGAGACCACAGCAGGCTTGGTGGGCTCTGTTCTTTTCAAGATTCAACTTTCACCTTACATATTGGCCAGGTTCTAAAAATGTGAAAGCAGATGCACTTTCACGCATGTTCCCTGAGACTCCCGAGATTGTTGCCCCCAGTACCATCTTGTCTCCTCAAATTTTTTTACTGATCCAGCCTGACTTGAAATCAGCTCTTGAGCAGACTTACGTTCGGTGTCCAGAATCTGAGACTTTGTCTCTCCAGAGACAGGAGGGACTCTGATGGCATGGAAATACGATTTTTGTGCCCAAAGAAGTCTAAGAGGTACTTAGTGTTTTTTACGACCACCAACTTGCCGGACACTTTGGGGCCCACAAGACATGTGAACTTATCCAGCAGTCATATTGGTGGCCTAACCTAAGGCAGGACTGTAAGGACTATGTTAAGTCATGTACTACCTGTGCCAGAAGGGATGTTACAAGCAAGTTTGGGGTCTGTTAATTACTATATTATTATTATTATACAGGATTTATACAGCGCCAACATTTTACGCAGTACTTTACAATATAAAAAACCATTGTTAAGACCATTGCTGGTTCCAGAACACCCTTGGAAAATGTTGTCAATGGACTTTATTGTGGAGCTGCCCCCTTCAGAAGGATTTTCCACTACCCTGGTAGTCGTCGACCGTCTATCAAAGATGGCCCGCTTTTTGCCCTTGGTTGGTACTCCCTCTGCTATGGATACAACCCTTGTCTTTATCAGGGAGATTGTTAAATTACACGGTCTCTGATAGAGGGGTTCAATCCACCTCTAGATTCTGGAGGGCTCTCTGTAAGGCTTTGAACATTAAGATCTGCCTATCATCTGCCTATCACCCACAGAGTAATGGCCAAACAGAGAGAACAAATCAAACATTGGAACAATACCTCCGTTGTTTCTCTACATATTCACAAGATAATTGGGTCACCTTACTCCCTTGTGTATAATTCCATGCATGCTTCAACCAATCATTCACCGTTTTGAGCAAATTACAGATTTCATCCTACTTTCTTACCCAACATGATACCAGAGACAGCACTACCAGCAGTACAGGGCAGGATAACCGTTATCCAGGAAAATTGCCAAGTTTTGCAGCACACTATGCAAAAAGCACAGGAAGACAAGAAGAAGAGAGAGGGTCCTGCACTAAAGGTTGGTGACAAAGTCTGTCTTTCTACTTCTAACCTTAAATTGTCCTGCCCTTTGAGAAAGATGGGTCCTAGATTCATCGACCCTTTCAGTATCAAGAAAGAAGTAAACCCTGTGGCCTTTGAACTCGCTCTGCCAAGCTCTTATAAGATCCACCCATATTTCTCTACTAAAACCGGCCATTGCCAATCCCTTTACAGGTCAAGAAGAAGAGGTAGACAAGCCCAATTCCTAATAAAATGGAAAGGGTATGCTGCTGAGGAGAACTCCTGGGAACCAGCAAGACATCTCCATGCCCCAAGGCTTGTGCATGAATTTTTCAACAGAAACCCTGAAAAGCAAGCCTGTTTGGGCCCCTGTGGGGGGCACTGTCAGGGAATGGTCCATGGAGGGCCACGCCACAGTCCTTCTCCTTTGGCACGTAGAATGTGCCAGTATGCACATGCGGAAGATCTAGAACGATCGTAGGAGATTGTGCACCAGTGCGAATGCGCGCGTGCCAGAGTGCACCCAATATGTCACAGATGTTTGTGCCCAGTGCCCTATTTAAAGCCAGTGGAAAGAACCATTAGTTGCTGGATGATCTTCAGCTTCCCTGAGTGTTCCTTTTTTCCAGTATCTGATCCTGCTTGACTTCCTGATACCGACTCGGCTTGCTCTGACCCTTCTGATCTGCTCACCCGGCTTGACCTTGGCTTGTTCCAGTTACCTCTCTCCTGCTACTGATCTGTGTTTGACCCTCGGCCTGCTTTTGGACTTTGCCTACATCTACTACCAGTGTATGACCCTGCTTACTACTGACTCGCCGGATTGTTCTCCAGTGCATGACATACGGCTCGGCTTCCGACCCCGCTCCCGGCTACCTTTCTGCTGCCACACGGTTCCTGGCACCACTGAGGGACATCAGCCCAGCAGTGTCTCCTGATTACAGCCTGCATCGCAGACGTCTCATCAGCCGACCATAGCCGGTGACCACTGCCTCTCTGGGCACAGCAACCCCTGTTCCCGCCTTCAGGTGGCGCTCTGCGCCTAGCTGCATGGGAAGCCCTCTCTGCATATCGCCCTCCAACCAGGTAACTGACAAGTATATAGACAGGCTAGTGCAGTATATAGACAGGCTAGTGTAGTGTATAGACAGGGTAGGGTATACAGACTAGTGCAGTATATAGACAGGCTAGTAAAGTATATAGACAGGCTAGTGCAATATATAGACAGGCTAGGGTATACAGACAGTCTAGTGAAGTATATAGACAGGCTAGTGAAGTAAATAGACAGGCTAGTGCAGTATATAGACAGGCTAGTGCAGAATATAGACAGGCTAGTGAAGTATATAGACAGATTTGTGCAATATATAGAAAGGCTAGGGTATACAGACAGTCTAGGGAAGTATATAGACAGGCTAGTGAAGTATACAGACAGGCTAATGAAGTAAATAGATAGGCTTGTGAAGTAAATAGATAGGCTTGTGAAGAATATAGACAGACTAGGGTATACAGATAGTCTTGTGAAGTATATAGACAGACTAGGATATACAGACAGGCGTGTGAAGTATATAGACAGACTAGGGTATACAGACAGGCTTGTGTAGTATACAGATAGGCTTGTGAAGTAAATAGATATGCTTGTGAAGTAAATAGATAGGCTTGTGAAGTATATATACAGGCTAGGGTATACAGACAGGCTTGTGAAATATATAGACAGACTAGGGTATACAGACAGCCTTGTGTTGTATACAGATAGGCTTGTGAAGTAAATAGATAGTCTTGTGAAGTACATGTACAGGCTAGGGTATACAGACAGGCTTGTGAAGTATATAGACAGACAAGGGTATACAAATAGGCTTGTGTAGTATACAGGTAGGCTTGTCAAGTAAATAGATAGGTTTGTGAAGTATATATACAGGCTAGGGTATACAGACAGGCTTGTGAAGTATATAGACAGGCTAGGGTATACAGACAGGCTTGTGAAGTACATAGACAGACTACGGTTTACAGACAGGCTTGTGTAGTATACAGATAGGCTTGTGAATTAAATAGATAGGCTTGTGAAGTATATAGACAGGCTAGGGTATAGAGACAGGCTTCTGAAGTATATAGACAGACTAGGGTATACAGACAGGCTTGTGTAGTATACAGACAGGCTTGTAAAGTATGTAGACAGACTAGAGTACAGACTCACCTGGCGCCACCCCGGCTCAGGACCTTGTGTGTGAAAGTTCCTCCCGGCTCTATGATATGAGTGGAGCCAGGAGGAGGCTCACTCTCACACTCATCTCTGAGCTCTGCTTATCACTGAAGTAGCGGTACAGACTCAGTGAGAGTGTGGCGGCTGTGTGGGACAGCGCTGTGTCAGCAGCCCACGATACTCTCACTGAGTCTGCACTAGATGTGGGTCATATAGGTAGCAGCAGCCCTGCACTGCCGCCCCTCTCAACTTGCTGCCTGGGACCCATGGTAGGGCCGGCCCTGGTTATGAAGTAGTAGGCATGGAGTGCCCCTACATTTGGAACAGTGACAGCACATGATGGGCACAGTGACAGCATGTAGACATTATGATACATGGATACATCCTGGTACTAACTGAAATAAAGCTCTATATTCTTCAAATAGAAAACCTGGAATTTTAAGACACATAGGGGTTGATTTAATAGACCCGGAGAGTGCAAAATTAGTTGTAGCTCTGTATAGAAACCAATCAGGTTCCAGGTTTTTTTGCCAAAGCTTAACTGAACAAGCTGAAGTTAGAAGATAATTGGCTACCATGCACAGCTGCACCAAATTTTGCACTCTCCAATTTTAGTAAATCAACCCCATAATATTTATCATGTCCACATTTTTTTTAAAGCAATTTAGTGAATACCTGCTATTACACTTTCTATTAACCAGTTGCCGACCGCCTGCTGTGGCTTGATGGCGGCAACATGGTTCATCCTAATGGTGGCCGCGAGAACGAGTATTTTTAGCGTGTGCGTGCTGCCGGAGGCATGCTCACTGTGTTCCAGGGGGGCATGGGAGCGGGTACGGCGGATCTCTGTTCTGACAGAGAGGGAAGGGATGTGATCACAAGCTCCCTGTATATGGGAGCCGTGATCACTCCCCTCCCCCTGCCAGCCCAGCCCCCATACAGTTAGAACACACTGAGGGAACACAGTTAACCCTTAGAGCACCCCTCCAGGTTAACCCCTTCACTGCCAATGGCGTTTACACAGTAATTAGTACATTTTTATAGCACTGATCGCTGTATAAATGCCAATGGTTCCAAAAAAAAGTATCAAAATGGTCTGACATGTCCGCTGCAATATCACAGTCCCGCTAAAAATAGCAGATCACCGCCATTACTAATAAAATACAAAAAAAAAATAAAAACCCCATAAATGAATTCTCATCATTCGTAAACGCGGCAACTTTTGCGCAAACCAATCAATGAACATTGGGTACAATGCCGCACGACCGCGCAATTGTCAGTTAAAGCGACGCAGTGCTGAATCGCAAAAAGTGCTCTGGTCCTAAACTGGGAAATCCTTCCGGCGCTGAAGTGGTTAAAGTGGACTTTTTGGGAGCTTGAAGTCTGCTTGAATGTTGTATAGATATGTGAAGCGCTATGTAGCTAGGTAGCTGGTATGTGGCACGAGAAATACTGAATAGGATCAGCGCGAGGCTGTGTCCAGTCTTACTAGTGGTGCAGTGATGGTAGGTCCGGAATGGAGTCCATACAAGGGGCTAGATACAGACAGTCAGCCTGCTGGGTGGAGCAAGAAGGGGCTCTGTGGATAAAAAAAGGAGAAAAAGCGGCGCCCATCTAAGTGTAACAACAAGTTAAAAACAAAGGCATTTATTGTTGCAGTCACGTTTCCTGGTTCCATCTGGGTGGAGAGCTGGGGTCTGCGGCATCTCACGTTGCCGGCAGCACCAGTGGTGTCTGGAGTTCTGGGGCGGTAGGCAGGAAAGGAAGCTGAGCATCACTAGGAAGTTGATAATATAAACAATCTCAAGGCACCCCATTCGAAAATGTAAAGAGGTTAGAGGTGATTTACTCTTCCAAAGCAAACACACCTTTGCACACTGGTACTGACTAACAATGTTTTTCTTCTCTCACAGTTTCGTTCTTTCATTCAGCTAATATGACCCCAGTGCTGATGGAGGGACAGGGGAGGAACAAACAAGAATGCTGGGCAGGTGCCTGATAACCTTCTTATTAACCAATTACATCATTGGTTGTTACGATGCTGCGACTAGAAGGTTGTAGTGGCGGACAATGAAAACCCGTGGCTTTGTGTAATAAAAGGCAGGCTTCATCTACCCGCTGGGCTTTATACAATTTTTGGGCAATTTTTAGGCATTTTGCCAAGGCATCCCTAAAGAGACCTGGATGCACTCCAGGGTGCCTAGGCCGAGGGTGCCTAGGCAGTTGAAAAAGGCTGCCCTGGACTACTCTCCCCCAGTAATCAGACTGCAACATTGTATTTGTATCAAGTCACACAAAAGGCGAGAGGCTTTAGCAGGGGCTAATCTGTGTCATACAGCCAATATTTGTACAGGTACCAAGGATTTACACGATTGTGTCATTTTTTGAATTAGCATTTCATTCCAGAGTAGATGATGACCTTGGATAATGATTCAACAAAGATGGCGCTGTCCTTCTGGAGAGAAAAGCAGATGAAGTAATAAATACCTGTAAGTCTTATACATTATATTATCAATAGAATTGTGACACCTGCCTCTACACACATGAACTTTAATGGCATCCCAGTCTTAGTCCATAGTGTTCAATGTTGAGTTGGCCCACCCTTTGCAGCTATAACAGATTCAACTCTTCTGGGAAGGCTGTCCACAAGATTTAGGACTAGCTCATTATGAAATACTTACCTCAGAACGAAGCTCCCACAGGGCTGCCCGGTGCCCACAGAGGGAGCGGACATCTTCCCTGTGGGGATTCTTCCGGGTTCGTGGCTCTGGGGCTGTGAGTGGCCGGAGCCACGAGACGCCACTCCCACGCGTGGGAGCCTATTGTTCTGGAGGACTTTCCGGCAAGGTCCGACGCTATGCTCCTGGCCTTCGCCGGGACATTACTGCGCATGCGCTGTGACCTCAGTGGCTGCATGCAAGTGGAATATCTTCTAAACCGTATAGGTTTAGGAAATATTCATTTTACCTACAGGTAAGCCTTATTATAGACTTACCTGTAGGTAAAAATGTGTATAGAGGGTAGACAACAGCTTTAACCTTCCCAGAAGAGTTGAAGCTGTTATAGCTGCAAAGGGTGGGCCAACTTAATTGAATCCTACGGACTAAGACTGGGATGCCAATAAAGTTCATGTGCGTGTAAAGGCAGGTGTCCCAATACTTTTGCCAATATAGTGTACATAAGAATATGCATATCACATCTGATCTTCCAGTGTGCACCCAAGAGTTAGACAACCCTGCCATAATTCATCCTAGATAAATCCTATGAATAAAATGAGTGGGAAAAGCAGAGGTTGGCTATAATCAACCTGTGAAAGGGAGCCAGCAGATCCTGCCTTAGGCACATGACAGTATTTAAGCACAGCTAGAGCTGAACATGGGTATAAAGAGTATTTTCATTTCCAAAACAGCAGCCACCATCTATTAGGATCCACCTATATTGCAGCGATATCAATAGAGCATCTCTAACAAGGCACTTAAGTTCCTTTCCACACAACAAAGTGTGCTAACACCAGACCTTTTGTAAGACAAATTAAAGGTCATAAAATGCCAGTATGTAAATGCTTCCGCAGATTTCCAGAATGCTGACTATATTTGACGTCACTGTCAGTTCTCATCAAGAATGCTGGACTCCAGAAAGAAGCAGCGCTACACTGCGTGAGTCTTAATCCGACTAGACAAGACTGTCAGGTGTAGTCAGCGCTGTACCCAGACTCTGAATCTAAAAGGGAGAATGGCAAAATTTGCTTGTTCTACTGATATAAACTGACAGTGACGTCAGGCCTACTCAGGATCCCTTCAATTAGAGTATTTTTTCCCTTTATATTATTAATGCACTAAAACATCTAAATCAGATAACATGATGAGCTGAATAGTATAGTGTCTTGATTTTAAGAGTTCTAAAAAAAGGAAGTAAGTTTAATATAAAGTGGTTGCAACGAGTGAAGTTTTTTACCATCATGCATTCTATGCATGAAGGTAAAAAATCTTCTTTGTGCAGCAACAGACCCCCCCCCCCCCATACTACTTACCTGAGCCACATCTTGGTCCAGCAATATGCAGCATCTCTCCCAGGAGCTCCCACTGCTCTCAATCACAGCCAGTGAGCCAATGGATAGAAAGCAGGGGTGGGGCAGAGCCTCTCTCTGTGGGTCAATGGACACACAGAGCAGCAGCTCGGGAGCAAGCCTGCTTGGGTGTCCCCATAGCAAGCCGCCTGCACTAGGGCAGGGGAGAGGTTCCAGGAGCTCTGGCAGAGTATCTGAGAAGAGGCACGCAGAGCAAATAAGTATGACATGTTTATTATTATTTTAAAAAAAAATCTGCCTTTAATATCACTTTAAGGAAATAAAGCAACATCTAATATAGAAAGTGGATGGCAGAGTGCCTTTGTAATTATCACTTATGGCTTGCAGCACTAGGGTCCTTGGTTCAAATCTCATTCAGGTTACTACCTCCATAGAGTTTGCATGGTCTACCCATGTTTGTGCAGGTTTCCTCCCACACATCAAAGACATACCAGTTGGTAAATTGCGTTTTCCTACGGCTCCATGCACACTGGCCTAAAAAACATTGCTTCTACAGGAGTTTTGTATTTTGCCTATAGAAGCTACTCAATGTTATCCTATGTGTCCATGTACATTAGGACGATTAGAGACATATTTTGAGCTCAACGTTTAGAGGCAGGAAAAAACCCCTCCTTGTTGCATTTCTGATTGGAGCTTACTGGGAGAAAAAAAAACGTAAAACTCTCCTAAGCTCATCTAAACTTTGTACAAAAAATGCTCTATATGAGCGTTTTTTACTGCCAAGAGAACAGACTTTTTTTAAGCCCAGTGTGCATGGAGACTTAAAGCTTGTTCTCCATTCATTGATGGAAACTCTAGTACATCTTCTATGAATAGAGGAGGGTGGCAGAAAGGGCAAGCATAGTCGGCAGTCTTGATGAGTGCCTATGACAGGTCAAGTAAATGTATTATCCTCCCTATAACTGAAAGATTACCAGTCTTGGGGGGGGGGGGGGGGCAAGGGACTGAAGATTTCAGCCAAGAGAGGAGCCACCATCACAAGGGACACTTCTCATTCAAAGTAAGTACTGTCCCTTGTGCGGATTAAAAGCAAAAAAAAAAAAAACTAAACTTGGACTTTAACCAATTCAGCCCTGAAAGGATTTACCCCCTTAATGACCAGGCCATTTTTTGTGATACGGCACTGCGTCGCTTTAACTGACGATTGCGCATGTCGTGCGACGTTGTACCCAAACAAAATTGAGGTCCTTTTTTTCCTCACACAGAGATTTCTTTTGGTGGTATTTGATCACCTCTACGTTTTTTATTTTTTGTGCTATAAACAAAAATAAGCGACAATTTTGAAAAAAAAAAACAATATTTTTTACTTTTTGCTATAATAAATGTCCAAAACAAAATGTAAAAAAAAGAAATGTCTTCCTCGGCTTAGACCGATATGTATTCTTCGACATATTTTTGGTACACTAATCCAAATAAGCAACCGAGTCGAGTCCTCATCAGCATCAGCCACAGGAGCTGTGGCCAGCCGAGAGCCATCAGCCTAGCTGACCACACAAGCTCCTGCCTGCCTGCCCTGAAGCCAAGCCACCAGTGCAAGGTATGGGGGGATGATCACATTTCTAAACTAGAGAAAAGGGGGGTCTGTAGTGAATCATTCATATTGCAGATGCAGAGATGTTTCTTTGGCTGTAATACCTGTGTACCGGCTGTAATACCTGTGTACTGGCTGTGGTTGCAATACCTGTGTATTGACTGTAATACTTGTGTACTGGCTGCAATACCTGTATACTGGCAGTGGCTGCAATACCTGTGTACTGGCTGCAATACCCGTGTACTGGCTGTGGCTGCAATACCTGTGTACTGGCTGTGGCTGCAATACCTGTGTACTTGCTGTGGCTGCAATACCTGTAAACTGGCTGCAATACCTGTATACTGCCTTCAATACCTGTGTACTGGATGTGGCTGCAATACCTGTGTACTGGCTGCAATACCTGTGTACTGGCTGTGGCTGCAATACCTGTGTACTGGCTGCAATTAGAGTTGATCGAACCTCTGGAATTCCGGGTTCGGCAGGTTCGGCCAAACTTACGCACAAAGTCCGGGTTCGGGGCCGGACTTGACCCGAACTTTGACCCGGACCCTGAACCCCATTGAAATCAATGGGGACCCAAACTTTTAGGCACAAAAATGGCTCTAACAAAGTCCTAGCAAGTCCTAGAGGTCTGCAAAAGGAAGGAAAAAGGGGGTAAGAGTTGGGCAAGTGCCCTACAAAGAAATGGGGATAGGGAAATAACTTAAAATAATTTTTAAGCTAAAATCACATAAAAAAATCAAAAATGGAGGTGGATGTGGAGTTGGACGTTGAGGAGGCGGTGAAAGTGGCGGTGGAGGAGGTAGCCAACACAGTTTTTTTTTATTTTTGTGCTGGCCGCAAATGTAGTTTTTAGAATTTTTTTTTTTTAAACCAGCTATGTAGATGCACTTTTTAATTTTGTGCAAGAAACAATAATCTGTCCCTTTAAGCAACAGTTGGAACCTCTCCCTATAGAACTTGGAGATGATTTTAGATTCTAAAATCATCTCCAAGTTGTACAGGGAAAGCCTCCAGCTGTTGCTTTAAGGGAAAAATTATTGTTCTAAAATCATCTCCAACTTGTATAGGAAAAGTCTATTGCAGCCGCATAGAGCCATATTATTGTTCTAAAATCATCTCCAACTTGTATAGGAAAAGTCTATTGCAGCCACATAGAGCCATATTATTGTTCTAATGTGCATGGCTGTGATGGCTTCTAGGGAAAACCAGTGAAATACTTGTTGATTGGCTGCCCTTGGCAGCTGTTCAACACGTGGAATAAAATACCAGAACCCCGGACCCGAACCCGGACTTTTTTTGAAAAACTTTATGGTCCGGGTTCGCTCAACTCTAGCTGCAATACCTGTGTACTGGCTGCATACTCTGTTACTGGCTGCAATATACCCCACTTGTGATGCTGAGCTGTATACTCCTGACACAATATGTGGAAAACAGGGGACGGAGTGGATGGATTTGATAAGGGGTGGGGCTTATGAGAAGTAGGAGGGGTCAAAAAAGAAGGTGAGCGGAGATGGATCTGTCATCCGTCGGCTCAGCTGGGATTAGTGGATAGATCCCCGCTGAGCAAAAATGGACCCTATATACGGAAAGCCCATGTGAAAGGGCCTTAATGGTACAATTGTTATTTGCCCCAAAATCCTTTTCATGTTGAGATGAAATGTATCTTTCTGTCAAAGAAATTGTCCTGGCAACAATGTTGCAACTTCATGATCTATTTTGTTTTTAAGAAAGCAAGAATGTGTACTGTTTTCATGTTTTGGCAAAATATTTTTTTCTATGTAACTTTCACTTGCTGAAGTTCATCTCACAAAAATATTTCCCCAAACTCACACAGGAGTCTTTACAAACCACAAACAATTCCATTGTTTCTGCAAATGTAAAAGGAGTCACAATTTTATATTTTTGTATTATTTACAAATGATCTTAATTTGAGCTAAAAAAAATGTGTTATGTGTACCAACATCAGAAATAAAAATGTAATTTCCAAAAATCAGAAGGTGACACCACTATTCTACACTCACACACCAAGAACCACCAAATATCACAGAATAAATTAAAAAGAATAATTCCTGATTAATGTAATTCCATCACCTATATACCCAAAGAAATGCAGCATATGTGTGTAGGAAAGTTCTATCTGTATCAGCTCTGTGGCTCACAAGGTGCCTAACAGAACTTAGTTCCAGGGTTTGAATTCCACACACACACCTTCACGTAGAGACGTTGTTTGTTCTCCCTATGTTGGTAAACATAACTCATTAGACAATGATGTCTAAATGTAGTATTTATGTGTAGGAGGGTTCCACCATTGCAAATCTTGCCAGATAGCCAAAAGTATTGAGACGCCTGCCTTTACACCCACATGAACTTTAATTGCATCCCAGTATTAGTCCGTAGGGTTCAATATTGATTTGTCCCACCCTTTGCAGCTATAACAGCTTCAACTCTTCTGGAAAGGCTGTCCATAAGGTTTAGGAGTGTGTCTAAGTCAGTGGTTCTCAACTCCGGTCCTCGGGCCCCCCCAACAGGCCAGGTTTGCAGGATAACTGAAATACATCACAGGTGATATCATTTGCTGCTCAGTGATTGCAGTGTTCTAGTCTGCATCTCCCCAAGGTAATACTTAAAATCTGGCCTGTTGGGGGGGCCCGAGGACCGGAGTTGAGAACCACTGGTCTAAGTGAATGTTTGGCCATTCTTCCAGAAGTGCATTTGTGAGGTCAAGCACTGATGTTGGATGAGAAGGCCTGGTGTTCTATTTGGTTGAGGTCAGGACTCTGTGCAGGCCAGTGAAGTTCCTCCACCCCAACCTCCCTCATCCATGTCTTTGTGGACCTTGCTTTGTGCACTGGTCCAAATTATTTGGTGGAGGGGTAATTATGATGTGGGGTTGTTTTTCAGGGGTTAGGCCTGGCCCATTAGTTCCAGTGAAGGGAACTCTTAAGGCATCAGTAAGACATGTTGGGTAATTTCATGCTCCCAACTTTGTGGGAACAGTTTGGGGATGGCCACTTCCTGTTCCAACATGACTGCGCACCAGTGCACAAAAAAAAAGTCCATAAAGGCATGGATGAGGGAGGTTGGTGAGGAGGAACTTGACTGGCCTGCACAGAGTCCTGACCTCACGGGAAGACCATACATTCATTCTCGGTAAGAGAGAACGAGCATATTAAAAATATATGTAAAAAAAAGAGTAATAATAGTGTTCCCAAACATTACGCTCAATGCCATAATGGCGATCCTAGGGGTACCCTATTTGTAGCAGTTGATAAATATGATTCACCTTGGTGAGGGGGCTCCCTGAAAAGAGGGGTGTCTTGCCTTGAAACTAAGTGGATTTATTTACTAAAGTCATACAGCCCTTATGGCATGAATGAAGAATTGGACATAAACTCTTTTATTAATAATGCCTAATAAATGTCTATGTTTTATTTGAATTTTCTTTCTATTTTATTCATTTAACATAAGGGTTTTTGTATATAGTGTGATACAACATACATTCAGTGCAATAGGCCCCTCCTCCTTTCCCCTTTATTCCTTTTGTTCATAATTTTTTTAGTATACAAAATTTTATATCCCTCTTAGTTAATTTTTAATGATGCTATTTTTTAATAATTTGTTTAAATAGCCCTGCCTTATACAGGGTATTTGAATTTTTTTCAATCTTAATGCACATTTTACCAGTATTTAACCACTTCAGCCCCGGAAGGATTTCCAGCTTTAGGACCGGAGCCCTTTTTGCGATTCGGCACTGCGTCGCTTTAACTGAAAATTGCGCGGTCGTGCGACGTTGTACCCAAACGAAATTTGCGTCCTTTTTTTCCCACAAACAGAGCTTTCTTTTGGTGGTATTTGATCACCTCTGTGTCATTTCTGATCGCCGCTATAAACAAAAGAAGAGCGACAATTTTGCAAAAAAACCCAAATTTCTTACTTTTTGCTAGAATACAAATCAAAAAAAAAAAATATAAAAAAACATTTTTTTTTCACCGTTTTTGGCCAATTTATATTCTTGCTCATATTTGCGATAAAAAAAAATCACAATTGGCGTTTATTGATTGGTTTGCGCAAAAGTGGTCACGTTTACGGATGATGAGAATTCATTTTTGTTTTTTGTTTTTTTTTACTAGTAATGGCGGCGATCTGCGATTTTTAGCGGTACTGCGATATTTCAGCGGACATGTCGGACTATTTTGACACTTTTTTGGGACCATTGGCATTTATACAGCGATCAGTGCTATAAAAATGCACTGATTACTGTGTAAATGTCATTGGCAGTGAAGGGGTTAACCTGCATGGGGGCGCTCTAAGGGTTAAATATGTTCCCTGGGCGTGTTCTAACTGTAGGGGGACTGCACTATCTGGGGAAGGGAAGTGGTCACAGCCTTCGTATACAGGAAGGCTGTGATCACAGCCCTTCCCCCTTCACACAGAGCGGAGGTCCGTGTTTACATACACGGACCTCCGTTCCTCCGCTCAGGGGGGCCATCGCGGGTAGCCGGCGGCAATCGAAGCCGCCACACCCGCTCCCTGGCCCTCCCCGAACACAGTGAGCACGCGGGCGCGCCTCCGGCGGCGCGTTTACTAAACTCGTTCCCGCAGCCGCCGTCGTATGACGGCGTTTTGCGGGGAACGAACCACTTTGCCGCCGTCAAATGCCGATCGGCGGTCGGCAAGTGGTTAATTACATTCCTTTTTACACATACTTACCATTTAATATTTCACAAATACTATTCCAATTATGATTGGCTATTCTAGTATGTGGATATTATAGGACCTTTTTTTGTACATTTCAATATATATATATATATATATAAATATTTGTCCTTTGTACATCATTTTTCCTTTACATATTTGTTTTTCATGTGTAAATGAGGCTTGGCCTTCCTTACACTGCATTTATGTGTACTCCGTAGCCTTGGAGTGCAGCATGTTCCGTCTCTGCAGTCTCCAAATGAGGCTTGGTTCAGGCGGCCACTGTATGTGATTGGCTGCTGGATGCACATGCACTGCTAGCTGGATGCTTGTTCCTGGCCTTTCAACACGAGGCTTGGTACACGAGCGAGTGGCCAGCGGGTTCCGTGATTGGTTACTTGCAGTGCCGGTGGTCTAATGTCTTTGCATATATATTGCGTGGCACATACATGCCCCTGATGACGTCAGTTGTGACAAAACATGTAGGGCGGAGCTTATGTACATGCCGCCTCCATGCCAACGCTGTTTGACTGTGTACACAAGATTTTTTGTGATGCCTGTTTTTCTATGGCCAAATAGTGGAGAGTATTTCTGGCCATTGTTACATCCATTCGGTAAGAGTCCATCTATATTTGGTGGTGGATAACGCTGTGGTTTTCTTCACTTGTCACCTGTTCAAGAGTATATGGACAATCTGGCACATTTATGGATCTTTTGCACTTATGCATCTTCTGTTTTTTAAAACATTTAAGAAGCGATTGATGAACTATGTGGAAATCCATATATTTATTTATTTATTTATCTTTTTCATATGATACCTCTATGAACTTTGTTGCACATTAGCACTTTTGTATTTAGCGCACACTTTTTTGTTTTACAACAAGCAAGCTAATGACACTCCCAAATCAGTTTTCAGATTGCACTGCAAACTCCGTCAGGAATCAGATCGAATGGGTGTGAACACTCATGCGATCCAATTCTGATGCAGACCAAAAAAGGGTCCCATGCGAGCTTGGCCTGACTGTAATGCAATTTCAGCCATACTCTCTGTATGGCTTAAATTGCATTGCACAGAGATCGCATGTGATTTTCACTGCAGTGCAGTGCGAATCACATGCGATCTCGGACAACTCTGCAGTGTGAGCCGGCCCTCAGCCTCAGTTCACACTGGCGTAATGTGCGATATTGAATGTGATTTGCACCGCACTGCAGTG
>BLSH010230846.1:0-29124 GCA_018402905.1 Glandirana rugosa
GTTGTCCGTGCGATCGTTCGGGTTCCGTCCGGACCCGGACCCAGACTTTGTCCCGAAGTTCGGACGGACCAGCAGAACCCGAACGTCCAGGTGTTCGCTCAACTCTACTCAAGATAAGAGACCCAGTGTGTTGTGGTGTTGGTGGAGGATCTTTTTTTATCACTTACAGAAGTACCTTTGGTATACACCTTGGGTGCTCCCCTTGAATTTATAGAAACTCTTTGGATGGACTTTTATTAATAAGTGCTGCATTTTATTTATATGTTTAGTTAATTGTCACCAACAATTTATGGCAGCTGTTTTCTTTTATCCCAGCGCAGGTAGAGTTCTTATTCATTTTTGTCATCGGCGGAGCTATGTGCCTCACAACCTGCACAAAGGTATTTACCAACAAATGTGAAGCCAACAGCTTCTGAAAAAGTAGAGCTAACGGTGAAATCTGGCCTTTAATAGTGCTCATAATCTTCCAACCCTGAATGGAGAAACCCTAAGATATGTTTCAATGCATATTTTCTAGGATGCAATACTTTCTCTTTACACCATGAAAAATATACTTTCCACAAGCGATGGTAAACCCTGCCTCTAGAATAGTCAGTATAATGGAGATTGAAAGTCCCCTGTCTTCTAATACTGTATTGAACCGAAAACCACATTTGTAATATATTTCAACTTACCAATCATTAGATGTAGTGGCTGCAGGGTCGGCCCTACCATGGGTCCCAGTGGGTCTATTGGACCAAGGCAGCACTTCGAGAGGGGCAGCATTTTGAACCACGGCCTCCTCTACCTTCTCTTCTATTTACCCAGCAAATTCGCGACCAAGTTTTTTTTTCCAGCAGTTTTGTGTGTCATGATGACAACTGCCCCCCGGGTCGCTTCACCTGCCTCTATACTACCCTAGCCCATCCCTATATTGCCCTAACCTGTCAATATACTACCCTAGCCTGTCCAGATACTATCCTATCCTGTCTATATACTACCCCAGCCTGCTCCTATACTGCCCTAGCCTGTCCATATTCTACCCTAGCCTGTCCATTTACTACTCTAGCCTGCGCCTATACTGCCCTTGCCTGTCCACATACTACCCTAGCATGGCCATTTACTACCCTAGCCTGTCCATTTACTACCCTAGCCTGTCCATATACTACCTTAGCCTGTCTATATATTGCCCTAGCCTGTCCATATACAACCCTAGCCTGTTCATATACTACCCTAGCCTATCCATATACTACCCTAACTTATCTATAAACTACCCTAGTGTGACCATTTACTACCATAGCCTGTCCATATACTACCCTAGCCTGTGCATATACTACCCTAGCCTGTCCATATACTACCCTAGCCCGTCCATATACTACCCTAGCCTGTCCATATACTGCCCTAGCCCGCCCCTATACTGCCCTAGCCTGTCCATATTCTACCCTAGCCTGTCCATTTACTACCCTAGCATGTCCATTTACTACCCTAGCCTGTCTATATACTACCCTAGCCTGTCTATATAATATCCTAGCCTGTCCATATACTACCCTAGCCTGTCTATATACTATCCTACCCTGCCCCTATACTGCCCTAGCCTGTCTATATACTACCCTAGCCTGTCCATATACAACCCTAGCCTGTTCATATACTACCCTAGCCTGTCCATATACTACCCTAACCTGTCCATATAGTACCCTAGCCTGTCCATATACTACCCTAACCTGTCCATATAGTACCCTAGCCTGTCCATTTACTACTCTAGCCTGCGCTTATACTGCCCTTGCCTGTCCACATACTACCCTAGCATGGTCATATACTACCCTAGCCTGTCCATTTACTACCCTAGCCTGTCCATATACTACCCTAGCCTGTCTATATATTGCCCTAGCCTGTCCATATACAACCCTAACCTGTTCATATACTACCCTAGCCTTTCCATATACTACCCTAGCTTATCTATATACTACCCTAGCTTATCTATATACTACCCTAGTGTGACCATTTACTACCATAACCTTTCCATATACTACCCTAGCCTGTCCATATACTACCCTAGCCTGTCCATATACTACCCTAGCTCGTCCATATACTACCCTAGCCTGTCCATATACTGCCCTAGCCCGCCCCTATACTGCCCTAGCCTGGCCATATTCTACCCTAGCCTGTCCATTTACTACCCTAGCCTGTCTATATACTACCCTAGCCTGTCTATATACTATCCTAGCCTGTCAATATACTACACTAGCCTGTCTATATACTATCCTACCCTGCCCCTATACTGCCCTAGCCTGTCTATATACTACCCTAGCTTGTCCATATACAACCCTAGCCTGTTCATATACTACCCGAGCCTGTCCATATACTACTCTAGCCTGTCCATATAGTACCCCAGCCTGTCCATATACTACCCTAGCCTGTCCATATAGTACCCTAGCCTGTCCATATACTACCCTAGCTTGCCCATTTACTATCCTAGCCTGTCCATATACTACCCTAGCCTGTCTATATATTACCCTAGCCTGTCTATATACTGCCATAGCCCGCCCCTATACTGCCCTAGTCTGCCCATATTCTACCCTAGCCTGTCCATTTATTACCCTAGCCTGTCTATATACTACCCTAGCCTGTCTATATACTATCCTAGCCTGTCCATATATTACCCTAGCCTGTCTATATACTATCCTAGCCTGCCCCTATACTGCCCTAGCCTGTCTATATACTACCCTAGCCTGTCCATATACAACCCTAGCCTGTCCATATACAACCCTAGCCTGTTCATATACTACCCTAGCCTGTCCATATGCTAACAAAAACAAAGAATTCCAATCTCAACTTACTGACCAGTTTGCCACCAACCAAATTCACCTGTCTAACAGTAGCGGTAAGGCAGGGGATTGGTTACACACATTTGCAAGTGTATGCGTAAGCTGCAGGCCCCGACAAGGCTCCCTGTGTACTGCAGACCTAACTCTGTATATGAAGCTTCACAGTGGAAGCACATACAATTTAATGGATAGATGGAGGACTGGAGGAGCCCAACCCTTCTTAAAGGTACAGGAACAGACTAGACACCCAGCACATGGCACAATGGCGGCTAGGGTGCCAGTGTATTACCTGAGATGTATGCAATACAAACTAAAGTCCCTATCCCCACCTATAACTGGCCATAGCAATAAGGAGCTATCGAGGGGCAGACACAGACAAAAAACAAAGAATTCCAAACTCAACTCACTGACCAGCTTGCCACCAACCAAATTCACCTGTCTAACAGTAGTGCTTAACCACTTCAGATCTGCGCTATTGCCGAAGTACGGCTCCAGCGAAGATCTGAAATGCCCGGAGGACGTCCATGGACGTCGTCCACTGTGCGCGCTCCTGGCGCGCCCCCTGGAGGCAGCGGCGGCGCGCGCACGCGCCGTACGCTGCGCGAGCGTGCCTGTGGGTCGGGCGGACTCGATGTCCGCCTGAGACCCGGCGATCTCTTTTGGGAGCCTCAGAACGGGGAACCGCCGTTGTAAACACGGCGGTTCCCCGTTCTGTGACAGGGGACATAGCAGATCTACTGATCCCTGTCACTGGGATCAGTTAGATCTGTTATGTCCCGGCCAGCCCTGCCCCCCCATAGTTAGAACACACCCAAGGAACATTTGTTAACCCCTTCACTGCCCCCTGCTGGTTAACCCCTTCACTGCCAATGACATTTACACAGTAATCAGTGGATATTTACATTTCTGATCGCTGTATAAATGTCATTGGTCCCAAAAATGTGTAAAAAATGTCCGACATTTCTGCTGCAATATCGCAGTCCCGCTAAAAATCGCAGATCGCCGCCATTACTAGTAAAAAAAAAAAAAATTATAAAAACGCCATAAATCAATTTCCAGTTTGTAGATGCAATAACTTTTGCGCAAACCAATCAATATACGCCGATTGCGATTTTTTTTTACCAAAAATATGTAGAAGAATATATATCGGCCAAAACTGATGAATATATTTTTTAATGGATTTGTACTTTAGCAAAAAGTAAAAAATATTGTTCTTTTTTGCAAAATTGTCGCTCATTTCTTGTTTATAGCGGCGATCAGAAATGACGCAGAGGTGATCAAATACCACCAAAAGAAAGCTCTATTTGTGGGAAAAAAAGGACGCAAATTTTATTTGGGTACAACGTCGCACGACCGCGCAATTGTCATTCAAAATGCGACAGCGCTGAAAGCCAAAAATTGGTCTGGGCAGGAGGGGGGTTTAAGTGCCCAGTAAGGAAGGGGTTAAAAGGCAGGGGATTGGTTTTGCAAGTGTATGCATCTCAGGCATAACTCACCTTTATTGAACCGAAAACCAAAATTGTAATATATTGCAACTTACCAATCATTAGATGTAGTGGCTGCTGTATCAGTTTTCTTTTATTAAAGCTTTTCCCCCCTCTGTTTTCCCTTGGTAACCTGGCCAGAAACTCACCTCCTGTATTGCATGAACACCGCTCTGGATGAATAAGTACTTTATAATCAGTTACAGCAATCAGTTTTTTCCTTTTGGGATTAAGGTTGTGCATAAATAAATAAAAGCCAATCGTTGTAATCATCCCTGCTAGTGTTAAATCAACTGTCTTATCCCTATAACTGCAAGATAGCTTTTCTGTTGAAAAGCAACAGACTCACTGGCCAGATCACCAGATGAATATAGAAGAAAGTCCAAAAAGGAAACGAATACAGACATCACGTCTAAAAATTGGTAAGCTGCAATATAATAAATGTTTGCTTTTGTATTTCATGCTGCTTTAAGACCTTGGTCTCAACAGCCAGGCCATCAAAGCCAGAAACTGTAAAGAAGGATGAAATACCAGGCCCTGTGAATGTAGCTCTGGCCATGATTGCAGGACCCATGACGTTTCTGAAGACCAAATAGACATGTGCAATTAATTTTGCTGGTCGTTAAGGAGAGGGCTGGGAAGCTGGCCACCACGTCCTTAGAGCAGTGTCCCATCTGGGGAAAAAAAATTAAAAGTCAGCAGCTACAAATACTGTAGCTGCTGACTTTTATTATATAGACACTTACCTGCTCAGGGGGCCTACGATGTTGGTACCCCAGACTATTTTTGGATCGGCTCTCAGGTGCTGCCGCCACCATTTGTTGTTCACAGCCGGTTCCCTAAGGCACATGGGTGAAGTGTGCTGCACTTTATAATTGGCCCGGCGGCGGGGGAAAGAGGGGGGGCCGATCTTCTGAGCACCATCTCTCAGAAGTGGGGAAGGTAATCTGTCAAAAACAAGTACCTGTTCCCCCCTCCCCCTGAAAGGTGCCAAATGTGGCACAGAAGGTGGAGAGGAAGTAGATCAGTGGTTGTGGGGATCTGCAGGTAGGGGGCTTATCAGAATATGGAAATCCTTTAACAAGGGACCCCCAGATCCTGCCCCTCCATGTAAATGAGTATGGGGTATATAGTATCTCTACCCATTCACCAAAAAAGTGTAAAAACTGAACACTACACAAATTTTTAACAATTCCTTTATTAAAAAAAATCAAAAATAATGTCCCTCAGTGTAGATCCATCGTCAATCACACTGCCTGCCACACCACAGGACCTGAAAAAGGAAAAAAGAAACCGTCTAAGGCTTTTTGCCAAATGCCTGCTCCTCCGACTGACATTTCCTAATTAGGTAAAGGGTGGAGTCACCCACTGACATTATCGGGTGACTCTGCCGCTTAGCTATTTAAGAGGTGTAGGGAAGAGGCCCTTGTCTCCATCATCATGGGGACAAGGTGCTTTGTGTGGGTTGGCAGAGCCCCCCCCCTGCCCCAAAGCAACCCCTCATGTTGAGGGCATGTGGCATGATATGGTTCAGGAGGGGGGGGGGTGCTCATTCGTTCCCCCCCCCCTTTCCCAGGCTGCCTGGCTGAATGCTCGGATAAAGGCCTGGTATGGATTGGGGGGACCTCACGCTGTTTTTTTTCTGACTTTTCTATTGCTGGCATTCTTTTATTTACATTTCAGCTCTCAGCAGGGAAGCTTCCCGGCCTGCTCCTTAACAACCAGCTATTCTTCACACGGAGTTCGAAACGGCCGATAATTTTACTGATCCAAATTGGAGTTGGAAAATTTGGAATTTATTAAAAAATGAATAAACAAAATGAAATTAAATGAAACTGAATTAAACTACACAAATCCTGAAATGCATCAACAAAACACATTTAGTAACATAACAAATCTATCCAAAACAAAACTAAATATTTTTCAGTTCTGCACATGTTTAATACCAAATTCCTCTTGGCCATTTCAGAGCAAGCAAAATCACTGGATAGCCCTCTACTGCTATTCTGCTCAGTAAACATGACAATAATTTTATGGGAGGGAAGGCATTTATCAGAAGAAACTGATCTTACATGATTACTTGTGGACCCACATAAAAGCCATTGAATCCCTTGTTCTGGCTACAAAACTGTTTAGTTTGTTGTTGGACTTAGAAGCAAGCAGATCCACATTTAGAGTTCCCCACTTGTGACATATCTGTTGAAACACTTCTGGATATAAGAACATTTCTCCTTGATCTAGTATGCCTTAAAAATCCTTAACCCTGGAATGTGACTAGAAAGAAATTTTACCCCAACAGGGAATTTGTAGACAGGTTTGAGGAGTGTGAAAGAGTATTGCATAGAGTATAAAATATAACAAAGTTTATTAGTCACATTGGATAAAAACAATTCCCAAAAGAGGGACAGTTTGGTTCATTAAAAGCATAACATGATGATGCATAAATGCAAATGGGCACCCAGATCAAAGGTATACTGGAGCACCAATCTGGTCAAGATGAAATAAAGGCCCATAAAGCTTCAAGGTGTTCACAGCTGGACCCAAACCCAATACACTTCGGAAATGTTTTGTGTATTCCTGCTTCAGGGGAGAAGAAGCACCCCCTCATGTTGAGTGCATGTGGCATGGTAGGGGCAGGGGAGAAGAAAAGGGTGCAAAACATCTATAAATGTAGTAGCAACACAGTCAGTACAGTGTGCAATGAGAAGAACAAACACATGGATGGCACATAAACAATGCACACTTACAAGCAATCATCATGTATGAAAGCATCAGGCGTATATTGATAGCATATTCCAGAAGGACATCAAATCAAACTCAGTGAATCAGAGGCAGGCATAGCTAGACACAAACCAACTCCTGAAACATACAGGGACCGTGAGAGGTGAACCATATGTATGTCACCCTAACGGAGGGGGAGAGAGAGGGGTCTGTATGTACAATGTAGTGTGATGAGAATGGAAAAAGAAAAAAAAAAAAAAGGAGAGGAGAAAAAGAGAGCAAGGGGAAATGGAAAGGGGGAAGGGAGAAATAAAAAGAAAGAAAAAGAATGGCAAGGAAGGCAGAAGAAAAGAAAAAGGGAAAGGGAAATGGAGGAAAATAGTCAAGGAAGAAAACAGGGGAATAATGTTAAAAGGAAGGGACTGAGGAAAAGGGGAGAGGGAGAGAGAAGGGGGGGGGGGGAGGGAATGAAAAGGAAGAGAAGGAAAGAGAGCAAATACTGGCTGCACCATAGTAGTGGGGCCAAAAGAGTAAAGCAAACATAGAAAAGAGGGGACATTGGGTATAAAGTACTCACTGTGAGGGAGCGTCAGTCCGCCTAGCATGGGGCTGATGGAGATTGGGGATTAACCGAACCCGAACACAGATTGCGTGAACATTTGAACACCGTTAAAGTCTATGGGACTCGAACATAAAAAATCAAAAGTGCTAATTTTAAAGGCTTACTGTATATGCAAGTCCTGCCCTAGGGGACAAGTATCAATGAAAAAAAAAGTTTATAAATCGATCGCTTTTTCAGGAGCAGTGATTTTAATAATGCTTAAAGTGAAAAAATAAATAAAAATGGGAGGGCACATGCGCGGAGCCGGACCAAGCGGTCATGCACGTCTAGCTCTCCGCTACACGGAGCCGTCTTTGACCTGGTAACAGCGGATCTACAGCCCGGAGAACACGGTAAAAGCAGCAACACGCATACGAAGTCCTGCTCCTGCATCAGCCAAGCTCTAATGGTTCACGGGGGCTCTAAAGCTAAGTACAAGGCTTCCACCATCAAGGAGGCCTTGTCACGCGGCTCTCTGAAGATGGCGGCGGCACACCCCGCTCCGACAGACAGTGGCAGACCGAAGGCACGTAAGCATATATTAGGAATCCCTCCGCTCCCCGATGACTTGGATGCAGAGCCATCTCCCTCCTTTAGCCTGGGACCGGACTCAGAAGCCACCCCAGAACTTTTGAAACAACTAGAGCGTATGCTCCATAAGGCCCTACGCCAGACCTCGGACCACATTACTAGCAGCCTCACCAGTGAGATAAGGGAGCTGGGGGCGCGCACTGCTGCCCTGGAAGAAAGAGCGGATGAACTTGAAGCCGCTTCCCAGAATTATATAGCAGAAGTTGAGAACCTCAAAGAGGAAAATCTTGTTTTGCAAAACAGACTGGAGGATTTTGAAAACAGAGCAAGGAGGTCGAACCTCCGCATAAGAGGGGTGCCTGAAACAGTACTAGATATACAATCAGCAATAACAGCATTATTTCAGGAACTGCAACCAGCAATACCCATTGAGCGCCTTGAGATGGACAGGGTTCACAGGGCCCTAACCCCTAAAAAACAAGAAGGCCCCCCCACGCGATATCATCGCCAAACTACATTTCTATCGCACAAAGGAACAACTCCTAGCAGCCGCCAGAGAAAAAGGGGACCTATCTTTCCAAGGGTACTCATACCAGATCTTCCCGGACATCTCACAGGTAACAATTCCAAAATGCAGAGCTATGAAACCCCTCCTAGCTATACTGCAACAAAAACAAATTATTTACCACTGGGGATTTCCCTTCTCTATTCGGTTCACCTATAATGGCCTGAAATATAGGTGCAACAACATGGAAGATCTCCAACACACCTTGCAGGAATTGCATCTAACTGATGAACATCAGCAATCCGGACCATCCCGTCGCAGAGTTGCAGGTACATCCCCCTCAAAATCATTTTCTTCTCCAGGAAAACAGCCGGAATCTCACGCCCATAAGCGTAGTCGACTGGGCCCTCAATCTCAAGACCCAGAGGACACCATGGACTGAAAAGATATACCAGCTACCCCTGGACAACATTCTCTCAAGCCAAACAGGCTCTTGACTCCCAGGTCAGTACCTGCCATCCATGAGTCAGTGACCCCTGATAATTTACGTTACCCTTCAGCTATTTAAAGCCGCAAGAGTATCGGGAAGGATTTCTTCCATGTGAATAGTTTACCGTTCTCTTTGTTTCCAGTAAGGCTACCATCCTGGACAACTGGACCACTACACTCCTATCTTCACCACCTCAGAACTAAATTGGTCCCCTCATCCCAGGAATATATACACCAATAGATTCTGCTTTCTCTGAATCATTATCCACAGTTGGGACACCCACCGGTGGGAATTTCACCTCAAAACCCCATAAAGACAACTGCCGGCAAATGTTGCTGAAATTAATCCACGTCATCCCCGGACGTCCGAGGGTTTTAGTAGATATAGAACACAACTTCAAACCTAACCAGACCCACCATATTCCTTTGTTTTCTTTTTTCTTGGACAATTTTAGCCCTTGATCATTTTTGTCTCAGTGGGCCCAACAGGACCCAATAGCTGTAGAACATTATGACTCTTGCTTCTTTTTGCATCTTTCCAGGTCCAGGCTCCGTTGCAGTTGTTCCATGTGCCCACCTAGCTACCTGCGTTGGCCCCTGTATATTATTCGGGCCCAAGTGGATAGCCCTTGCACCACTGCAGTAGGGAGTTTCTCCCTCCTGCAGAATCTGTTTTTGATTATACTGGTTAATTGTTTGTTATTATCGCTTTTTTACTGCGATGTACTAACTTTCTACTCTCTCCTTATTCTAGTGTCACTCTTCTGAGTGAGGCCTGCTCGCCCCGTCGCCCGGTGGTCCTATTCTGGTAAGATCCACAAATTATCACTCACTCCATGGCCCCCCTAAACATTTTATCACTTAATGTGCAAGGGTTTAATATACCGCAAAAACGCACCAAAGCCTTCAGATACTTTAATTCACAAAAGGCACAAGTTATATGTCTACAGGAGACCCACTTCACACCCCAACACACGCCAAAATTCTTCAGTGCACACTATCCACAAGTTTTCGTCGCCTCGGCCTCCACCAAAAAAAGAGGTACACTAATAGCATTCCATAAATCTGTTCCCTTTATCCCCACTTTCCAACTACCAGACCCGGAAGGCAGATATCTGTTATTAAATGGGCATATACTAGACAGAGGTGACCATAGTCTCTTACTACGCCCCAAATAAAAACCCGAACCCCTTCCCTCCAATCTACTACTAATTGTGGACACTCACAAATCAGGCTCCCTGATAATATGGGGCGACTCTAACCAGTGCCTCCACCCTTACTTAGATAAGTCACCATACACCCCCCCAGACAGTCCTGCCAAACAAAATTTCACACGCATACTGAATAAATACAAACTGGTGGATACATGGCGCGAATCCAATCCAACCAGAAAACGCTATACATTTTATTCCTACCCACACAAAACTTTCTCACGAATAGACCACATATTTGTGACCACTGGCCTATCGCCAGAAATACTTTCCTCAAATATTTTTCCAATCCCCTGGTCAGATCATTGTGCAGTCATAACTACGCTAGCTTCCCCCATTCCGAGATCCCAAGACACCTCCTGGCACCTTCCAGACCACATCCTGCAGCAGCCCGCCCATTGCTTTGATATCAAACAAGCCATTTTAGAATACTTGAATATAAACAACACAGCTAAAATTACCCCACTAACATTATGGGAAGCTCATAAACCAGTTCTCAGAGGAACCCTACAATGCCAAGCTGCCAGATTTAATAGAGAGCGTAAGCTTCTAGAACAAAAACTAGAGGCAGACTACAACAAAAGATCCCTGGAATTCAGCCAAAACCCAAATCCTACAACTAGCGCTAACCTAGAGAAAGCCAAGTTAGAATATGACCTATTCCTTACAGAGAACGTGGGAAAATCTATAAGAAGATCTAGACATAAATATTTTACGAAAGCTAACAAACCAGACACCTATTTAGCGCGTCTCCTGCGAAACGCCAATACCCCAAGAAAACTGATTTGTCTCAATATAGGAAGAGGAACTCTATCCAATAACCCCATGAAAATAGTACGAAAATTTAGGACCCACTTAGCCAAACTTTACTCATGCGACAACTCTTTTGATCGAGAAGCAGCCAATGCCCTTTTCTCTCACATTAACCTTCCTAAAGTCAGCAGAGCTGAAGTAGAACAATTAGAAAAGGAAATCACCCTGGAAGAAGTATCACTATCTATAAAAGAGCTTAAGCCCAATAAGAGACCAGGCCCTGACGGCTTCACAGCCCTTTATTACCGCACCTTTTCAGAAATCCTATCCCCCATTCTAACCAATGCATTCAACAGCATCCTCAAAGGCCACTCACTTAGGCAAGAGACTCTAACTGGAACAATATGCATGCTCCCATAACCACACACGGACGAGTCTTCCTGCTCCAATTATAGACCAATATCTTTATTGAACTTGGACGTTAAGCTCCTCTCAAAAATATTAGCCACTAGGGTCAAATGTATCATCGGTCATCTCATCCATAGAGACCAAACCGGATTTATTCCCGTGAGGCAGGCTAACGACAATATTCGCAGAGCAGTCCTCCTAGCCTACACAGCTAGAGCAAGACAGATCCCCGCATGCTTTATTTCGCTTGACATTAAAAAAGTGTTTGACTCAGTCTCTTGGCCATACATACATTACACTCTGTCAGCCTGGGGCTTTGGCCCTCACTTTACGCAATGGGTTTCTGCCCAATACAACAAACCCCAGGCCACTGTTAAATACGCTGGTTACAGCTCGGACCCCTTTCCCATTGAAAGAGGCACCCGTCAGGGTTTTCCACTTTCGCCACTCCTATTTGCTCTCCTAATCGAACCACTGGCCTGTCTAATAAGGGAAACCAAAGAAATAACTGGGATCGAGCTGGGAGGTTATCACCATAAGATTTGTCTCTTCGCAGATGACATTCTACTGTTTTTATCATCACCCCAAATCTCTGGACCTAATCTCCGTCCCATCCTAAATAAATTTGCCTCCATATCAGGACTAGAGGTCAATCCAAGTAAATCGCGGGCACTGAATATTTCTCTCTCCACTTCAGAATTGGAAAGAGCCAAGGGAGCGTTCCCATATCCATGGGCCCTCTCATCTATTCCTTACCTGGGGGTACATTTAACTGCAGATTACGGAAAGTTATACACAGCCAACTATCCAGAGGCTCTGAAAGGGATTACAAACTTAATACAAACATGGTCCTCCCTTCCAATCTCATGGATTGGGAGGGTTAATGTAATTAAAATGGTAATTCTTCCAAAATTGTTATATCTTTTTCGTGTCCTCCCAGTCTCCATCCCAGCCTATTTCTTACGCCTTATCCAAAAGAGAACAGAGGGCTTCATCTGGGGCAAAATAAGACCTAGAGTGGCTAAGAAAACGATGTACCTACCCAAAATGAATGGGGGTCTGGGGGTTCCTAATTTTGTAGCCCACTATAGAGCCGGGCAGTTAGCAAATCTAACCAAATATCATGCTACAAAAGAAACACCACTTTGGGTGCTTATTGAGGCTGCTGAATGCGACCCACTTTCGGTATCAAATCTTCTTTGGCTACACCCATCAGACCGTACCCAAGTAAAACACCCAATTATTAGGCACTCCCTTTCTCTCTGGAATGCAACCAAAACAAAAGGAAATTTGCAATCCTCCCATAATCCCCTCCTATCCTATATGAAAAACCCAGGCTTCCTGCCAGCCTGGGAGTCTCCCTTTAGCTTCAGAACATGGACTTCAGCCGGGATCCTACGCCTACACCATCTAGTTGATCACAGATCTTTTTGCACGTTCTCTGATCTCTCAGAGTCCTTTCAACTCCCCCCTGTAGAACAATTTAGATATCTCCAAATCAAAAATTTCTTCACGCCACTTCTCCAAAATGCAACCCAGCTGTCCCAACTTTCCCCTTTTGAAGCGTATTGCAAAAAAGACCCACACACCAGAGGAATCATATCCACTTTATACACACAAATCATGACTAAGTCAGCCCAGGACAGACTATTCTACACTAGGAAATGGGAAGAAGACCTGGGACGGGACTTCGAACAGTCTGAGTGGAACAATATTTGGGCAGGTACAAAAGCATCCTCACCTAGTTATTAGTATAGTCACCTGTCCCACTTATCTCCTAATTATAATAATCATGCTAGACACCTCATCCCAAATAAATCATGTGAGATGTATGATAAGAGTAAATGTTCCCCAACGGGATTATCCGGTGCAAAGAGACAAATTCCTTCAATATTGTAATTAAAAAATCATACTTTATTCTTTACATCAGGGTAAAATAAGCCAAATAGGCTAACTGTATCCAAATATAGGAAAAATCACTCCAAAGAGAGCTCGATACATAAACATGGTTACAGTTGTATTTTACATGTACAAATTTGATGTGGGTACATGCAAATTAGGTCACAATCCCGACATGTTTCGCCCAACATGGGCTTCCTCAGGGGACAATAGTTGAGCAATGCACAATAGTATCCTAGTAACTGAGAATATACAGAAAATTAGAACATACAGACTTGAGCAATAGACCAATTTTTCATAATTTTTTCGACGTCAGTGTCAAATGGACAGTTGGAACCAGGGCTCCCCACCCCTAACCCAAACAGTACCCCCACACACAGCAATCCCAACCCCAACATGGCAGCACACTTACCCAGTGAACACAGGATCAACCAAACAACAACCTGAAAAGTGGGGCCCTCACATCCGACAAGGGGAACGGCAAAAGGGGATTGCAGAGGGCACATACAGTCAAAGCTACAATTAAATATAAAGCTATAATAATCATAAAGAATCAGCAAGAGCAAGGTACAAATTACTCATATACCAAGAATTTTAGCTTGATTTGCTGCTAATCATTAGCAGCAAATTAATAGGACATAATAGTCTTTAGAAAACATACCAAGTCAAAAATAAATATATATTTATAAGAGTAGAACTTACTTGCTGAGAGATTATCAAGAAATAGAAACTGGGGGTGGCAGGTATAAAGACTGACAAAGATGGTCCAATTGATTACTTCAAAGCATGGCTAGTGGGAGGTAAAAACCACCGCTGGCTCATGAACCATAGAAAGCTTGGGAGTAAAATACGATAAACAGGACATAAGTAAAAAGAGAGTTAGGGAGCAATTTTACAAATAACTTTGTCAAAGAGGAAGCTGCCAATATCCACATAACAAAGCGATTCAAAAGTTCAATGAAATATGGGATCAAACAGATAACTCATAAGTTTCACAATTAATCCCCGGGGCTGGATACCATCCACGGTCTGCTAAAATCTTAATAAGTCCTAACTCCAATTACCAGCAAAAGTAACAGAGTCCCTACATACCAGGCAGTGATGAAAATTCAAACACTTGCTACAATACTATAATAACAACAATTCGTCAGAGGTCATACCATATGCAGGCGTTGAGTGCACATCCACCCCCAGCAGACAGCCAATGTACTGGGCTGTGATGCTGGCTATTTATGCGCCCTCCACTCGGCCGGCGTCTGACGTCACTGGCCGAGTGCGGACGTGATATCCCCGAACCACAAACCCCAGAATGCATCTGGTCAACTCAGGAGCTAGGGTTGGAGGGAGGGGGCGGACCCACCCAAGCAAGAGGGACCCAGGATCGCTGCCAATGACGAGGCAGACAAGATGGATGGTACATTTCTGAGTGTGCAACACAGACAATGCCTATCCAGAGGGCAAGCCACCGGGGAGGGGGAAGGCGCAACCTGCACCTCCCGCGTCCGTACAAGCCCCAGACATGCCCGTGATTCCCAAGCGGGATGCAGCCAAATTTACCCCAGGATACCACTCACAATGTTTCAGGGGCTGCCCAGAACCAGGCACTCATCTCCACCTTTGGTGGACATGTCCTGTGGCAATGAAACTCTGGCAAGAAGTCTTTCAGCTGGCCTCTACCATGTTCAGGCTTACGATAGCACCAGACCCAGCGGTGGCTCTATTGTACTCCTACAGTGGCCTCATTGTCATGTTCAAGACACCAGTGGCGAGATGATTTGAGCTGTGACATGGTGCATTATCCTGCTGGATGGAGCCATCAGAAGATGGGTACACTGTAGTCATACAGGGATGGACATGGTCAACAAAAATACTCAGGTTGATTCCAGCAACGTTACATCTGCTGTCTCCCATACATCTTAAGATCGGATGTGATACGATTGGATGCTGGAGTTTGGAGATTATTATTGAGACCTTAAGGCTATTGTTTTACTTGCCTCTGGTGAGTGTTTCCATATAGGGGGGTATATCCTCCCGTTTTTGCTCACGTGGTGTGGTGGTGGACAACATTGGAACAGGATCCTGCCCCTAACGGGGATCACTTCAGTTGATATTTGGACTTTTCATTGGAAGTCACAATTTAGCGCTGCTTGCACTTTATAGGGATTTTAAAGTTATATGGACTTTTAATATCAAGGTGCTATACAATACTATAGGTAATTATATACAAACAAACATGCATGCATATTACTAACAAGTTCATTAGGTTGGGAGACATATAACAGGAATTAATACTGACATTGCACAAACATTGCATATGTTATTACTCACAGACTTACCAAGTAGCCAGTCGCCACCAAATGTTCCCTTCTCAAAATTCTCAAACAGCTGAGACTGGCATAGTATATGAGCATTGTGCACAGATCCAGGAAAACCTGTCACCACATCACAGATCAATATTTAGACGTCACAAACAACCTGAATGTTCATCGAATGATATCCCTTTCTATTCCGGTAGATGACTGGGTGGGAATAAGGAGACATGAGTACAATCTATTGCACCCATTACATGGGGATAGATGCCATGGCATGAAATCCGATTTTGATTGTTTTCCCCCTCCTGCCGTGAGGAGGGCATGTAGATATAACTAGGTGCAATTGAATGGACGTCCTGTAGCACCCTCCCAGTATTCTTGAAAAAGAAGCATATAACGTTCTGACCACATCACCGGTAACCTTTTGGTAGGAGGCCTTTCCAAGAAAATGAAGCATGGCTAACAATTTTGTGATGCTAGGCATTGCATGATTCCGCTGAGTAGTGGTCTCCAACGCAAAACGCAACCTGACATACAGAATGAGAATGAGATTCTTCATTAGACAGAACTTTCGCACAGCTTTAGCCTCTGTAAAGTCATCTAGTAGTGTGCGCTCTGTAAAATGCCTTGGAGCCATGATGACCAAACTTCTCCTCTTTCTAACCCTACTTCTTAGGAGGGTGAACTGCAGGAGATTACAAAAAACAGAGGATCGGAGGCTGATGGGGAGCCAGATAGGCACCACATCCATAATAAATGACCACTGAGTAGAGGAACGGAGGCTGATGGGGAGCCAGATAAGCAGCAGATCCATAATAAATGACCACTAAGTAGGAGGTTACACTCAAACACCTCCATGGCTGAGTTTTCCACTCTCCAAGCACCCTCAGAAGATCAGGAAATATTGCCCATGATACCGCCAGCAAAACCCTGGTGATAAATATCACTTTTTTAAAATCCTGTTCCATTCCTGACTTGACCTTAACAGCTTACTGCATGTTATTTTGCAATATTTACCGACAAAATTTTAATTTTGCATTAAATAACGCATTACCATTATTTTTTTTGTGAATTGAACATTTTTTATTGCATGCAATATTTTATGCAAATTAGTCACATGACCATATTATCACATAGAGTCACTAACTGGTAATATTGCCCCAATACCACAAAACACTTTCAACGAAAGCACCTAGTGAGTGTTAACAATCGCAAGCCAGTGAGATGGGTCAGTGGGATGGGCTCCTGATCAAATGACAGTCAATCACAGTGATTACATGAGCAGGAAGATTATGTAACACCTCAGACATTAAAAGCATTTTTTCTTCAATACGATTTATTATGAGTTTTTGCAAATAACAAGCATAAACTGGTAAAGTCTTATAGGTAACCAATTGAATGTAGTTAACAAGTCCACATTTAAAGCAAAGTCAGTTAACAAACAGATTAAGACATGCTAGGATTGGAGTAATGCAATTGATAATACCAGGTGAGCCATGGTTGCCATTTGTTTTGAGTGCTGTAGACGTCCTTTGCTAGATGCTAGCAGCCTCTCATAGGTTCAAGGGGTGTGCGCCAGGGTGATAGATTCTCAACTTCATATACTTAGAGTATCAGGAGATTTCCAATGTTATACAATCACAGGACGTGCAGCTAGTAAGACATGTGTTACAAGGTTCTGGCGCTCAGATGGAAAAGCATCAATGCCCACATTTAGTAATGCAAGTTCAGATGGTAATGAAGATGAGAATTTGAGCTGTTAACCATTTGGAGTCTGATAAGGTATTGCCAATATCAAGTTCCCATTTCACAAAGGAAGGGAGTTTCCTGAATGTATTTGTATCTTGTAGCAGGTTATAAAAAAATAGTAATACCTTTTGCTTGTCATTGGATAGTGCCTAGTGCCAGGGCAAACATAACAGGCAGTGGGAAACCTGAAGATAGTTAGAGTATTCTGAATTGTGCATGTTTAGCTTCTGGACTGGGAAAGGGTAAAATTGATCTTTGAGAGTATAGATCAGACACTTGAGAAATGCCTGCGGATAACCAAGTGTGAAGAGATATATTGGGGATAAGTGTTTGTAACGTTTTGATTGGGAAGGGCATTTGGCACGGGTTCCTGCCCAGGGGTGCATTTTGGAGAAAATGATGGAAGGCTAGTACCGAGGCAATGAGTGTGGGAGGGATATTTTTATCCTTGATCTTCACCCATGGTATGCTGATCAACCAATTGTAGAGGTTGTGACCGGGAACTTGTGCTGATTCAATATCTTTCTATAAACTATGGATGTTGGGTGAGAACCAAGTTTTGAGCTGTGCTAAAATAGTGACATAATAATAATCTCTGAAGTCTTCACAACCTGTACCTCCTACTGACCTGTGCCTTATTGTCTTATTGTGTGCATGCCTGGCTCCTTTAGTTTGCCATACAAACTGTTTTAGGTAAGATTGTAGTGTTTTGAAGAAGGCAGCAGGAATTGGGATAGGTAGCGATCTGAAAAGGTGCAGGATTTGCGTTAGCTTGAGCAATTTAAATACAGCTAGGCGTCCTCACCAAGATAGTGTGAGCTTTTGAAAATTGGTCAAGTTCTCATAAGAGGTCATGTAAATACAGAGTATAATTTGCTTGGAATAAAGATGAGACAGAACGTGTGAGCCAAATTCCAAGGTAAGTGATACTTTTCTTGGCCCATGCACCCATCTGGTCCGGCGGAGTTGTTATTTGGGAGTGCCTCTATAGCTTTAGTGATTTCTACAATGGTGAATGGGGTGTTGAGATTCACAAGTTGCGTGTCTGATAGGTTTGGAAGATTAACTGCGTTTAGAAAGGCTGAAATGGAGGAGGGATTTTGGGGTATAGTGGGTTTCTTCCCTGGCTTCAGCAGTGTAACAATGCTTTCAACATTTCTGGTGGGAGTGCAGAGGAGGAGGCAGCAACATTGAATAGCCATGTCAATGGTTCGGCAAGAATATCTTTGAATATCTTATAATATTCTCCTACATACCCATCTGGTCCGGCGGAGTTGTTATTTGGGAGTGCCTCTATAGCTTTAGTGATTTCTACAATGGTGAATGGGGTATTGAAATCAACAAGTTGTGTGTGGAATGGAGGAGGGTTCAGGTTGTGAACTAAAGGGTCATCTTTGAGGTAGTAGGCGCTAAAAGTGTCAGCAATTGCCTGAGGATTAATGGCTTTCTCTTTGGTAATGGGATGATATATATAGGGAATATGGGATTTAATATGATGCCCTTTGATGCACTGAGCCAGCAGTTTTCCTGGTTTATTACCTAAAGGCATAGAAGGACATCTTTAGTCACTTTTGAGGTTTCTCAAACCTTTCCATTGGGAGGATTTGTAGCTCTAATCTGAGGGTACCTAGTTTTGTTTTGAGGTCAGTGTGAGGCTGTTGTTTATTTAGAGTATCAGTGGATTGAATTTCAGAAATTAGGCTATTAATGTGCTGCGTCCTCTTTTTTGCCCTAGCTCCTAATTTTATGAACACGCCTCGCATAAAGGCTTTATGTGTGACACATACAGTTGCAGGGTCAGATACTGAGTCATTATTTAGGGGAAAAAAATCTGTCACATGCTTCCTAAGAGTCTCTGCATCTGAAATTGATTCCAAAAGCTGTGTGTTTAACCACCATATATAGGCAGGTATAGATCTTGGGCTGTCTTCATAGGCGAATGATCAGTCCAAGTGGTAGGTAGGATGGAAGACTATCTTTGGAGTAGCCATTGGTCCGTAATGAATAGGTCAATACGGGAGTAGGAGTTATGGCATGTGGAAAAAAAGTAAAGTCCTGTTCCTCAGCATGCTGGCACCTCCATGCGTTTTATAGTTGGAATTCAGGCAAGAGAGGTCCCAAGTCGGGTTTGTGGCATTCGGGCGATGCAGAAGATTCCAGTTGCTAGTCAGGAACAACATTGAAATCTCCACACCATATCAGGGTGCCTTGTTGACCTGTTTTGATCTTCTTGTAAAGTTTCTTAAGGAAACATAGCTGGTATGTGTTGGGTGCTTAAGTGTTGACGATTGTGTACCGGATCTTGTTGAGGGTACATAAAATTATGAGGTATCTTCCCTCATGGAAGTGGCATGAAAGTGAGTCTCCTTGGTGCAAAGGATGTTGCAGTGAGACTCATTGGCAAGTTTCCATAAAGAGGCTCTTTTTGTTGGGTGAGCCCTTTCGTGTTGATTGTGAGAATTTTTATGATCATGGTGATAGAAGATGCTGCAGCTTGGGGGTTAAGTATAGGAGGCATTGGTGAGTGGCTGTTAGAGGGAAGTTGCTGTTTGTCAATACAAGCTTCCTAAGCCAAAGTAATGTTAGCGGATGTACAGGTGCTTGATAAGACACAGTGAGGACTCGTAGACTGCGACCCTGTAAAGAATGGACAAAAAAACGTGAAAAACAAGAAAAATAAGAAAAAATAATTAAACCACTGGGTGGGATGCCCAACTGCAACTTCCCAAAGTAAAGGCACACCTTGTGCCCTGGGAGAAGGTTAGGGGGTAGAAATGTTCAGTGGTCCAGAGACAAGAATATACTGGAACGTGCTCTTGAATGCTGTTGAAAGCCCTTAGTGCCTTGTCAGCGAAGTCTTGATCTGTGGATACATTGGGCTAGCTGTTTGACAGGAGGCCCTGTGCCTGTGTTTTGCAGTGTTGATGTGTAGGGGGGGTTCAGAGTGTTTAGGGCCATTGTGCGTGATCAGTAATTTAGCAGGAGAGGACCATTGGTAAATAATTTTGTGGTTTCTTAGGGCCTACATCAGTATATTAGGTTGCTGTCATCTTTGTCGTGTGTGGTGGGACAAGTCTGCAAAGATCTGTAAATGTGCATAGGAATCAGGAAGATTTCCCAGTGATCTTGCCTTCTGCATGAGCTGTTCTTTGGCATGATAAAAGTGGATTTGCAATATTACATTCCTTGGAATTGAATCAGGCAAATGCAAGAGTTTGGGAAGCCTGTGGATGCGGTCCACCACAAGCTCTATATATTGAAGGTCAGGTAGTAAGGCTTTGAGCATACCCCAGACATATGTGGGGAGTTCAGAGGATTGAACTGATTCAGCTATACCCCAGATTTTTATGTTGTTACGTTGGGATCTATCTTCTAAATCCGTCAATTTATCTCTACTCCACCTGTGCTCCTCTATGTGGTCCTCATGTGCTTTGACAAGTTCATTTTCAATGTGAGTTATTCTGCCCCCCCAGTGTTGTGAAATTGTGTCGGAATTGTTGTATTAAGACAGTCATGTCAGTTTGCAGAGAGGTTCTAAGAGACATTAACATGTCTTTGAGGACTGAGTCCATAACTGGCTGGTTGGAAGTGGGGAAAGGGGCTTTAGTATCAGGCTGTGGACTTTGTATTGCAGGAGAGGGATGTGTGTGGCTCACCTCATATGTGGTTGGAGAGGGAGAATCCATCCTCATCATTGCTTTAGCTGGGCTGCCAATGTCTTGACTTCCAGGAGGTGAAGAGGGAGAGCTGTCTGGTGCCTCTGCTGTGTCCATAGTGCCTTCTTGGGGGGATTCGTCCCCTGTAGTTATCTGATATGGCAGTGGGGTAGTGTGAGCAGTGTGAGCCATGGCCGTGGCACTATCCTGTCTGTTCCGGCCCACCAGCTGGGACAAAAAGACTGTGATCTTCTGCAGGTGTCTGTCCTCTTTTCATTTGAGAGACATCCTGTCACTGCAGAAAGGAGGATCAGGCACTCATTTGGAGCTGGTGATATTCTGGCTGTTGCTGGTTGCCAATGCATGGATCCGATATGTGGAGCTCCTGTATTAGGCGTCCATCTTGTCTGTGAGCCAGACATTCCCCCGACATTACAAGATTTTAAAGGGCCAGCTCCTACTGGCTGCAAAGGGTTAAAATACTCTGGAAAGGAAAGTTTTGAACCACAAATGATAATTCTGTTTTACACAGGGGATAACAGACTGAATAGGGACCTCAGGTTTCTAAATCACTATCAAATGGTTTGATGATGATTCTCCTCTCTGTGACCCCCCCCCCCCCACCTTCCCTTGCATTGCATAGCCCATCCTTCATCTCCTTCTGACTAACTTTATCACTTTTATTAGTGTGTGTGTGCAGCAGGAAGATTAGCAATGCTCCTCCTAAAGGGCAAGTTTGAAACAACCAGCCATTAAAGTAGTTCTTCATACCAGGAACCATGGGGCACCGTAAGCCCCCTCTCTCAATATTCTTTAGCATTTCAGGATGGGGATAGAGAACATGACTTATTCCTCACCAACCACGTGTGTTCTCCCTTGACACTCATCTCATGACAATAGCATTATTCTTTTGTTGAATTCATGTCACCTTATTAGTACTATTCACAGGAAGCCCCCACACTTCTATTAAATGCAAAGCCTTGCTCTTGTGACTCCCAGGTCAGGTCCCTAGGCTAACCCTGTGCTGCAGCAAGCTCTGATATGGAAATGAGCAGTGTGACGAGGGACATAAAGTGCACCTGACCGCCCACCACATATATACTGCAGCAGGATGGCTCTATTGTGTGAAACAACGTACCTGTACACTGTTTCGTGCATGAGATACTGTGGCCGTGCATGCCCGCTGCATGCCGGGGGAACATGCACATGGGACCAGCAAACTCGATTGCTCCTATGAGAGGCAGAACAGGGATCTGCCTATGTAAACAAGGCAGATGCTTGTTCTGACATGGGACAATCTGAGATCGCCTGTTCCTAGTTATCAGAAACAGCGATATCTGTGTTGTCCCAGTGAGCCCATCCCCCACACAATTAGAACACACACTGAGGGAACACAGTTAACCCTTTGATCACTATTAGTGTTAGCCCCTTCCCTGCCAGTGTCATTTATACAGTGATCAGTGCATTTCTTTAGCACTGATCACTGTATCTGTGTCAATGGTCCACAAAAAGTGTCACTTAGGGTCAGATTTGTCCACCACAATGTCGCTGATTGCTGCCATTACCAGTAAAACAATAAAAAAAAATTAAAAGTCCCTAAATCTATCCCCTATTTTGTAGACACTATAACTTTTGTGCAAAGCAATCAGGATTCGCTTATTGGGATTTTTTTACCAAAAATATGTAGCAGAATACATATTGCCTAAGCTGATGAATAAATTAGTTTTTTTTACATTTTTTTTTGGATATGTATTATAGCAGGAAGTAAAAAATATGTTTTATTCAAAATTGTTGCTCTTTTTTGTTTATAGTGCAAAGAATAAAAAACCACACAGGTGATGAAATACCACCAAAAAAAATAAAATGCATCAATGTTATTTCGGTACAACATCGCACGACCTTGATACTCTTGTTGAAAGCAAGAATTGGCCTTGCTGTCAAACAGGTGCCGAAAAATTGATCCTTGAGTGTTAATTGTGCCCATGAAACCTATACCAAAAAAGTCTTCACGATAAAAACAACACCCACAACGCTAGGAAGCCTAAACAGTCTTGCATAGATTCCACATCCCAAAAACAATTAATCAGCACTTAATCGGCAACATCGGCATCAGGGGCTGCTATCCAGGGATTATAAATTTTGATAAATGTCAGCAGGTCAACGGAGTCTGTGGACAGATTCGCTCTTTTGTCACAAAACCTCTGGCAGCACTGAATGTCCTTTCGGAAAGCATGCTGGATGCAGGGCAGCCCAGCAGCTCAATTGCATACTGGCAAGTTCTGGCCAGTGGTCTATTCTTATGACCCAGTAACCCAGCAGATCATCAACTGGAAAGCCCTCCATGTCTGTTTTCGCCCCTAGATAATCTCCCACCATATGATGCAGATGCTGCCAATGGGATGTGGACGCTGAGAGCCCTGGGTGCTGGGGACTAAATTTTTTTTTAACTACATCACTGAGGCAGCCCCCTTCTCCACCGCTCCTCACTTGACCAACAGGAGCCTCAAAACTAGCCTTTCCATGAGTCTGTAACCTAGCAGAGTCTGGAAAGTCATTACATAAACTCCTCTTTAAGGTGTCCTCAAGATATTTCATCCTTTGCTCCCTTTGTGAGAAAGGGATGAGTTCTGAGACTTTCCCTTTGTAGCGGTGATCAAGGACAGTTGCCAACCAATAGTGATCCTTCTCCTTGATGCCATGAATTCTCGGGTCCTTTTGCAGGCTTTGAAGAATAAGGGAGCCCATGCACCGCAAGTTTGCAGAGGCATGAGAAGCAGAATCCTCGGGGTAACTAAGGATTACAGTATCTAGAACTGCCTCCTCCCAGCTACGTACTACTCCCAATGCTTCTGGGGATGGAAAACCATCTCTTAAGGTTTGTCTTCATCTGCTTCAATGACTACAAAACTGCCATCATCCTCCTCCTCTTGTGTGTTCTGTAACATCGCAAGAATGGTGTCTGCATAAAGCGGCCTTGAGAGGAAAAGAAGTCCTATTCCTGCCACTGTTCTGCCATGAGTGCCCTGTCCATAATTGCATGCAGAGTCTGCTCCAGCAGGAACACAACAGGGATTGTGTCACTGTTGCATGCATTGTCATGGCTCACCATCCTTGTTGTCTCATCAAATGGTGACAGTACAGTGCATGCATCCTTTATCAGCAGTAGAGTTGATCGAACCTCTGGAAGTTCGGGTTCTGCTGGTTCGGCCGAACTTCAGGTCACGGACCCCGAGTCCCATTGAAATCAATGGGGACCCGAATTTTTAGGCACAAACATGGCTATAAAAAAGTCCTGGAAAGTCCTAGAGGTCTGCAAAAGGAAAGAAAATGGGGGTAAGGATCGGACAAGTGCCCTACAAAGAAATGGGGATAGGGAAATAACTTAAAATAATTTTTAACCTAAAATCACATAAAAAAATCAAAAATGGAGGTGGATGTGGAGTTGGGGGTTGAGGAGGCGGTGAAAGTGGCGGTGGAGGAGGAGGTAGCCAACACTGTTTTTTTTAGTTTTGGAATTTTATGTTTGTTTTTTAAACCAGCAATGTAGATGCACTTTTTAATTTTGTGCAAGAAACAATAATCTGTTCCTTTAAGCAACAGTTGGACCTCTCCCTATAGAACTAGGAGATGATTTTAGATTCTAAAATCATCTCCAAGTTGTACAGGGAAAGCCTTCAGCTGTTGCTTTAAGGGAAAGATCAGTGTTCTAAAATCATCTTCAAATTGTGTGGAAAACCCTTATATCAGCCGCAGAGAAGCCATATTAGTGTTTTAAAATCATCTTCAAATTGTGTGGAAAACCCTTATATCAGCCGCAGGGAAGCCATATTTTTTTTTGAAAAGTCCGGGTCCGGATCCCGGACACCCAAAAGTTTGGTAACTTTACAGTTCGGGTTCGCTCAACTCTAATCAGCAGCCATTGGTATGGGGAAAAAAAGAGTGAGCTGGCCTGAACCTGTTGTTGTGCCCTACTGACACATGTACTCATTGGCGGCCATTTGCTGCATGTGGAGCCACTGCAGCATTACCAAAGTTGAGTTCCACCTGTTAGGCATGTCACAAATCAGGCGATTTACGAGCAGGTAGAATTCTCATTGGGTTTCAGCCAACCCAGTCCACAACTCACCTCTACACCCCCAAGGTCCCGACAGCTAAGCTGTGGGAAGTGGGCCGGGAGATAACAGCTCCACAATCTGATGGAATAGGGTGGCTGCTCTCTACTCATCTATAATGGCTGCCTCATTGGGGTTGTGCCTCACCCTCACTTTCCTCCTCTGCTCTATCCAGCATCCAAGTTGCGTCAGTAACCTCATCATTAGGGATGGGCTGAACGGACCCCTGTTTGGTTTGCACCAGAACTTTCGAACATCCCGAAAGTTTGGACCCGAACAGCGAAACCCATTGAAGTTAATGGGACCTGAACATCAAAAATCAAAAGTGCCCATTTCATTTTGAAGGCTTATATGCAAGTAATTGGGCATACAGTGGTTATAGGGATCCAGGTCCTGCCCTAGGGAACATGTATCAATGAAAAAAAAGTTTGGAAAAAACGTCATTTTTAAATGAGCCGTGATTTTAATAATGCATAAAGTAAAAAAAAGAAATTAAAAATTCCTTTAAATATTGTGCCTGGGGGGGGGGGGTCTCCTTAGTCAACCTGTAAAAGGGCGCATCTCTGTGATGTGTAGAACATAGCCAGAGCAAAATTACATTTCCATAGGAAAAATTGTCATTTAAAATTGCGGCTGTAATGTATTGGCGGCTCCCGGCAATATCAGAATCTGGAAGCCCCCTTTAATAAGGGGGGCACCAGATCCCAGCCCCCCTATGTGAATTAGTATTGGGTACATCGTACCCCTACCAATTCATCAAAAAGTATCAAAAAAATATTTTTATTATTCCTTTATTAAAAAAGAGAAAAAAAATAAGTGTCCCCCCTTGTAATCCATCGTCAATCACGGCGAGGACCCGAAAAAAAAAAAACACAACAGCTACTCCTCCATGGAAGGGCTCCCGCCCACTGAGCTCTGTTTGTTATGACAGTTTATTTATAATGAAGGGCGTGGCCACCCAGTGACGCAAGTGTGTGACCCACCCCCTCTGACGCCACATGACGTCAGAAGGGGTGGGGTCCCCACCTTACGTCGCCGGGTGGCCCCACCCTGCCATATAAATAAACTGTCATAAGAAGCAGCCGGCAGATGGCGGGAGCCCTCCCAACAGGGAGGAGCTGTGCGCACAGTCTGCGCGCCATGCATTATGGGGACAATGGGGGAGATGTGGACAAGGGGGCAGAATAAGTCACTCTGACAGCTGCGGTGGACTGCGCATTAATCTCTGCTTGGGTGACAGAGGATGAGGATGGTTTAGTAAGCCGTCCACCACCTCCTCTGCATGCTGTGGCTGGATAGCACAGTCAACATCACCTAACAGAGGAAATGGTGCCCTGCCTGAGGACTGACCAAGTCCACCTTTGCATGTGGACACAGACACTACTGGCCCCTCACAGTGTCATGGAAATATCTACCTCTCCTTGTTGGCCTCTCAGACATGATGGGGGGGCTTATTACCAAAATGTAATTGAGAAGGGGAAATATGTACTTAGATGCACTTTAATTAATGGAAAGTGGTGTCTGGTGCGCTCTAACTTGAGTACTCACTACACAGACACACTCCACCGATGCACTTCAATATACTGCCGTAAAACTGCATTGATGCACTTCAACATACTGTAGTACAAGAGCATTAATGCAATTCAATGTAAGGCAGTAAAACTGCACTAACGCACTTCAATATACTGCAGTAAAACTGCACTGACGCACTTCAATATACTGCCATAAAACTGCACTAGCACACTTCAATGTACTGCAGTAAAAGTGCACTAACGCAACTCAATATACTGCAGTAAAACTGCATTGACACACTTCAATATACTACAGTAAATGTACATGAACACAGTTTAATATACTGTAGTAGACTTACACTAACACATCAATATAGTGCAGTACACATGTACTAATGCACCTCAATATACTGCAGCAAGGTGTACTAATGCAGTCCAATATACTGTAGTAAACATGCACTAACGCACTTCAATATACTGCAGTAAACCTGCCCAGAAACACTAAACTGACATTAAAGTAAACATGAATGGCTGCACTACACTCACACTGCACCAGGGCTTTTTTTCTCAGAAAATAGGTGCAGGAACTCAACCGCCCAAAACCCCGCCCCAACCCACCCAAACCACACCCCCAACCATGCCCAAACCCCACCTCCAGACACACCTTTCTTAGAGGAGAGAAGTACAGCGGCACCAAATAATTTTAATAAGTGAAGGCTTAGAACTGCGCATTACACATGGTTAAGGAATGTGTAATACACAAATTACAGGACTCAGGACTTCATAACACACAGGGCTCGGGAGTGTGTATTGTGCAGTTGCAAGCAGTGCATATCACACAAGGCACAGAAAAAAAATCAGCAAACAGGATAGTACTTACCCTATATACTCGAGTATAAGCCGAGTTTTTCAGCACATTTTTTGTGCTGAAAAAGACCCCCCTCGGCTTATACTCGAGTCAGTGTCTGTGGGTGATCAGTAGATTCACATTAAACAGAGCCGCGCTGCTTCTAAGAGCCGTTCTATGCATGTAACTGTGACTAATCACATTGGAATGTAGAGAATGCTGAGAGAGGTGTCAGATTTTCATCTTGATGTCGGGGAGGTGTGCGGGACACGCTGGTGTTAGCTGTTCAGTCCCGCCAACCTCCTGATCTCAGTGAAGATCTGCAGCTCTCTCTCAGCATTCTCTGCATTCCAATGTGATTAGTCACAGTTACATGCACAGAACAGCCCTTAAAAGCAGCGTGGCTCTGTTTAATGTGAATCTACCTTACTCATCCCTTATGTGTTCTGGCTACAGTCTCTGTTTCCTGGCTACAATCCCTGTGCTCTGGCTCCCTGTCCCTGTGTTCTGGCTACAATTCCTGTGTTCTGGCTCCCTGTCCCTGTGTTCTGGCTGCTGCATTTCCCACCCTAGGCTTATACTCGGGTCAATAACTTTTCCCAGTTTTTTTGTGGTAAAAGTAGGTGCCTCGGCTTATATTCGAGGCAGCTTTTACTCGAGTATATACGGTACATTCAATGCGAAGTGTCCCTTGTTCTCAGAAATATTGAGCATATAGCCCTGTGTACAGAGTGCAGGGGTCAGGAATATGTAACATAGAGCCCATCACACAGAGAGCAATGGTAAAGCATATGTAATATGCAGACCAGCATACAGAGTACAGCATTCAGGAGTACTATCCAGAGGCCTTTAACCACTTCACCTCCGGAAGAATTTCCCAGTTTAGGACCAGAGCACTTTTTGCGATTCGGCACTGCGTCGCTTTAACTGACATTTGCGCGGTCATGTGATGTTGTACCCAAACAAAATTTGCGTCCTTTTTTCCCACAAATAGTGCTTTCTTTTGGTGGTATTTGATCCCCTTTGCGTCATTTCTGATCGTCGCTATAAACAAAAAAAGAGCAACCATTTTGCAAAAAAAAACAAATTTCTTACTTTTTGCTAAAATTCTAATAAAAAAATAAATAAATAAAAAGACATTTTTTTTCACCGGTTTTGGCCGATTTATATTCTTCCTCATATTTGTGATTTAAAAAATCGCAACCTGCGTTTATTGATTGGTTTGCACAAAAATGGCCGCGTTTACGGATGGGGAGAATTCATTTCTGGGGTTTTTATTTTTTTTTTATTTTTTACTAGTAATGGTGGCGATCTGCGATTTTTAGCGGTACTGCAATATTGCAGCGAACATGTCGGACATTTTTGACACTTTTTTGGGACCAATGACATTTATTCAGCGATCAGAAATTTAAATGCCCACAGATTACTGTATAAATGTCATTGGCAGTGAAGGGGTTAACCTGCAGGGGGAGATCTAGGGGTTAACTGTGTTCCCTGGGTGTTTTTACTGTGGGGGGGGGGGGGGGTTTGG
>BLSH010230846.1:41296-51845 GCA_018402905.1 Glandirana rugosa
CAGCGTCTCTGTTCGACTGAATTGGTGAAGTCGGGGCCTTCCTAAAGGTCGAAATCCTGGCCTCGGAAAAAACGCTAAACCGCGACGCAGCGAAATTGACTGTTAACGCGTCAGCACGCTACAACATGGGTTTGCTTTAAACGCCGGAAAAAAAGGGTGTTTATCTCGAAAGAAAACCACCATAAACTAGTGGAGACGCAGTAAAGACTAGCGGCGATACTTGTTTTCTTCTCGTTGTTAAAACGTTTTTTTGGGTTTAAAGAATGAAAAAGGATTTTATGTTTAGGTTTTTTTTTTTGGGTTTTTTTGCAAAATTGTTGCTCTTCTTTTGTTCATAGCGGCGATCAGAAATGACGCAGAGGTGATCAAATACCACCAAAAGAAAGCTCTATTTGTGGGAAAAAAAGGCCGCAAATTTCGTTTGGGTACAACATCGCACGACTGCGCAATTGTCAGTTAAAGCGACGCAGCGCCAAATCGCAAAAAAGGCTCCGGTCCTAAAGCTGGAAATCCTTCCGGGGCTGAAGTGGTTAAGTCAGCTTGTCTCTGCGACCCAGTGACGAGAGTGGAGCGCCAAGCGTGGCTGATCCGGATCTCCCATGCATGTCACACGTCCCACGCTAGCCCAGGATTGGTCAAGTGTGACGACCATCATAGCCGTCTGGCGCCGCCCCTCAGTGTCACTCCTTTTGCTTGCAGAGGCGCCTTATGGACGTCACGCGTCCCACGCTAGCGGGGTTGGACCAGTGTGGTGACGCCCATCATAGGCGCCGCCGCTTCAGTCTTTTTTGTTAATGGCCGCTCGGGGCTAATATTGGAGTTAGACTGCCCGAGACCCAGGGCTTTTAGGGGAACCACTCGGGACTTTAGCCCCCCAGCCCCCCTCCCAATGCCCCTGACTATTATACGTTTGCCCAATACGTGACATTAAAGCAGTGGTCATATCAGCATTTTAGTTTCCCAATAAAAAAAATATACACACAGCACATAACACTATTTTCATTTTCTTAAAATTGTCTTTTAGTTTCCTATAAAAAAGTAATCTAACAGCATTTTTACAGTGGCTTGTTTTTCTGTTCTACTCTGAAGCATTTCAGAATGATTTGTTACACAGGCATGCCTGTTTTGCCCTAGAATGGGATAGCCTACTAAACTTTTAAATGTATGTCACTATATCCCGATCACGACACTACCTGCCTGGAGTTTGCATGTTCTCCCTGTGCCTGCGTGGGTTTCCTCCGGGTACTCCGGTTTCCTCCCACACTCCAAAGACATGCTGTGAGGTTAATTAGATCCTGTCTAAAATTGGCCCTAGTATATGTATGAATGTGAGTTAGGGACCTTAGATTGTAAGCTCCTTGAGGGTAGGGACTGATGTGAATGTACAATGTATATGTAAAGCGCTGCGTAAATTGACGGCGCTATATAAGTACCTGAAATAAATAAATAAAAATAAATATGTCAAAAACATTGGGATTTTCATTGGTAAAATAGGGTACCTAAAAAAAGTTAGGAACCAATAACATACCTGCTTCTTCACAGAAGGTGTGTTTGCTAAGTGATGCCAGTATTCAGAAAATACTAATTTATAACACAGTGATAGGGTCTAACTGCAGATCCATCCTTACTCAAACTAAAAAGAAAAAGAAAATATATAACAACTTCTAACTCTTTGCAAAGTAGTTATATAGAGCCTTTACATGTTTTGGCTGCAGCATGATGAGCATGAAATAGAGATTATCATGAAATGTAATCAAACTTAAAGTGTTACTAAACCCACAACAGTAAAAGCAGTCTATATATGCAGTAAAGCATACGTGCTATACTCACTGTGGAACATAAGGGGTTAATCCTCCACATTGTGTAAAAAGACTGTTTAATACTGTCTTATCTGATCCTCCCCCTCTTCCACTGCCCCCTAGCCATCTCCTGATAAGACAGAGCCTTTGGAGTCACTCTGCACATGCTCAGTTTTGTGTGTATTGCTTGAGAGCTTTTTTTTTTCTGATGATGTGATCGGCACAGGACCAATCAGCACTGTCCAGACAGACGAACAGGGGTCATGCAGCCTCATAGGATGGTCAGAGTAGAATGAAAACTCCTCCTATAAGCTTATACCAGTGCTCAGCCGGACACTAATGTAAGTCACAAAACTGCTATATACTGCTGATGAGAAAAGGTATTGAGCAGTTTATATTTAGGCTGTATTCACACAAGTCTGGTGAAGGAGGTGCTGTTCAGCGTCTCCTGTCCAATCTCACAGCGCATCGGCTGACAGGAGAGGGAGGGGGGAAGCACAGTGAGCAGGGAGGGAGCAGTTTTTCTTGGGGGTTGGGAATTTTTGCTGACAGAGTAAGGAGAGAGTTCCTTGGAGTGTGGGGGCATTTTTTCTGACAGTTTTAGGAAAGGTTTTACTGGGGTGAAGTACTTTCTTTGATAGAATGAAGAATTATTGGTGGAGTTTGTTTTCTGTTGACATGGGGTGAGCAGGGGTTTTCTTGAGAAGCAGGGGTTTGCTTGAGAATGGGAATATTTGTGATGAGGGTAGAATTTTTGCTTGGAAAGGGAGGGGGAGGTTTTGTTAGGGGTTGGGAGATTTTTGCTTAGGGAGAGGGATACATACTCTTGATCCCTGTTCTCTAAACATTACATACTCCTAACCCCTGCATGTTGTTGATTACATACGGTACTTCTGACTCCCTGGCTCTATGTGCTTCATTATACATTACACATTTTGTAGGAACAAGGATTGTAGACTTAAGTGCAAAATAAGGAGAGATAGTGGTTATGCGCTGCTAGGTGATGCTACGAAAAACAGTCTGGTTGCTGCTTCCACTGATTGTGTATCACACAAAACAAATGTCAATAATTGTAGGGTGTGGATGTGTTACCAATGTATAGTGCATGAATATGTGCATATGTGAAGTATGCAAATATTGGTTACCAATTCATTAATAATACTAGAAAAATATAAAACGTGCTAAATAAAGCAGTAAAAATCACACATAGGTTGATAGTCTTAATACACCCTATGATATATACAATATACTAGGTGCTATATCGCTAAAGTTCATACATTGTGTAAACAGTTCTCTTTCGTAAACAGTGTGTGGTTCCAAGAGAATTTATAATGAAGGGTTGTGAAAAATCCAATAATATATGGGAAAACAACAGCCACTTGGAATCGTGGAATCAAAATAACGGTCACTGTAATTCCTCTGTGAGTAGAGTCTTCACAATACTTCCCAGAGTTGTGCAATATAACCACTAAAGTGCAGATGTGCTACCTCCACCAGGTGTATTGGACGCTCACCTCAATAAGCGACCCCCACTCTGGTCAAATCACGTTTAAAGATGTAAATTCCTTCCGTTTCCTGGATGGATAGGACTCATTTAGAATAATTTCAGAGTGCTAACCACACAGGAACTGATTAACCATGCTAACCTCACTGAACCTGGTTAATAATCATAGTATGCAAGCACCACTAGGTGTGAGAAACTTCTATAGACACAGATTAATAATAGTAATCACAGGAATCTTCTGCAGCTCCCAGGCAGACATGTAAAAAAAGAGACTTTCATAGTGCAGTATGTCCAGCAACATATAAATACAAATACTGCCACCCCTTGAAAATTTACTCACATTTTAATAAAAAAATATATAACAGCATAAAAACAGATAAAAGCAACATCTCACATCAGGATGCAGAATACCACCGCCAGGCTATGCCTCTACATGTTATGCCACCTACTGTCGTGGCTTCGTCTGGAGTCAAGCCGAGCGGGTATAGTGGGGTGGATTTTATAGGGGTCTGTGTAACTTGTCATCTCAGCTGTTCAAAATTACGGTGATGTGCACATGCGCCGTTGATACAGTATACCAAAAATGTTTTTGACCTAAAACAATAAAAACAAAAGCACTCACCTTATCTAAGGAAGCTGTATTATATCATAGTTTTGTTTGCATATGGGCACAGCAAAGAGTTCTAAGGAAGAACACAACCGATAAAAGCCTGAGAAACACTAAAATAGGGAAGCACATTGGGGAGTGATCCTAAAGCTAGATAATTGCACTAATATTTTATCTAGTGTGCCATGACAAGGTAAGGCTACTTAAAGTATTGGTAGTAGAATTTTACAAATCTGCACTAAGCAATCCTGTTTATTGCGTGAAGCACTCCCAACTAGTATTTTATAGTAATAAAAAAATATCTTACTTTTCTTGCAGACTCACTGACAATGACTGATCTTTATTGCCTTGCAGCCATGCAACCTCATTGGATACAATTTTAGGTTGTATTACAGAATTCCACAAACTAACCTGCCATAGATTTCCTCATTTCCCCTCATGGTGAGATAAGGGAAAATACAGCTGCTAAAGCTGAAGACAGGATCCATATATTTCAAGCAGAATCTGCTGTATCAGGATAATCCAAACTGCTGCTCTAGGGCAAGAAAAGGTGAAATAACTCATAATATTTAATTTCATGTCCTTTGGCCAATAGTACTTCTCTGTTATTGGTCTCAAAAAGAGAATATAACAGCAGTCAATGTGAAAAAATATATATGTTTGCAACCCAAAGCAAAATTATCTTATCTAGCTTGAAAGCCGCCCTGAGAGATTTCAAACAGAATCCTGCTAACACTATGCTTTAATAAGTAGTCAATGAAATAATGGAGGAACTGAAGCAATCAATCAAAAAATAATCTATTTGAGCTGTATATCCATATAGATATAATTAGAAGAAGCATAATATCCATTAAGAGAGAATGGAGTGTTTACTTTATTGACCGGAGATTGATTTTTTCATAGTACGTTAATGTTAGTGAATATAAGAAAAGAAGATGTTTGGAATGGGAGCTATATCTATAAAGTACAGCTAGGAACCCGAGGAACACAATGTGGTAAGATACACGACTTATAATTATGAATGAAGAAACCTGCTTGGGTTCAATTTGTGGCCAGTTTCATGAAATGTCCTCAAAATTTGCAAACTCTAAACTTTGTGATGAATCCATTTAGGTCTAAAAAGGGGGATATTTTCATACTTAATTGATTCCTTTTGTGGGGCTTATAAACAAATTATTTAAAAAAAAAGGCATAGCAAGTTTGCACTGCCATGGTGGATATGTACCAATTGCAAAATTTAAAAAAATAATGTAAGCATGCAGACATTTTAGCCCCATAGCTAGTTCTTTACTACAACCAATAATGGAAGGTGGGAGATACATTGCTAGCCTCTATTTGATATCTAAGTCCAATAGTGACAACATCACATAGACCGATTTTCATCCCTTTTCACTGCAAAAGTTAGATGCCAAAATATTGGTGAAAATACTAGCAATGAGCCTGAGCAGCAACATTAATAACCTAGTGGGTAAAGATCAGGTAAGTTTCATATCAAAGTTGACAAGTGAGTCAGAATGTACACTAGATCCTACAACTGATCCAGATCTCTACAAGTGGAAATTGCCCTGCCTTGTGGCTGTCTCTAGACATCAAGAAGATCTTTGATTTGGTCCTGTGACCATATCTGTCACATCTACTAAAAAGATAGGGTTTTCAGATCAAACTTTAATAAATGGACATATTCCCTATAAAGAGAGCTTAGAGCACACTGTATGTGCAATACGCAGGTTTTTACTCACTTTTCTTTAGGCCCCATTCACACCTGGTCGTTTTGTAGCTTGAAGCCTGAAGCTACAAAACGCTTGAGGGGAAAAAATCAATGATTCTCTATGGAGATGTTTCACATCTCCACTCAAAAACGCCTGAAGCCAAAAGCCTGAAAACGCCTGAAGCTCAAACAAGTTCTGGAGGTATTTTTGTAGCTTGATTTGGGCATTTTTCTACTTCTTACATTGGTGACCTTTTGACCTGTACAAAATCGTGGCAAAAATCGAGGTAAAAAATTGCGGCAAAATCGCGGTAAAAGAACATGTGTATTTCTGCCTGAAAACGCTACGCCCAGGTGTGAATGCAGCCTTAATATAGGTAGAGGGATTAGACAGGGATGTCTGTGACCACCACTACTTTTTTTGTTGGCTATTGAGCCTCTGGCTATAGCTATACAATGTACAGTGGGTATAGAAAAGAATCACCCCCTTTAAATTAATCCCATGTTTTTGCTTTGCAGCCTGAAACGAAGACAGACACAGTTTTTGTTTTATGCAGCTGTATTTACTCAGTGCAACTTATAACACGCTAAAAATATAGAACACCGACATGTCAGAAAAACTGTAAAAAAAATCAAAAACAGAATTATTGAGTTGGAAAAAGGATCACCCCTCCTAAAAATGACTTGTAAACTCAATCACGTGGCACACAAATGACTTGTAAACTCAATCACCTTCTCGGTGGCACACAAAGCCATTTGACTTTCAACTGTGATCAGCTGTGTTCATTTTGATTAGCTCAACATGAAAAGAGCTTTCCTAGAGCATTGCAGTCCCTGGTAGAGCAAATGGAACTATGGGTGGCAAGACATTGTCACCTGGATCTCTGGAATACAGTTGTGGACAGGCACAATTCAGGAAATGATACAACACATTTTAAAGGCTGTATTAATGCCTAGAAGGCTTTATTTCCTGCCCAGACCAATTTTCAGCTTTCAGTGCTCTCACACTTTGAATGACAATTACTCAGTCATGCTACACTGTACCCAAACAAAAATTGTATGTTTTTTTTTCACACAAATAGAACTTTCTTTTGTTGGTATTTAATCACCACTGGGTTTTTATTTTTTTGTGATCTAAGTGAAAAAAGAGCGAAAATTTAGAAAAAATAAACCTTTTTAGTTTCTATTATAAAATTTTGCAAATAAGTAATTTTTGTTCATAAACTTTCACCAACATTTATATTGCTACATATCTTTGGTAAAAATAACCCAACTTAGTGTATATTATTTAGTCTGTGTGAAAGTTATAGAGTGTACAGGCTATGGTACCAATCATTAAAAATTGATCACACCTGATGGCCTATCTAATTTTTGAGGCCCTGAAATGTTAGGACAGTACAAATACCCCCCAACTGACCCCTTTTTGGAAAGTAGATGGTCCAAGGTATTTAGTAAGGGGCATGAGTTTTTTGAAGTTGTAACTTTTCCCACAATGCTTAGGAAAATGAAGAAATTATTTTTTTTTTACACAAAATTGTCATTAACAAGTTATTTCTCACACACAGCCTGGCCACATATAGAGGCCCATCACACAGGGAGCACTGTCAGGCATTCTAGAAGCATAAATGACACATATAATTTCCTGACTACCTATCACACCTTTGAAGGCCCTGGAGCACCAGGACAATGGAAACACCCACAAAATGACCCCATTTTTGAAAGCAAACACGCCAACATATATTCTATGAGACATAATGAGTCTTTTGAGCATGTCGTTTTTGTCAAGTTGTTAATTTATAAGATATTTCTAACACATAAACATGTACATAGCAAAAATTACCCCCAAATACATTCTGTTACTCCTCCTGAGTATGGCGATACCACATGTGTGAGACTTTTACACAGCCTCGCTGCATACAGAGGCCCATCATGCAGGGAGCACCTTCAGGCATTCTAGGAGCATAAATTACACATAAGTTAATGATTAACTATCACATCTGTGAAGGCCCAGGAGCACCAGAACAAGGTAAAATGCCCACAAAATGACCCCACGAGACAGGTACTCGGGTACTCTGATGGGCCTGGAGACAAGTACTCAGGTACTCTGATGGGCTGCAGATAGGTACTTGGTTACTCTGATGGGCTGGAGACAGGTACTTGGGTACTCTGGTGGGCTGGAGACAGGTAAATTATTTAATTCTTACATTGACCCCCTTTCTACTTTTACAGCATTTGATTTAGTTCATATATTGACACAAATATTTTTGATGGTTTCCAGTAAGGTTTGGAATGGAGGTTTTTCTCACTTTTACCTCCACGGATTCTGGCACGCCGCCTGGCTAGTGCTCGCGGGTCGGGCGCTTTGCCCCCGCCTCAGCCCCGGGACAGACACTGCAGTGGATGCTCTTGCCCCATAGTTACCTTTTGGGCTACGAAGCTGACATGTAAGAAACCTCTTATATATTTTTTTTTCTATCCAAGATTCCCCTCTTCAGCTGTTCCAAATGAACTTACTAATATACATTTTTTGTATTATTTATAATCATAGATTTAATTGACACGGTACTCCTGACAAGAGGACGGATCCTCGAAACGCGTAGAGTATTTTTTTTGTCATAGCAGTGCGAATGTCTCGGGGCATTCTTACTGTGCATTTTTCTGCACCATGATATTTTATAGTTCTACATTATTAATTATTGAATTGTTGTCAGCTTTTCATGATATCTGTATGTTATTCAAATCTTTCACTGCAATTGTAACGATGTACAATCATGTGTGCATAATAAATTATATTTTATTCAATGATGATTGTCTTTACCATATTCCTGACCTGCCTCATTTAAAGTCCCATGACCGCTCCTCTCCTTCAAATGTATATATTAGGGATGGAGGCTTGTCTTGGTGGTTTGGTGGTGTGGTCATATCACATTTTCTCCTTTCTTGCTAATTTTTAGTGGAAGACACCCGCTGGTCGCCCTGTGATTGGCCACACCACAACTATGGATTTCCAATGCAGATGTTATTTGAGTTTTTGTGCAGTACAATTTTGTCATTCTTTATAACGCCCCCCCCCCCCTTTTTCCTTCTTTGCAGCATGGCATTATTGTTAATCTTGCCCTCACTGGGGCTGGGCTGTCCTGGTCTTGCCTGGTCCCGGGGTTGCGATGTGCGGCAGTGCCCTCTTCTCCCTCCTCTCATGGGGGTGGTTGGAGGGGGCCCTCCCGCACATCGGCGTCATGTGTGCACACAGCTTTTCATGATATCTGTATGTTATTCAAATCTTTCACTGCAATTGTAACGATGTACAATCATGTGTGCATAATAAATTATATTTTTTTCCATGATGATTGTTTTTACCATATTCCTGACCTTCCTCATTTAAGGTACAGAATTAATATCAGAGTAACAATCAAGTGTAGATAACACTTACAAACAATGTTAAAATATGACAGCCTGGTATGCTTCTGCATGACCGGGACAAGGAGGTCTCATCCACCTGGACCCCGCCCACACACGGAACCGACAACACGGCAGATCATATAGCAAAACAGGTATGAGGACCTATATAAGATATATCAAAAATTGCGTGAAAGTCTAAGGGAAATTTACCACATGTGTGGTCAAGAAAGTTAAAAGAGTAGGTTGACTTACTTGGGACAAAGCAGTGATTTGGTAAGGGGACTCGTTAATCTGATAAGGTGTCAGTAGCAATGGTATGGCTAGAGAACTGGTCGATTTCATATGTGTCCAGAGACAATATATTGGCCCAAAGACTGTTTGCATACATAAATACATCAATGGGTGCATGCATATAATAAGATACAGTACAAATATTAAAAAACAATAAAGGTCAGTTCAAAGATGTAAAAGGGCGAGAAATACAAGAGAGAGGAATGAAGAGAGTGTATAAGGCAACACATCTGTTGTATAAGGGGAAATTCCTGAACCTAATCAAAAAGGGAAATCACTAAAGGAAGGGTTTGTATGAGAGGATCTCATTGAGGCCTGGGGGCTTGGTAGCATTCAGGTGTTCAATCCAAAGGGTTTCCCTTTGTAGGATAATTTTATCCCAAGGATCACCTCTGGGATTAGGGGGAATGGTTTCCAATACCAGAAATCCCACCACTTGTGTTGAATCTGTGATAGAGATCCAAGTGTTGGCTGACCGGGGTGATCATTTTCCCACTGCCTGAGTAATAAACATGGTCCGCTATACGTTGGCGCAATTGGCGTATACTTTTGCCAATGTAAAAGGAACCACATACGCAGACCATGAGATAGACCAGACCCTGGGTGTTTACAGTCAGCAAAAAATTGTGGATAGAAAATTTCCCCATTGGGGAGTAAGAATTGGGTTCCTTCCAAAATCCAGGGGCAGATGTCACATGTGCCACATTTGAAAATGCCCTTCTTTTTGGTGCCATGCAAGTGTGTAGGGTTATAATTAGTGTTGAGCGAACCCGGACTGTAACGTTCGGGTCCGTACCGAACTTTAGGGTGTCCGTGGCTCGGACCCGGACCCGGACATTTCAAAAATCGTTCGGGTTCGGTCCGGGGTTCTGCTATTTTACTCCACGTGTTGAGAAGCTGCAGGGCAGCCAATCAACAAGCGTTTCACTGGTTTGCCCTTAGAAGCCATCACAGCCATGCCTACTAATGGCATGGCTGTGATTGGCCAGTGCATCATGTGACCCAGCCTCTTTATAAGCTGGAGTCACAGTGCTGCAGTCACATGCTCCTTGGGTTAGTGTAGGGAGAGGTAGCTGACTGCGTGAGGGACAGATTTGAGACATTTTAAGACCTTATCCTGCATCCTGAGATAGATTGCTTTACTACTGCTGTCTGTGCTGTTGCTCTGAGGACAGATAGCAGAAATTAGAGATTTCACATACCGCTGCTTTGAGTTGCAGATCAAGCTCTGCATAGAACAA
>BLSH010230846.1:125606-154576 GCA_018402905.1 Glandirana rugosa
TAAAGCAAGCCAGGGAGGGTTAGGGATAGTCCTTTGGGGTTAATGTTTTTGACGTTAGCGTTTATAGCTTCAATTAAACCCCAGTTTTTCCGAAGTCTAAAGGACGATTACAAGACATTTCCTCTGCAGGATACTAAATTGAGTGACGTAATTGTTTAATCCATACAGGGGGAGACTTTTTAAAGTGAAGGTTGTCTATGTATTAAAAGACTTGAGAAACACCTTCGCGTCTTTAATAAAGTGTCCATAATGAGGAATGTTTTCTACCACGAGAATCAATCTCCATCACAACTCGCTTGGGCCTGACATTGCAAGCCCAGGCAAACCCCGGACCGAACCCGAACGATTTTTGAAATGTCCGGGTCCGTGCCACGGACACCCTAAAGTTCGGTACGGACCCGAACGTTACAGTCCGGGTTCGCTCAACACTACCTCTAACTAAGAGCACCATCTTTTGTAAGGAGTAATACCTGTGAAATAATTTCTGCGCTTCCACAAAGAGTTCAGAAAATTATGTATCTGTTGGAAGTGAAATTTTTCAGAGGGGGACATACCTAATTTGTTAATGCAGTGAGTTAAATCATAGGACGTCTCCTTTACAGAACATTAGCAGGAAATCTGAAGCCTTTTTGACCCCAAATTAACTTCGATATTTGCGATTGCAGTTTTTGTAATTGGGGTTTCCTGATAGGGATTGGGAGGGACCGAACAAAATAAAGAATCCTAGGGAGTAGGGTCATCTTAACTGAGTGAATCCTACCCAGCCTAGAGAGGCCCTGTTGGCCCCACTTTGAAAGGTCCTCTGATAACTTCCTGAGTAAAGGTGGGAAATTGACATCATATAGTTGGCTAATGTTAGCTGCCAGATTGCCCCCCAGGTAAACCTGTAGAGCTCCCTGAGTCGGTGTACTGTCGACTCCGGGATAGAGACATTTAAGGCCGCTGATTTGGACCAATTTACACAAAGTCCAGAGACATCCCCAAATTCTTGTAGGATTTGGATTACTCAGGTGTAGAGGTAAGGGGAGATGTGATAAATAGGAGCAGATCATCTGCAATAAAGCACACTTATGCATTTGGGGTCCGTACTTCACTCCCTGGATATCTGGGTTTTCTCTAATGGCAATTGCCAGAGATTCCATTGCAATAGCGAATACTAATGGGGATAGGGGGCAGCCCTGTCTAGTACCCTTAGATATAATGAACGGATCCGAGTAGTAATTTTGAAGTTTAATGTGGGTGCTGGGGTTTGAATAGAGGGCTCTCATAGTCTGAAGGAATTTCGGGCCAAAACCTCATCTGCTGAGGACCTCAAACAGGTAGGCCCAGTCTACCGTGTCAAATGCTTTTTGTAGATCTGCAGATGGAAGGAACCCTTCTTAGCGTGGACCCCCATCCCAATTAGCATTTACAAGAGAGATGATGTCCACGGCTCTGTGGATCTGATCTGGGCCCTGGCTCCCCGGGATAAAGCCCACCTGATTTTGTTGATGTAATTACCTATGAACTTAGACAATTTGATGGCCATAATTTTAGTCAGGATTTTGAGGTCATTATTGATTAAGGAAATAGGCCTGTAGTTGCTGACTTCCGAGTGGTCTTTACCGGGTTTGGGGATTACCGAGACAAAGGCCAGGTTGGCCTCGTTCTTTAGCGTGGAACCTACCTGACGAGAATTGAAGAATTTTGTCAAATAGGGAGCGATGGTGGGACCAAAAGTTTTGTGATAGCCTGTAGAAAACCCGCCTGGGCCAGGGGCAGAGCCCTTCTTGAGGTTTTTAATTACCCCAAGGACTTCTGCGTCAGTGAACGGTTGTTCAAGGGATACTGTATGTTCTTCATTGAGTTTGGGGAGTGGAGTATTATTTAATAATGAGGCGAGGGAGGGCGAGGAAATTGTTTTCCCTGACTCATAGAGTTTGGAATAATATTTCTGAAATGCAGCCATGATACGTTGGGGATTCTGTGTTAGTTCCCCCGTGAGATCCCTCACCTTTGGAAAGGAGAATGATCGAAACCTAGGGGACAACCTGGCAGCCAGCTTAAAACCTATTTGTTCTCTATGAATGTAGAAATGGGCTCTGGACCATTGGATTTGTTTCTCGGTGCTGATGGTCAGGGCAAGATTTAGAGCTACCCTCCCTGCTTCCAGCTACCCAGCAGATTGGGGAGTTGAATTCTTCTTGTGGGATCTAGAGAGGTCATGAAAGTCACGCTCTAGGTTCTCTATGTCAACCTTCCTTTCCCTTCTGAGTTTAGCAAAGAAAGTTGGAAAATCTTGCTTCTCATCACCCCCTTGTGGGCCTCCCAGAGTATTGAAGGAGAGACTTCCCCATTATCATTCAGTAATTCAGTCGAAAGTATTCTTTAAGCTCTTTCTCTAACAAAGTGCAATGGACCCAGAGAGTGAAGAAGCTTGGCGAATTTAAGGCTATGCTTTGGTGGACGGAGCAGGCAGGATTGACCTGTTCCTGACTTGTCAAGCATAAGATCTAATGCTGTATTCGAGTCCTCCCTATTATCACTGTCCCAGCGAGATGGGGTGATAGAAGATTAATCAATGATTGCATACATTTTTAGATTTTTTGATTTCGAGCATAATATGATATGAAGGTGTATATTGAGCCCCCCAATGTCCTCATCAAGAGGATAAACCTGCCCTCTGGGTCCTTGATTTCTTTCTTGGGTGTGAAAGCAATGTGCTTGGCAAAAAAGACTCCCACACCTCTAGTCTTATGAGTGGCATTGGCCAGAAAGAATTGGGGGTATTTAGAGTGGATAAACTTGGGATTGTACTGCTTAGGGAAGTGGGTTTCTTGTAAAAGAAGCAGATCCAGGTGCTGGGAGTGGGAAAGGTCAAAGTATTTTTTTCCTCGTCACAGAGAAATTAAGACCCTAGACATTATGTGTTGCGATTCTCAGTTTTGCTGAGGGGTTAGTGGGTGTGGTCATAGTTCAAGGAAAGAAATCTATGCATCACCGAAAGAGAGCTTACCTGATTCCGGGAGCAGTTAGCTTGAGGCTTACCCCAAATGGGGGTTGGAGAGGTGAACCAATATGACTCATTGAAGGCTGAGCTTCCCTGGTGAGAGAGAGGAGAACACAGGAGGGGAGCGACACAGACCTGCTGCCTGCCCCCTCAAAGTTCTGGTATTGGGGCGACAAAAAATTACCCCCAATCTCAGGATAGGGCAACAACATATCCGCCAACTCGGCGGAAGAACATCTGTCCAAGGGAATACCAGAATTAGGTTCCCCGAGACAGAGGGAGAAGCATGACAACCGCTCCAGCCAAAACCTTTGACCTGAACTGTGGGCAATGTAGATGAGACATCCAACAAGGGAAAGTGGCACTTCAAAGTTTAGAAACCCAAAAGCCAATGGGGACAAAAAACAGCAATCCGGGTACGGAACCCAGGAATCGGTAGGGATGAGAGTCTTTGAAACGCTTGGATTGTTGATTCCGCCAGATTGGAGGTATTGGGCTCTGTGGAGAGGGGCATTTGGAGGAGCCTGCATTTTTGTGGAGCAAGGATGAGGATGAGTCCAGGGAGATGAGGTTTAGTCAAACTAACAACTGTTCCCCATACTGGAAAGTGGAGAAACCGTGGGTCTTGCCTTTGTAGATAAAGGACAGGTGAAAAGGAAAGGACCACCAATACTTGATGGCTGACTTAGAAAGGACTTACAGCAGCGGCTTCAGGGTTCTTCTCCTTTGAATGGTGGTGGGGGACAGATCCGCAAAGACTTGAATTGGATGACCTTGGAAGGAGAGATTGGGAGAGTTCCTAGAGACCTTCATGACCTCCTCCTTTACATTGTAAAAATGTGGTTTCACCACTATGTCTCTAGGTAGACCATCAGAGTGTGGTGGTTGGAGTGCTCTATGGACTCTATCGAGTTCCAGATGGTGTTCGGGGATGCCCGGTATGATTTCTTTGCCAAAGTCGCGCACCGATTCACGGACATCTGTGATGGCCTCTGGAAGCCCCCTAATCTGGAAGTTGCAGCATCTAGAATGATCTTCCAGATCATCTATTTTGGATAGGGCTGAGTTCAATTGGCCTTGTAGATCTCGGATATGCACAGTGTTCTGGTTGGTTCTGTCCACTGTTTGGTCTGTTTTTTGTTCTATTGCATCAATCTGGGTCCCCAGATTTTGCAGGTCAGCCTGAATAACAGATATAATTTGGGAGGCTGTTTGGGTCAAGCCCTTAGAGAGCATTTTTGAGAAGACCTCCATCATCACCTGGAAGTCGGAGTGAAGAGCTGGAGAATGGGACCCCAGGGTACCAGTTTGAGTGGAGCCGGAGGCCTGTTCCTTGAGTGGTGTAGTTATCAGTTTGTCAAGTGTCCTTTCCAAGAGAGAAACAGTGGAGGCTGGTGAGAGAATCTGGGATGTGAGTTGTGCCCCTGATAGCGGCCCCAGAGAGGGGAGGATTTGAGAGCCCCCATCCGTCCCAGCCTCCATGTCCTCACCCCTGTCCCTCATTGCCAGTTGTGCTCCAGAGGTCATGTGGGAGGCTTTTGGGGCCAGGTCATTAAAGCCTGGCTGGCGGGATAAATCCCTCCTGACTGCCCCAGGTTGCATGGGCTCTGTCCTGTGGAATAGAGTTTAAATAAGCTCCCCCTGGGATCACTGGGACTGGTCTGTTCTTTATGACTACCTTGTCCCCTTGCTTAGCTAAGGGTGCTGGCCTGATATGTCACAGCAGCAAGGAAACAGTCTTTTCAGGTTTGGGGCTGGGGTACACACCTTGTCCTGGTCGAGTATGGGCTCCCGCTTGGATGCTGTGCTGCAATATGTAGAGCGGCGTGTAGGCCCGAGCTGCAGCCCTCGAGTAGATGGCCGGGGCCAGTTGCGGGCCTCCCGGGAGAACTGTTGGGTCCCCTCGCTGCTGGGGATGCCCCCAGCAAACTGTCCCCTAGGGCACAGGGAGGGGGAGCTCCTGGATCCCCCAAGAACCTTCTGAGGTTGGTTACTTGCTGGGCTGCTGGTCCTTGACCTGTGAGGCGGCGTGTAGGCCTGAGCCACAGCCTTGCGTTGTTGGACGCGGGCACGGAAGTCTCTGTGGGACTCTGCATTCCTGGGGATGCCCCCGGGAGCTTCCTCTCCTGGAGCACTTGGGGAGGGAGATCTGAGCTCCTCAGTTAGCTGCGGCGGGTCGGGAAGGCCGAGCTCCGGGCTCAAGCAGCTCCAAGCATACGCACTAGATTTAAATATTTTAAATGACATTTAGGTTGGTTGATTGAACTGGAAATTCTATCTGGTCCAATTGGTCCTTTTCATTAAAAAATATTTCTTCTTAAAGAGGAAGTAAACTCCCCTTATTTGTTTGTACCTATAGGTAAGCCTATAATAAGGCTTACCTATAGGTACTGTAAATATCTCCTAAACTTGCACCGTTCACGAGATATTTACTGTATACTGTGCTGATTACATCATCGGCACATACGCTCTGAAGGAATGGCCACTCATGCCGTTCATTCAGGGCCCTGTGCCAGGACCGGTGACTCCCACATGCAAGCACGGGAGTAACATCATCATGGCTCCGGCCAATCACAGCTCCAGAGTCTGCAAACCTGGAAGAGACACTAGGGAAGATGTCAGCCGTCTCGCGGTGTGCAGGCACCACTGAGAGGGCTTCGTTTAAAGTGGGTATTTCATAATGAGTTAGCAATGCATACTAGCTCATTATGCCTTTGTCTTACATGTTTTTTGGGGGGTTACAACCTCTTTAAGTTGCCCATAATGCTCAGTTTTCTGGCACTGAAATAAGTTTTTATTTTGCTTTACAGGGGATTACGAAATCTAGTTTACTGTATAGTGAAAAAGGATCTTTCAAGGATATGATTGTAGTGCCCCCATAGTGTAGGTGCGTTTTTCTAGCAGGGTTTGCTAGGGAAGGCAAAATTTATTCAGGCCTGAGTGTAAGAGCAGGCCTGAATGTTTTGATCTGGGCGGGTAGGATTGTCTCAGGGAGGATTGAGTTGGTTCAACAGATGAGGTCACCAGGACCTTCCACTTCTTTCTAGAAACCTGGATGAGGGTTTCTGGTCAGAGAGCTGGGTGATAGGTGGAGCTATCTGGAGTGTTCTAAGCAGCCCTCACCAATCCCCAAGCAGGATTGGCAGGGGGCAGGCCTCCTTAAATACTATGAGTCAGCCCAATCGGGAGGAGTGTGTGGGGTGGAAGTCTGGAGATGTAGCAGAGGCGATGTGGAGGCCTCTACCCGGGAGGTCTCCCCAGTCTAGGGAGGGTGACCTTGGAGCTGGAGGTTCGGGTGCAGCCAGGAGTAGTGGTGATTCCTGGAGTCACACAAGGGAACGGGAGAACAGCGGAGGTGCTACGTAGAGAGAGACTTTAAAGTGATCCACCAGTTTGGTGAGTGACAGTCCCTGGGAGCTGGAGGAGAAAGTGGAGCAGGCTGGGAGAGGAATAGTGGACAGTCTGTGGAAGCCTTGGGAGCCAGTCAGGGGAAGGAGAGTCACTGAGGAAAAGCAGGCCTGGCTAGCACTCAAGTACTTTGCTACACATTCAGGGGCCTCTGATCTATGGCCTGTAATGGGTGTTCCTGAGGTCCTGCTAACACAGAGTAGGCCGCGCTATTTGCTAGCCATGGTGAATAGGAAGGAGTAGAGAAGCTTGATAAATTTCCTTTCAGGCTGGAAACAAAGTGATGTGCTGGAGAGAAGTAAAGGAGTGATAATCTGCACGTTCTGTGCTAGAGAGAGAACTGTAGGAGCAACGGTCAGCAAGTTGAGTGCTGGAGAGTTGTGAGGAGTAACAGTCTGCAGAAGGATAGTCTGCAGTGCAAGTGTGCATATACAGGACTGTATATGGAGTTTGTGTACCATAATTCTTTGGGCCACAGTCATCCCTTATTCCCATCCAAGTTATTTCCCCTAAACATAACAACAAAAACAAGAGCCCGCTTGTTCAGTGTCTCTGGATGTGTGATATATGGTGTGATTGAGATTTAATAATAAATATTTCACATGGGCACAGACAGTTCTAGGCCTTATAATGATGAAGGTGGAGATATAGACATCTATCAGAATTTCCCTTTCTTCCTTAGTGTCACTATTCTATCCTTCCCAGTATAGCCTTTCACTTTTGGCAGTAGGAAGCCAAATTTCACACATTCAGGCAAACCTGCATTGAAGTGGCTGGTTTGAATTTGATCTCCAAGTAAATAGCTAAATATGCAGATGAAATTCATCTAAAGAAACTATTTTACCTGCCAGTAGATATGTATTTCTGGCCATTTAGCCCTAAGATTTATACAGGCCAACCACATAGCATAGCCAGGTGGATGACCAAAATTTCAGTTAAAGAATACAGCGGTGTTCTCTCTCCACACTGAGTCTGCTGGACAGTGAAAGGAACAGCAGGAGACTAATGAAGTCATCTCCCTACCTGTTCTCTCTGCCTATTGACATGTTAATTTTAAATATGTTTTACATTCAGCCCCCCCCCCCCCTTTCCCCAGCCCGCCTACTAAAAACGATTGAAGAATGCAAAAGGGTTGAAATAAGTGTAAAGACCATAATGCCCAAATCATAGAATAGAGATGGACAGGAAATAAATGAGCGTCCAATTGGCCTATATAACCAATGTACATATAATCACTTTGCATCAGCCTTTACTTTTCAGTAAATACACACTAACCATACCTGTTTAAATAACAGAAAAAAAGTTTTGAATGGAAATTATATTCATTTGCGGTGACAGAACACATTTTCTTTCTCTGCGTGAAACAACTTTTGTTTATAAGATTTGTCATTCACTTTTATGGTTCATTCATAAATCATGTTTCATAAGAGGCTGCAAAATGATGTTTTTCTTTACCCTTATTATTTTCACAGTAGTGTTTACTAGGGAATAACAATGTGGTAAACCAGTTAAAAAAAAAACAAGATATTTGAGTAAATAAACAGAAAATGTTAAACAGAAATGATCTTGAAATGCAGTGTGTAAATGAGAGACATTTGTAATATTTTTACAGTGATACTATAGTGATACATTGCTGGCCTTCATATAACTATGACTAGTTACTGTATAAACTATATTTTGCCACAAACCGCCATATAAAGTCACTATGCTTACTGTTTCTAAACTCTCCTATTTGACTAACCATTACTTAGGCCCTTCAGTATGGCAGAAAATGTGCCAATCCCTCTCCCTGGCAAATAAGAAGGGCAAACTTTTTTGTTTGTTTTTTGCTTTCAATAGTGCCTGTCCAAAAAAAAAAAAAAAACCTAGCACATATTTTTACATGCCAGCATATGTAAAAAGTCTATTGAAATCAAAGGATGCGCCTAAAGACAAACTCTAGGCTCAGACCATATGCCACACACTGCATCAAATCGGTCTGCATGGTTGTCCTCTCAGAAGGAAGCCTCTTCTAAAGATGATGCACAAGAAAGCCTGCAAACAATTTGGTGTCACGCGTGTGTGGCAGCAAAGAGGTGAGGAGTACAAAGATAAGGGTTTCTTGCCTACAGTCAAGCATGGTGGTGGGAGTGTCATGCTCTGGGGCTGCATGAGTGCCCCCGGCACTGGGGAGCTACAGTTAATGGGGGAACATGTACTGTGACATACTGAAGAAGAACATGATCCTTGCTAAAGAAGACCACTGCCTTGCTAAAGAAGCTGAGGGTAAAGGTTATGGACTGCCAAGCATGTCTCCAGACCTAAACCCTATTGAGCATTTATGGGGCATCCTCAAATGGAAGGAGGAGGAGCACAAGGTCTCTAGCATCCACCAGCTCCATGATGTTATCATGGAGGAGTGGAAGAGGACTCCAGTGGCAACCTGTGAAGCTCTGGTGAACTCCATGCCCAAGAGGGTTAAGGCAGTGCTGGAAAACAATGGTGGCCACACAAAATATTGACACTTTGGGCCCAATTTGGACATTTTCACTTAGGAGTGTACTCACTCTGGATGCCAGCAGTTTAGACATTAATGGCTGCGTGTTGAGTTATTTTGAGGGGACAGCAAATTTACACTGTTATACAAGCTGTACTTTACATTGTAGCAAAGTGTCATTACTTCAGCGTTGTCACATGAAAAGATAGAATAAAATATTTACAGAAATATGTGAGGGGTGTGCTCACTTTTGTGAGATACTGTATATATACAGTGTCACCTGTATAATACACAATTTTTTGTAAAATATAAAAGATGCTGTTACGCTGAGTAAAAAGATACCTAACATGTCACGCTTAAAAGTTGCGTATGCCTATGGAATGGTGCCAAACTATGGTACCTAAAAATCTCCATTGGTGACATTTTAAACGTCTTTAAAGGTTAGCAGTTTAGAGTTATACAGGAGGTCTGGTGCTAGAATTATCAGACCCCAGATGTCTCCTCTGCCCTTAAAAGCATCTGATCACACCAGGATCGGTATGATCAGATACTTTACTAATTTAAAAATGGGGCTGTTTTCATCTGAGAAACCAGAAGTTATGAAAATGCCCGTTGTTTCTGGTTTCCAATACCGTAGATATGATCCGGACCTTTCGGTCCCCATGAAACTGTCGGCTGCAATCCCAGTGAGAAGGGAAAGCTCTTCCTGCCACACATAAAAGAAATCCAGTGGTTAATTAGCTGCTAGGATCTGTTTTCTGTTTAAAAAAAAAAGGATCACCGACTGCAAAGAAAGATACCAGGATGACGCCTGTAGCTGCAGGCAACATCTTGGTATAACTACTGCAACTCATGGACATTCATTTCAGTTCCTTCTTTACCAAAGCAATTTTAGGGGCAATAGGTGAGGCCCATGATTTTAAAATAGCTTTACAATCTGTACTCAGACATAGTGAGTGATGGATATTGATCTTGGTGGTAAGGTTGGGTCAGATTGTCCATAATATCCAAATAGACAAATCAAGTAAAGTTTTATTGAGAAAAGACAAGAATTCAAAGTACTTCAGCATATTGATCATCAGCATTTAGTCATTTACAGTTAGTCATCTAAATAAAGGACAATACAATAACATTATCACTGTATTTAAGTGCATATACATCTCACATATATATTGCCACATACAGGAAATTCAGGCATAATATGTCATTTTCTCTTTGAAAGTAACAAATAACCAAACTAACTTCAAGTCATCCTGGAGTATATATATATTACTAATCATGTTAATTTTGGTTCCAGCTAATAGGGGATCATTATGGCCTGTAACTCCTGAATCCCTACTTCACCCACAGCAGCCCTGCAGGTGGAGTAATCTGCCCACAGTAAGCTGAGGAGGTGCAACCGCTGGACTGTCTACCCAACATTGCCAATTTTTGTAAAATTTCCTTGGGGATTTCCTATGCCTATATGTGTTTTTCTCCATGATAAGAATAGAATTGACTGACTGGATCCATTGTTTACATGACGGGACCTGTGGAGATATCCAAAATCTTGCGATTAGTTTCCTTGCCATATATAACAGCCGAAGTAAAGCCGTATAGGTATACTGGGTGTATAATTTGTCTTGGAGGCTGCCTAAGAGGCATGTCAGTGGATCCACCTTCAATTGCACTTGGTATGTAGAATTAATAGTAGGAATTACCTTTGTCCAGTATCTCACCAGCTTAGGGCAATACCATAGCATATGTGTAAAGTCTCCGAGGTGAATCTGACACTTAGGACATATTGGGCTATTCCGTCTACCCCAGCTATAAAGCTGCACTGGGGTTCTATATGTGCAATATAAAATAAACAGCTGAGACAGTTTGTCACCGAAATTGAAACCAAAGGGCCAGCCTTGAGTATTTGTTCCCATAGAGGATCTTTATTAACATGCTGTGATGTAATTCCTTGAACGTAATTACTGTAAGTACTTGATCCCAAAATGTAGAGATCATTTGGCAATTCCACATTCCATAAATTAATGTGGGACTTAACGTGCAACACCAGGAGAATGTAGATAATGTTGGATCTGCTTTGTTAATAAGAAATGGCATCAAAGCTCTATGTTTAAATTGATTCTCTCTTCAATTGTCACTAATGATTTATATATAAGCCTTTTGGAATCCCTCAAGAAGTTTATCAACCAAAGTATCATCCTTATACAAATTCCTTATACCATTTTTTTAAAAGCTGGTTCCTCTGTAGTATAGTGAACTGAAAATTCAAGGGGGAATGGAGATCAGCAATTGAATACATCTGACACTGTAATGCTTAATCTATCAGTGAGTGTAAGAAAGGATCCTTTTTCGGGTTGTAGCATTATAATGTATTTTATCAATTTGTTATAAGAAGCATGACAACTAGGTAGTTGAAACTCTAAAGATATTTAATCAAGAGTTTCCCTCCATGAAGGGTTTAGATAAAAAATAGATGAGCCTGTTTATAGTCCTTTGAATGTCCAAGTACTAATAACTTCAGGATCTATGCCAGGTATGAGTTATGGCTTATCATGTAAAGGGAGATATTCTAAAATTGTCAAAGGGAGACCTAAGGATCTCTGAATTGCGTGCCAGGTGATGAGAGTATCTTGCAATTTGTAATTTGTGTTGTAATTTATTTAGTGAGGCCTTAGGACTAAAATGCATATGGCTGGCAAATTAAAGGGGGACACCATTGCAGTCTCAAGTCCATTATTCGTATAAGTTCATTATTCTATTCTGAATGAGCATGCCAGGTTATACATTCTAATGTTTGGGAGGCCCACTCCTCCTTCACTCTTTGGGAGACAAAGTTTGGATAGAGAGATGTGTGGCCTCTTAGATAAGAAAGATGTTTTAAGCTCAGAATGTTTGAGCAGGACCAGAATAATTTGTAATGGGTACAATAATTTGGCAAAAGAGATCATTTTAAATAAATGGAATCTCCCAAATAGTGAAATAGGAAGATTCATCCATGCTTCCAACTCAGTATATACCTTGGAAATAAGAGATGGATAATTTAGTACAATGAGGAAGGCTCTTGCACTATTTTTATTCCTAGATACGTAATATAGTGGGAAACTATGCTGAAAGGGGAGGAGGACATCCCTGTTTAGATTTAGATCAATGTTTCCCAACTCCAGTCCTCAAAGACCCCCAACAGGTCATGTTTTCAGGATTTCCCTCAGATGAAATGGCTGTGGTAATTACTAAGGCAGTGAAACTAATCAAATCACCTGTGCAAAATAATGGAAAGCGTGAAAACATGATCGGTTGGGGGTCTTTGAGGACTGGAGTTGGGAAACATTGATTTAGATGGATTTAGGAGTAGAATTTCACTTTTATAAAAAATTATATTGAAACCAGTACAAAATCTAAAGATTTTAAAAATATCTTGTAGAACTGGCATGTCTGCAGTTGGGTTTGATGTAAATATTAATATATCATCTGCGAACCATGCCGCTCGTAACTAAACATTGCCTAGTATGATGCATGTTAGAGTGGAAGAGGTAACAATAAATCTTGATAAGGTATCTATGGCTAAATTAAATAAGATACAGATAATTAAATGGGCAGCAGGAGAAGAATGCATGTTATTTATAAAGTCTAAAACTTAGTTTATGCATTAATAAGAAAAGTCATTTGAGATTTACAAATGCCTCTTAATGGCTGCATCTAATTCAGGATGAGATTTAGCACAATCTAGAGCCATATGCTCAATGTTGCTGATATACCACATATAACCCCCTCCGAGTTGGATGAGCGATACAGTAGATGGTAAAATATCTGCCAAATGGGAGGCCACTAATTTTTATGTAATCTTGACATCAACATTTATTAGTTACAGTATATAGGCCTATATGACACTGATGGAGTTGGATATTTATCCCTTTTTTCTATTAATTTCATGTATGTCTGTGAACCCATGGGGAGATATGGCCATCCTTCCCACATTTTGTTATAGGTTCTCAGCAAAAGGTTAGGTATATAGTCCTGAGTCATTTTATAAAACTATGAGGTATATTCATCAGGGCCTAGCTACATTTTTTTATAGGGTGTAAGATATCATCTATCATGATAGGAGCATTTAAATTCTTGAATTGGGTTGCTGTTAGTTTGGGCAATTTATTTTTATCTAGAAAAAAGTGGCTGTTAAGTTATTGATTGGTCCTCTGAATACAGATTCCTATAAAAATCGCCTAAGAGTTTGTTAATTTCATGAGGTGAATTAACAAGGGAGCCTCAAGAATATTTGAGGGAAAACATATGAGTGGGTTGGAAGGGACCTTTACAAAGATTCATGTCAAGATATTATATAGGTAAGAGGAGTAAAAGTAGTTTGGAGAGAACTACAGTCTTTAGTTTTAGAGGTAGACCGTAATCATCTGTATTTCTTCTTATCCATTACAGTGTTAAAATCTCCATCTACAATATGAAGATCTTCTGGTGCTTTTAAAACCCATGTTGCAAGATCTTGGAAAAAATATTTCTTTGGTGCATTAGGGACATACACATTTGGAATAGCTATGTTGCATGAAGCAATTGTTAATGAATTGTACTTTTATGTCCCGATTGATCCCTGTCCGTCGAAACAAAGTTACAAGATACCTTTTTAATATTGCAAAATAGCAACTCCTGCTTTACGTCCTATTGCAGAGGACACTATCATTTCTCCTACCCATAATTTACAAAGACATTGGATATAATCACCTGATAAATATGTTCCTTGGAGTACAGCTATATCTGCTTCTAAGTAACACCTTTAAATGACGCAGTACTTTCATTCTTTTTCAAGATTTCAAACCCTTTACATTCCATGATATAAGTTTTCATATCTGGAATCGAGTATAATAGAATATTATAGTAAATCATTTTTTATCATAATAGGAGCAGTGATAGCTAACAGGTAATGTCATTTCCATTCCCCACACCTCAGAAAATATCAATCCTAAAGCAGTATACAGAAAAGATTTAGCTATTATTCCACTAACAAGAATTAAACAAACTATACAGTAAACAAATATTGACTTCTCTTTTTTCCACATAGATCTTACTCTGTCAGTCCTATCAGCAAACTGAGCCCTTTTGCACTTTGAATTCAAGTATACTGCACTTAATATTTCTTTAATAATTGAGTAGTTTCATGCTTTCTCTTTTAAATTTCAGAGACAGAAAGGTTAAAACTCTGATAGTTTATATATTTAAATTCAAGTACCAACAAATAAAATGGCAAAGTATAAATTAACTTGCAATCAATCAACTTTATCAGGTTTTTCATATGCATATCACTGTAGTCTTTGACATGTACTGAAATAGAATGCCATGTGGCATTTTACATATCAGTGAGCCCTGGATTGACTCATCTGGTCTGCTGATCTGAATCACTTAGAGGGAGTTTTTCTGGTGCTACATTTGGCCTTTGGAGAATAAGTAGGTGAAGTTTTTGAAGAGCCACTTTCCCCAGTGAGGGTATTGGCAGGGTTTTGTGTGTTATTTGCTAAAGAATCCAGAAAATATTTCCCTTCTGAAGGAGATTTAAATGAAAGATTTTCCACCTCAGGAGATTGAACAAAGAGGATTGCCAGGTAAGCTAAAATAAATTTCACCCATTTTTGATAGTAGAAAGTGTCAATTCCACAGAATAATCTCCAAAAATCAGTAACTTATGTCCATCCAGTGTGAGAGTGTGTGCTCTTCTGTAATTTTGGAGAACAGACATTTTGTCTACATAGTTGAAATAGCAAACTATCGCTGGTCATTTATTTATTTTATTTATTTATTGGTGTTAAGTGACTACCTGATTGTATCCCCATGGGATGTGCTCTTCCTGCAACAACCTATCACTCAGCTGGCTGTGTTGTGATATAGATTGTCTTGTTCCAGCTCATTCTCTAACATAGATATTATCTCTGCCTGTTTAAACCTATTGGAATGATCCTGTATGTCTTTATAGATTAGTTCCATTCCCCGTGAAACAGCTTTGTACACAGCTTCAGTAATTTTAGGTGTAAGAAGATCTACCACTGCTTGGGCAATCTTTGCTTGTGATATCTTTGCTGCATGCTCAGAAAATGCAGGAGAGGGAGAGCGCTGTATATGAGACACAGTGGGGTTGATTTACTAAACCTTGAAAGTACAAAATTTGGTGCAGCTCCACACAAGGTTTTATTGCCAAAGCTTGATTGAACAAGCTGAGGTTAGAGCTGATTGGCTAGCATGCACAGCTGCACCGTTTTTTGCACTCTCCAGCTTTAGTAAATCAACCCCTGTGCCTGTGCCCAAAGTGGGGGCCATCTCAAGACTCCTGTCAGCTGTGTTGTCCTGAAGCTGGCAGGGGAGAGACTGAGAGCAGGTCCTGGTTTGTGCCATAAAATGGTCCATGGGCTATGGACTATAGTGGGAGGCAAGCTGTTTGATGAGCAGTTCACAAGCTGGCTTTTTAATGTTGCTTTTTGCAGGGCTCAGTGGAGCTGAGGCGGATCACCTCCATCCATGTGGCGCCAGAACTGTAAGTCCAAAAGTATGGTGTTTTTTAAAGAAAGACAATATAATTGTGAGATATTTAAATGAAAAATGCTAAAAACAATATGTAAACTGTACAATTCCAAAACTCCCTAGAGTTTCTCAGAACACTGAGACAATGACAATATACAAGGTTTTGTACCCAGTCCAAAATGTTAAAACTGAAGCTTTTAGATAAAAAAAAGATTTGTACAGGGCCCAGTCCTTCTGGTAAAAATGAATATGCACACACCATATACTCCAAGGTTCAGTGTTGGGTCTGGGATTAAAAGTACCATTTCAGTCATTGCAGATGACACAAAGCTATGGAGTGGAATAACATCCTTACAGAATGTCTCCAACTTACAAGTCAACCTCAATGCACCATTCTATTAGACAACTACATGTATGTGGCAAATGATGTTTAATGCTGATAAATGTAAAGTTATTCACTTGGGGGCCTGGAATATGCATGCATTATACCTACTAGGGGAGTACAACTATAGGGAATCGACGGTGGGTATTCTGGTAGATCATAAGCTTAATAATGGCATGCAATGCCAAGCTGGGTTTTCAAAGCAAGCAAAATCATTTCTTGTATTAAGATTGGTCAGATTTAGGTTTATTGAGGTCCGTGAGACCTCACCTGGAATATACAGTTCAGTTTTGGGCAGCTATTCACAAAAAGGATATCGGGGAACTGGAGAAAGTGCAGAGAAGGGCAACCAAACTGATAAGAGGCATTAAGGAGCTCAGCTATGTGGTAAAATTAGAGGAACTGAATTTACTCTCTCTTGGAGAAGAGGAGAATAAGGGGAATATGATCAACATGTATAAATAGATAAGCGGTCCTTAAAGTGAACTTGGTGTTGAGTTATTCACTTTAAGGTCATTACAGAGGACAAGGGGGCACTCTTTACGTCTGGAGGAAAAGAGATTTAATCTCCAAATACGGAATGGTTTCTTCACAGTAAGATCTGTGGAAATGTGGAATAGACTCCTTCAGGAACTGCTTCTGTTCAGCTCAGTAGATTGTTTTAACAAATGCCTGGATTCTTTCATAAATGTACTTAATATAACTGGGTACTAACATTTATAGGTAAAGTAGGTCCAGGGAATATCAGGAAGGATTTTTTTTTCCAGCTGGAGCAAATTGAATCATGCTTTGCTGGGGTTTTTTGCCTTCCACTGGATCAACTGTGAGTATAGGTTTGTATATATAGGATTATATATATATATATATATATATATATATATATATATATATATATATATATATGTCCCTTTTATTGGTTGAACTAGATTGACTTGTGTCTTTTTTCAACCAGACTAACCATGTAACTATATAGCCACAAGTTTGGAAACTTTCTTGTAAATAATTAGGTTTTTTATTCAGTCTTTTCTTTGAACTCTGATTTGTTGCAATAGGTTACTGAATATTACATATCAACAGATTTAAACATTACAGTTGACATCTGTTGTGCAATTAATTTTTGGCGCGATTCCAGGAGAGCAACGTGGTGTGTGCAGCGTGTGGCGTGGTGAGGGAGCTGCGGACCGCACCAGACCAGACCCCCCCTACTGAGACCGAGTGAGGAGAGTGAGGAGGCGGCAGCTGAAGGGAGGTGACAGGCGAAAGGCACTGCGAACCAGACCCCCAGTCCGACAGAAGTGGCGGACAGCTGACAGAGACAGAGGGCGGCCGGGAGCGGTGACAACTTTGGAAGGCGGCGCGAGGTAAATATAACCGCTGGGGGAGAGTCACAGTCAGACAGGCAGGTCAAGGAACCGGCAGGAGCTGAGACAGACAGATAGGCAGGTGGACTAGGGGGGCAAAGGGCTTAGAACTGTTAAACCCTACTAGTTAAGGCTACAAGGGAGGTTGAGCAGGAGTTAAGGGGACACATAGCAACGCAGCTAATAGAAAAGAAAAAACAGACTGACGGTGACGGTGTGCTGTGGAAAGTGAAAGTGAGGAGGGAGAAATTGTATATTGCTGAGCATTGTGCTCATTGTGCTTATATGAGAGTGTGGTGCGTCTGATTATTTTGAGTACCTGAGTATTGTGTGAGTTTTGTGAGTACCTGAGTATTATATTGTGTGAGTAGGGTGAGTATTGGGAGTACCTGAGTATTGGGAGTACCTGAGTACTCAGAGTACCTGAGTACTGGGAGTATCTGAGTACTGGGAGTATGTGAGTGCTGGGAGTATCTGTGTACTGGGAGTTTCTGAGGACTGGGAGTATCTGAGTATTGGGAGTATCTGAGCCTTGTGAGTGACTGAGTATTGGGAGTATCTGAGTTTTGGGAGTATCTGAGTTTTGGGAGCATCTGAGTATTGGGAGTATCTGAGTATTGGGAGTATCTGAGTATTGGGAGCGACTGAGCATTGGAAGCATCTGTGCATTGAGAGCAGTGGGAGTATCTGAGTATTGGGAGCATCTGAGCATTGTGAGTGACTGAGTATTGGGAGTATCTGAGTTTTGGAAATATCTGAGTAATTAGTAGTACCAAGGGGGGACTCTAGCTTGTGGAGCACCCTTTTGGTACCAGGAGTGCTTGATACCAGGGTAAGAGAGTAGTGTAGGTTACCAATAGCTAGTCTTCTAATCATCCCCAAAAGAATAGAGGGAAAATGTCCGACAGGATTGGTGATGCCACTCAGTGCACGTCCTGCTCCATGTATGCATTCCTTGATGAACCAGTCAAGGGCGAATACTGCTGTGCGAGATGTAAGCAACTTGTTTCTCTGGAAGCCCAGATAATGGATCTGGAGAATCAGGTGGCAACCTGGAAAGAAGCCTGGACATTACCCAGCAGGTGCTGGCAGGGGGCAGCCTAGAGGAGGTTGGAGACATGGAGGCACAGGAGCCAGAGGTAGGTAGTTGGGTGACCACCAGGAGGGGTAGGGGAAAGGGCGCTAGGCAGGCCAGTCCTGAGTTTGTACACCCCAACAAATATGCCAGGTTGCATGATGCTGGGGATGCAGGCGCAGAGGTGGCAGTGCTGGAGCAGATGACCTCCCCTAGCTGTCAAGGGAGTAGCCGTGCCAGCAAGGAGGGGGTTAGTGGTGCACGTAAGGTTAGACAGATTGTGGTAGTAGGGCACTCAATTATTAGGAGAACAGAGAGGGCAATCTGCCAGAAAGACCGTGGTCACCGAACAGTATGTTGTTTACCGGGCGCTCGGGTTCGGCACATCGCGGATCGAGTACACAGATTATTGGGTGGGGCTGGGCAGGACCCAGCGGTCATGGTACATGTCGGTACCAATGACAAAGTGAGAGGATGGTGGAGAGTCCTAAAAAATTATTTCAGGGACTTAGGGAATAGACTTAGGAAATGGACCTCCAAGGTAGTTTTCTCCGATACTACCTGTACCTTGAGCCCCACCAGAGATGCAGCAGGAGATTAGGGAATTAAACAGGTGGCTGAGGAACTAGTGTAGGAAAAAGTGGTTTGGGTTCCTGGAGAACTGGGTTTACTTCTCGGTCGGTTACCGGCTCTTTAGCAAGGACGGGCTGCACCTTAATGGGGATGGTACAGCTCTACTGGGGAGAAAGATGGCCACAAAGATGGAGGGGTTTTAAACTAGTTAAGGGGGGGCAGAGGAAACAATAGCCAGCAGTAAGCGGGGGCAGTGGGGTACAGTAGAGTCAGTAGTGATATTAATATAATTATGTGGTGGTGGCGCTAAACTGAGTATATGACAAATGTCTGATGATGATAGATTATGATACTATTAGTATGAATGGGTGTCACAATAGATAATTATCAGTGATCAACTCACTGAAACCGAGTGCAAAATAAAACATAAATTGATAATAGAACTTGACATTCATTAACAAATTATTCAACAACAATATTTAGTGCGTAAAGTGCAAAGTGTCCATTTGATGGGAAAGGAATCCCCGTGCTAAATCCAGATAGTGAATCTTCAGATAATATGGTGACTCTTTGAGGTGAATATTCAGTGTGATAAAAAGGAACTCCAACTTTGGTCTGTGTGGAGGCTTACCAGAACTCAGAAGTTTGAACGCCTTTGAGATAAATAAGGACCCTCCGGCCCGAGACGTCAGGGTAGTTCGGGACTTCCAGAACCTGTCGCGTCCTACAGCCTGGTCTCCTTTCTCTGGTGGGTCTGGCTCCTCTCCTGGTGTCCACGTGTTTTCTCCTTGTTCTGGGTCAGAACGGTCTGGACTAAGATGGCCTCGGTCCTCCTTAGCGGGTGGGGGGGTATCCAAGAAAACCGGGGAGGGGGGGAAAGGGAAAGGTGGGGATTTCTGAAGATCCTCGGGTGCCTCCGTCAGTTATGCAGGAATAAAAAACAAGGCAGTCGCCATAGTATAAAATCCCACTGGTGAGGAAGTGGTTTTATTGAATAACTGATAAAATAAAATTCCAACAAGCTTGTAGGTAAAAGGGGATAAAGATAGGTAAAAACGCAGGAATCAATAAGTCAGAAGCGCCCGACGCGTTTCGTGTAAGGACACGTCGTCTGGGGGCTTCTGACCACCTAAAGAGCCGCGTTTATATAGTCAAATGTCTGAAACGATGGGAGACGCACTTCCGGGTCAGCGGGGCGGGGTGCGTTCCACTTGGTTCATTTCCGGTCTACTCTGTGCGTTCCAGCTAGAGATAATGTTTAATGGATATTCGTTTTGACAAAATTCCAGATGAAAAATAAAAAATCTTTTTGTTAATGCGTGCGTAGATTATATGAAATAATCGTAGAAAGGGAGAAGAGCACTTCCTGTATAAAGTGTATCTTTTTGAAATAAGCCGGGAGATAACCCGGAAGTGCGTCATCCGTTGGTGATCCAGGAAGTCCCCTCAGAGCCAGGGCAAAACAATAGAGCGCTCAACTTCCGGACTAAACCGGAAGTGACGTGTATGCCTCTGGGAAAAGGACGTTCTCTGCATACACTTATGTAGCAAACAGGGGAGACTTAACTAAATGACCAATTCAACCCCTGGTACCGCTATACGGTCCCATATACATCCCGATGACATCGGGTCGGCCCATGAAAAATAACCCTAATAATGTTGCAATGGAAATGCATAAAAAGGGGGTGACAAATCGTTGTTATAACTATGTTATTTTGTCATGATGAACGAAAGATAAAACAATAGTAGGTAAATCCATAATATAAAACTGTATAATGATTACATATAGCCTAAAACGATAGTAGGTAAATCAATAATATAAAACTGTATAATAATTACATATAGCTTATCAATGTAAAAACGTTAGCAAGAGCCTAGAAGTATAGGGCGCTGGTAGTGTTATTGGTGTCTGAAAACTAAACTAGTGAGGTAGTAATATAGAACGATTCAATTACATACAACGTACCAATGTGGCAATACATGTGAACTATGCGGCTTATAAATGTGAGAACACTGAGAATAGCGTTAATGATCTACATAACATATATTTTATTAGTCTAGGAATGGTTGTAGAGATTAATATGTGAACGGATATATTAGTCATCCTTGCCTGAAGTCAGTGTAGGGATATTAATGGACCCCCAATGACAGTAGTTTATCTATGAGATTAAACAAAGAATTTTAAATTAAATTAGAATAAAACTAGCCTAATATCAATTATAGTAGACTGTATAGAAGTATGATGGTTATAGAGATGGTCCATATATGTGGAAAAAGGACTGATTGTATATGTGAAAATAGACTTGGTGTCGATGATTCAGAGAACATCCTGGGTATACATAGACAACCAGACTCCAAGTATTCGGGATAGGTGAGGTAGCAGGTTCAGGCTTTATTAATAAATGCATTTAGATCCCAGTCAATATTGAGGCCAAAGGGAAAGTAGCTCTTGAGTTGGTAAATCCAATATACTTCTAATTGGGAAACTCCTCTGACTTTGTCTCCACCCCTCCGGGGGGGGGGGTGTATCTGTCGATAATAGAGAACTTCGTGCCCGTAGGGTCCTTAGCATGGGCTCTCAGGTAGTGTTTGGGGACACTGTGGTTTGTCTTCCCTTTCACAATGTTGGTTATGTGCTCGCTCACCCTTATGGAAAAGGTTCTGGTTGTTCTCCCCACGTACTGTTTCCCACATGGGCACGTTATCAGATACACAATGTTCTTAGTCTCGCAAGTACAAAAGCACTTGATTTGGTAGGTGATGCTTGTGGTAGTGGAAAGGAAGGTTGTGATCTTTCTGTCTCTGCAACTATTTAGTAAGCAAACTCTGCATTTTCAGCAGCAATAAAACCCCTTTAGGTCCTGGAAGAAACACACTTTCTTAGGTGGGTTGGATATGTTAGGGGCTATTTTGTGTCTGAGAGATGGGGCTCCTCTGAAGATGATATTAGCCTGAGTAGGTAGAAGTGGGCCAAGGACACGATCACTTTTTAGGATGCTCCAGTGTTTTTTGATAATATGTCTGATCTGTTTGTGTTGTGTGGAGAACGACGTGAAAAATGACCATTTGTAGTCACTTTCGTTGTTGTTCGTCCGTGGTTTGTTGTCAAGTAAGGTAGATCTATCCATTGTTAGGGCCTTCTCAATTTCACTGTTAATATCTTCTTGTTTGTAACCCCTCTCAAGAAACCTCTTCTTGAGGACCTCTGCCTGTGATTTGTAGTCATCAGGGTCCGTGCAATTGCGGCGAATTCTCAAGAATTGACTTCGAGGCACGGACTTTAGCCATGATGTATGATGGCAACTATCCGTAGGTATATAACCATTCCTGTCCGTTGGTTTGAAAAAAGTTCTCGTAGTGAGATGGTTATCTTTTAGCATGATTTCTAAGTCTAGGAAATGAATCTTGGTTCTGCTGCTCTCGTGTGTAAGTGAAATACCCCTGTTATTCTGGTTTAAGGTGTAGAAAAATTGCTCCAGGTCCTCTGTTGAGCCTTCCCAGATAACGAGAATATCATCAATGTATCTGGCCCAGACTTTTAACTGTGGATGTCGAAAGGCGTATACTATCTCCTCTTCCCACTAATAGTATCATAATCTATCATCATCAGACATTTGTCATATACTCAGTTTAGCGTCACCACCACATAATTATACACATTCTTACGATTTTGTTTGGTCGATACAGGTGGCTGCTTACTGTCTCCACTCCCACATTGCATCGGGCATAGCGCGGTAAAAACCCCCTCCTATTATTGCTCCATACAAACTACATTTTCTGCAGCTTAGCCTACGCACTCATATTATGGATATATTTGACTACAGAGCCTCAAGAAAACTCACCACTGAGGGAGTTTTTGTCAACTCTAACCCCAACACTGAAATAGGGGGTCTATTTATGAGACTACGAAATCTCATGGTGTCAGAACTTCACCTACAGTGGGATGTTGTGTTTTTAAACCAGTACATCGGTGAACAGATGGTCCCGAGGAGCCTCCGGTGGGAAGTATCTCCCAACCAGTGGGACACGGACCTCACCACTTGGTACAGTTTCTTCAACGATACAGGGATTAAACTACTACAATTCATGGTGGGTAGGAAACAGGCTAGGATCCCAAATATTGACACAGAGATTAGAGAGATCAAAGAGAAACTGCTACCATTCAAAAATTCCACGGAATACAACACACTTTCCTCCAATCTCCAATTACATCTTGAGAAGGAAGAAAAAGAACAAAAAATCAAAAAGCAAAAGAAGTATATAAGGGACACAGAAGACTACAACACGGGTAGGGTCTTCAAATGGCAGAGGAGGGTGAATGAAGCGACCTCTGAGGAACACCAGGATATCTCCGATCCACCTGCAGTGATGGTAGACACCTCCAACATGGGAAGAACTTTAGACCCTCCAAGGGTCAAACCCGCAATTGAACGCCAGTTAACACAAGTCAGAAAACCTCCAGGATCACGCCCCCGTCCACTTCGGGGCCCTCCTAAGGACCCCCCCAGGAGTTATGATAACAACAGAGGCCCCCCTAGAACTCCAAGAATTCAACACTATCCGGACACATCTGACTACCATACCACCAACACACATTACAATCAACATAGATCTCAATATGATAATTACCAATCCCCAAGACCCCGGAGACCCCCGGTTACAACCTCCAACAGATTCTCTCCTCTGAGAAGAAGGAACCCCTCATACACTGAATATTCAAGACAACATGAGGATTACTGGGAACACAATCGCCCGCCACGGAACTACAACTATGACCCACCTCATACACCTGGCGATCAGGTTTTTCACAGGGCCGAGCAGGATTGGCGAACAAGATCAAGACCAGACGAGGAACCAGAGGGGGGAGGAACAGACCCCAAAAAACGAAAGAGGAACTAAAAGAATCAGGGATCTTCAACTTAAGCACCAAAACCCTTACCCATAATGAAAGATATGTCTTAGACAAAGGCCTCAAATTTGCGCCCCCCAAAAGACTGGATACATTTCAAACATTTATCGATGTACAAAAATACATCCGGAAGATCAATATCCAAAGGTATCTAATTTCTAACACTAGCACAAGAGCCCCAAGAGATCCCAGCACTACCACTCCCCACACCATACACACGAATCTGTCCAATCCCTCACTGTTCAATCCACCAGGTCAAGCAGCCCCAGCAATTAAGATTTTTAAGGAAATGGTCCTCAAAGATTTGGAAAATATCAACACTAAGAGAACATCACATGATAAATCATTTAGCATTGGTTTGAAAACTCTATGCACTAGGAAGGATCTCATTATACGCCCAGCAGACAAGGGAGGTGGGATCGTGGTCCTAGATAAAGAGGACTATGAAAAGGAGCTGCTACGAATTCTGGATGACCAACAGACATACAACACATTACCCAATGACCCCACAACAAAGTACAAGAAGGAACTCAAAACCATTATAGACCAAGGCTACAATTCAAACATTTTAAATAAGAAAGAGAAAGCATTCCTAGTTCCCAAAGCCCCAAGGATCCCCACTTTCTACTACTTACCCAAAATTCACAAAAACAGCACCAACCCACCCGGAAGACCGATAGTCAGTGGCATAGACTCAATCACATCCCGGGTTGGCAAATATGTGGATTACTTGTTACAGCCACTGGTGAGGAACACACCCTCATATCTCCAGGATACCAAAGATGTCATAAATCTCCTCAATAATATTCACCCGAACACAGAATGTCTACTCGCAACAGCAGATGTCTTTTCATTATATACTAATATTCCCCATGACTTGGGAATTGAAGCAGTCTCATACTATCTGAGAAGGGATACCACTCTTCCTACCCCCCAGAAAAACTTCATTATGGATCTTCTAATCTTTGCAGCCACTCACAACTACTTCTGGTATAACAACCAGTTTTACAAACAAATCAAAGGCGTAGCAATGGGGGCAAAATTTGCCCCCAGCTTAGCTAATTTATTTATGGCTAAGTGGGAAGAGGAAATAGTATACGCCTTTCGACATCCACAGTTAAAAGTCTGGGCCAGATACATTGATGATATTCTCGTTATCTGGGAAGGCTCAACAGAGGACCTGGAGCAATTTTTCTACACCTTAAACCAGAATAACAGGGGTCTTTCACTTACACACGAGAGCAGCAGAACCAAGATTAATTTCCTAGACTTAGAAATCATGCTAAAAGATAACCATCTCACTACGAGAACTTTTTTCAAACCAACGGACAGGAATGGTTATATACCTACGGATAGTTGCCATCATACATCATGGCTAAAGTCCGTGCCTCGAAGTCAATTCTTGAGAATTCGCCGCAATTGCACGGACCCTGATGACTACAAATCACAGGCAGAGGTCCTCAAGAAGAGGTTTCTTGAGAGGGGTTACAAACAAGAAGATATTAACAGTGAAATTGAGAAGGCCCTAACAATGGATAGATCTACCTTACTTGACAACAAACCACGGACGAACAACAAAGAAAGTGACTACAAATGGTCATTTTTCACGTCGTTCTCCACACAACACAAACAGATCAGACATATTAACAAAAAACACTGGAGCATCCTAAAAAGTGATCGTGTCCTTGGCCCACTTCTACCTACTCAGGCTAATATCATCTTCAGAGGAGCCCCATCTCTCAGACACAAAATAGCCCCTAACATATCCAACCCACCTAAGAAAGTGTGTTTCTTCCAGGACCTAAAGGGGTTTTATTGCTGCCGAAAATGCAGAGTTTGCTTACTAAATAGTTGCAGAGACAGAAAGATCACAACCTTCCTTTCCACTACCACAAGCATCACCTACCAAATCAAGTGCTTTTGTACTTGCGAGACTAAGAACATTGTGTATCTGATAACGTGCCCATGTGGGAAACAGTACGTGGGGAGAACAACCAGAACCTTTTCCATAAGGGTGAGCGAGCACATAACCAACATTGTGAAAGGGAAGACAAACCACAGTGTCCCCAAACACTACCTGAGAGCCCATGCTAAGGACCCTACGGGCACGAAGTTCTCTATTATTGACAGATACACCCCCCCCCCCTGGAGGGGTGGAGACAAAGTCAGAGGAGTTTCCCAATTAGAAGTATATTGGATTTACCAACTCAAGAGCTACTTTCCCTTTGGCCTCAATATTGACTGGGATCTAAATGCATTTATTAACAAAGCCTGAACCTGCTACCTCACCTATCCCGAATACTTGAAGTCTGGTTGTCTATGTATACCCAGGATGTTCGCTGAATCATCGACACCAGGTCTATTTTCACATATACAATCAGTCCTTTTTCCACATATATGGACCATCTCTATAACCATCATACTTCTATACAGTCTACTATAATTGATATTAGACTAGTCTTATTCTAATTTAATTTAAAATTCTTTGTTTAATCTCATAGATAAACTACTGTCATTGGGGGTCCATTAATATCCCTACACTGACTTCAGGCAAGGATGACTAATATATCCGTTCACATATTAATCTCTACAACCATTCCTAGACTAATAAAATATATGTTATGTAGATTCTCCAACCTCCCTGGGCCTTCTTAATCATTAACGCTATTCTCAGTGTTCTCACATTTATAAGCCGCATAGTTCACATGTATTGCCACATTGGTACGTTGTATGTAATTGAATCGTTCTATATTACTACCTCACTAGTTTAGTTTTCAGCCACCAATAACACTACCAGCGCCATATACTTCTAGGCGCTTGCTAACGTTTTTACATTGATAAGCTATATGTAATCATTATACAGTTTTATATTATTAATTTACCTACTATCGTTTTAGGCTATATGTAATCATTATACAGTTTTATATTATGGATTTACCTACTATTGTTTTATCTTTCGCTCATCATGACAAAATAACATAGTTATAACAACGATTTGTCACCCCCTTTTTATGCATTTCCATTGCAACATTATTAGGGTTATTTTTCATGGGCCGACCCGATGTCATCGGGATGTATATGGGACCGTATAGCGGTACCAGGGGTTGAATTGGTCATTTAGTTAAGTCTCCCCTGTTTGCTACATAAGTGTATGCAGAGAACGTCCTTTTCCCAGAGGCATACACGTCACTTCCGGTTTAGTCCGGAAGTTGAGCGCTCTACTGTTTTGCCCTGGCTCTGAGGGGACTTCCTGGATCACCAACGGATGACGCACTTCCGGGTTATCTCCCGGCTTATTTCAAAAAGATACACTTTATACAGGAAGTGCTCTTCTCCCTTTCTACGATTATTTCATATAATCTACGCACGCATTAACAAAAAGATTTTTTATTTTTCATCTGGAATTTTGTCAAAACGAATATCCATTAAACATTATCTCTAGCTGGAACGCACAGAGTAGACCGGAAATGAACCAAGTGGAACGCACCCCGCCCCGCTGACCCGGAAGTGCGTCTCCCATTGTTTCAGACATTTGACTATATAAACGCGGCTCTTTAGGTGGTCAGAAGCCCCCAGACGACGTGTCCTTACACGAAACGCGTCGGACGCTTCTGACTTATTGATTGCTGCGTTTTTACCTATCTTTATCCCCTTTTACCTACAAGCTTGTTGGAATTTTATTTTATCAGTTATTCAATAAAACCACTTCCTCACGAGTGGGATTTTATACTATGGCGACTGCCTTGTTTTTTATCCCTGCATAACTGACGGAGGCACCCGAGGATCTTCAGAAATCCCCACCTCCCCCCCTCCCCGGTTTTCTTGGATACCCCCCCACCCGCTAAGGAGGACCGAGGCCATCTTAGTCTGGACCGTTCTGACCCAGAACAAGGAGAAAACACGTGGACACCAGGAGAGGAGCCAGACCCACCAGAGAAAGGAGACCAGGCTGTAGGACGCAACAGGTTCTGGAAGTCCCCGAACTACCCTGACGTCTCGGGCCGGAGGGTCCTTATTTATCTCAAAGGCGTTCAAACTTCTGAGTTCTGGTAAGCCTCCACACAGACCAAAGTTGGAGTTCCTTTTTATCACACTGAATATTCACCTCAAAGAGTCACCATATTATCTGAGGACTCACTATCTGGATTTAGCACGGGGATTCCTTTCCCATCAAATGGACACTTTGCACTTTACGCACTAAATATTGTTGTTGAATAATTTGTTAATGAATGTCAAGTTCTATTATCAATTTATGTTTTATTTTGCACTCGGTTTCAGTGAGTTGATCACTGATAATTATCTATTGTGACACCCATTCATACTAATAGTATCATAATCTATCATCATCAGACATTTGTCATATACTCAGTTTAGCGCCACCACCACATAATTATACACATTCTTACGATTTTGTTTGGTCGATACAGGTGGCTGCTTACTGTCTCCACTCCCACATTGCATCGGGCATAGCGCGGTAAAAAACCCCTCCTATTAGTGATATTAATATCACAGCAACTAAACTGCGAGTAAATAAGGGGACAACTCCTAAGCAGAGCCAGAGGAAACATATCGAGAAAATGGGCAATCATGCAACACTAAGGGGCATTTACGCAAATGCTAGGAGCCTAGCTAACAAAATGGGAGAGCTTGAGCTGCTGCTATACGAGGAGGACTTAGACCTTGTGGGAATAACTGAAACTTGGTTTGACAGTTCACATGATTGGCTGGCCAATATACAAGGGTATGCATTGTATCGGAAGGATAGGGAAGGTAGAAAGGGTGGAGGGGTCTGTCTATATGTTAAAAATGATATAAAGGTGGTTGAGAGGATTGACATTATAGAAAGGACGAGGGGGGAAGTGGAATCAGTATGGGTTGAACCTCATAGGGGAAAGGTAAATGGGAAAGTACTAGTGGGGGTATGTTACAGGCCTCCCAACCTAAAGGAGGAGGAGTTGGGACTGCTATCCCAGCTAGAAATGACAGCGAAAATGGGGGATGTAATCATACTGGGGGACTTCAATTATCCGGATATTGACTGGGCAGAGGGGACAGCACACTCATTAAAGGCCCGTCATTTCATGAATGTCCTACAGGACAACTTCATGTCCCAATTGGTGGATTCCCCAACTAGACTGAATGCCCTGTTAGATCTATTAATCACAAACAATCCAAATCTGGTCGCAGACGTGGCGATATGCGATAATTTGGGATCCAGTGACCATAGAATGATAGCATTTAGTGTAAATCAAAAGATAAAGAGGCAGGAGGGCAGCATTAAAAC
>BLSH010230846.1:156468-186439 GCA_018402905.1 Glandirana rugosa
TTCAACGTAGACTTTATCGTTATCACACTTGGTCCGGAATTTGTACGTTCTACTAGATAAAAGTATCAAAGTATCAAAGTATCATCAATTCCGACTTTTTCTGTTGTCAGGTAGGTCAAGTTGGACACATCCATATAAGATAGTCATGGGTATAGGGACATACTACATGAATAACTCTACATGTAGGTTCTCAAAAAATTTATATAGTTTTGAGGGGTGTCAGTAGTGATCAACACCCTCTCTCAAGGTGTAGGAATAGCGGGACTGTCACTTCTTGGGGAATGCTCAAGATTCTAATTTGGAAAAGATGAGAGGGGACATGATTGCGATCTATAAATATCTTAATGGGGATCCGAGCGTAAAGGATAAACTGTTCAGCCTCAGGGAATGTAGAAGGACAAGGGGACACATGTTGAAACAAGAAGAGAAAAGGTTTAATCTTAGAACTCGTAAGGGGTTCTTCACTGTCAGGGCGATAAGGATGTGGAACTCTCTCCCACAACTAGTGATGACTGTGGGGAGTTTTGATATATTTAAAAAACTCTTGGATGTACATCTCAATAAGTACATCATACAGGGATATGGGTACTGATAGAATATACCTACACAGGTTGAACTGGATGGACTGTTGTCTTTTTCAGCCTTAACTACTATGAAACTATGAAACTATGAAAATAGATCATCTTGCATGTTTAAGGCCTGGTTCACACTATTGCTATTTCAGATGCAACTTGAGTGCAAAAGAATCACATGACAAGGGAAATACAATTTTTTTTAATGGCGATCGTTCACATCAATGCGACTCAGCATAGCATGATTTTGGAAAAGGTTCTTGTACTACTTTGGTGTGATTCCAGTGTGATCAAGTTGCATCTAAGCAGCACTACATAATCTCACTGAAAGTCAGATCAAAATCATATGGCAGCGGTGTGAACCTAGCCTAAAAGGAATGTGTTTTACTGTAGATATATACAGTATATCTTTCATTTGTTATACAGTACATTCTCATTTATTTTAGATACATATAAATATGTAAGGTTTACCATTTGCAGTAGGTAAATGACTAGCTCCAAGCTGGAGCCGTAGCATTGTAGAGGTTCATAGATTTGCTGCTGTTCAAATTTAGACTTGTAGCGCTGGCAGGTCATACTATACACACTGCCATATAGCTCACACAGGAGAACCACTTCCCAAACCATGCAGGCAGTGCTGGCCTTTCATATCAGAAAGCAAGGCAAGTTTGGCAAGCCAAATGTTACATAGTTGGTCAGGTTAAAAAAAGACACAGGTATAAAAAATCCATCTAGTCCAACTAAAAAAATATCAATAAACAAACATAAGATCTAGGCATCTTGATCTGATGTGCTAATAATAATTACACAATGAAAACAGCAGGGGTCTCAGTGGCTTGTTCACATCATTGCAGCATATCAAAACCTTTTCACTTGGTCCACCTGATGAGGGTTTCATAATTAACATCACTGCTCACTCCCTCTCACATTTCCTTCCCTAATTCCCCCTTCCCCCAACTACCCTCCCCTTTTTTCTCTTTCTTGCTTAATTTCTTCTCTTCTTTTTCTTCCATGTCTTCCTTTTCCATTTCTCTCGTCAATACTTGAGTTAGGAATATATTCCTCAGTCATTTAACACCACATAGTAAGGTCAGAAGTTATACCACTGGGGTAGTGTTCTGTTACCCACTCATGTTCTCTCCTTTCCTATTTTCAGAGGTTCAATGGACACAGATAGAGACAGGTAAATCAGCCATGGAACTCTGAGATGATACACTCGCAACCATTATCAAGTCACATGTGATAGCCACTCATGTGCTTTAGTGCACCTAGGCTCTTCATCTTCTTCCATGGTTCAATTATACATATGTATATTGAAATTTGTTTATTGTTTGCTGGCTTACCAAATTTACATGTCTACTAAAACTTCTTGTAATGGTTACTGACAAGTTATATCTTGTATCTGGTCAGTTGTAACCTCTTTATTAAAAATGAAAAACAAAAACTTTATGAAATGAAATAGCAAATAAATAATTAGAAAACCTCCACATACAGTACAGAACCATTTAACCACAGCTGATCTAGTGGAAGATGAAAAAAAAAACTGTAGAGGATGCATTCTATATTGAATGCTTATTTGTAAAAACAATGTTTATTATGAAAATGAAATTATTTAAAATGATATAAGGGGAGCCATTCTTAACTTGGGTATTGACACATACCCAAAGTCCCATAGACCAGTGGTAACTGATATCCTACTGGCAGCTCGTAACACCATCCTTAGGAAATGGAACTCCCTGGAAACCCCAAACCTATCTGAAACCATCCAACTGGTACAATTAAACTACATATATGAAAGATTGTTAGCCATCAATTCAATGACCTGTGGTAAGTGAGTAGCAAAATACGGATCTGTAAAATGAATATACAAAAATGCATATCATCTCTTTACTCATATCCAGTCTCTTTATTCTCTGTACCACCCCTAGAATGTTATATTCTTATGTTGGTCCCTTCACTTGTACTGTATACCCTAATTGTATCAAGGTGACACTCTTATAGCTATATACCCTATACCTGTCTATCTTTGATGATGTATACTACAGATAATGTATATGGTACAATGTTTAGTTCTTTTGATGTTATACTTGTTAAAACCAATAAAAATGTATTGAAGGAAAAAAAATGATATAAGGGGGACTTCATAAACTTGTACAATTTCAAGAATAATTAATGTGAAATGATAAAACCATTGTAGTTTCACTTTAAGATGTGAATGTGATTTACCAAGAGTTGGGTTATAATACCTTTCACCGACTTCCCTGATGTTGAAAGTAGATTTCCTATTTTACATAAATGCAATAAAAAGAGAATGTGTATGTTGTGACATTCACATTGCAGGTTTTCAGAGCTCATGGAAACCCAGCATGGAACAAATGTTTTTCTAAAATTGCCTGAGCACATAAACTGCTTTATCGCTGAATGGGTTTGTAAGCTCACACAATAACAGAGAGTGTTAAAGTGGATTGCCGAATGTTTCAGTGCTGTAAAAATTTGCTTTGAGCACAGTTTTACTCAGTCTATAACCTTGGGTAATAACCTTTTTTATTGATCAAACCTACATTTGAAGCATGCTTTTAAACAAAATGATCAATATAATTGTATGAGCAGAGAAAATGTATTATTTGAATTCTATTTTCAACTTCAACAAACTTATTTTCTTTGTCTGCCTAAAAATCTTGTTTATCTCTTGAAATCGGTTGATGTAAATTATTCTTATCCAAATATTACTGTAGGAAATGATTGTGATGCAAACTCATATAATCACTTATTTAAAATAAATAAAATATAATCTCTCAATATGCAAAGACCCAGCAAGGAAGTCTGAATGATCTTCTACCCATTTAGTGTTTTCTGATCTTTTCTTTCAATTTTTTTTTTTACATCAAGAATCATTTCAGGACACGATAGGCTTGATGTACAAGTAGATCATATATACTTTACTGAATGGATGTTCACTTTGTAATTTTTTTCTTTACAATATTAATTTAGCTAAATTAATATTTTGTTTACTATGCTTCCACTCCTGAAATAAATAATTCCTACTGTGTGATGATGCTTTGCTCATAAATAAACTATATGGCCTACCAATTATGGATTTTAATGCTTACACGGTAGGGCATTGGTAATGCTACAGCATACAAAGATATATTAGACAAGTGTGCACTTAAAACCGTGTGGCAATAGTTTGGGGGAGGTCGTTTTCTGTTCCAGTGTGACTGTTCCCCTGATCACAAATCCAAGTTCATAAAGACATGGACAAGAAAGTCTTTGGAATTGAATAGGATTTTTGAGGCACAACATCATTTTTTTTAACACATTTCATTCTTTATTCATTAGCTTTATCTCCATAAAAGAGCCATTGATTGCTCATTTGTTTACAAAAGGTACATAAAACAACAAAATACAATAAAAACATACACCCATATTGTTCATCTTTAAACAAGGGAACAGTACATCTTTATCACCAGATGTTCCATTTCAAATTTATATAGATCAAAGCATTTTTTGGATGTAGTCCACTACTTCAGGAACCAAATATGAGTTTGCTTTTATAAATATTTTCAAAAACAAAAAACAAAACACATTTTTAATAAACAGTATCAGTCATATCATCCAATATCCTCTAATAGGAAAAATTCCACACTGCAGTAACCCTGTGATACATGTGAACAAAAGCCATAAACACTTATCTTGAAGCGTTTGGTGTGGAAGAACTCAAGTGGCCTGAAGAGACCCCTGACTTCCACCCTATTGAACACCTTTGGAATTATTTGGAATATACTAATTGTGAGCCAGGCCTTTCCACCCAACATCAATACTTAACCTCACAAATGCGCTTTTGGCTGTATGGGCACCAATTTCAACAAAACACGTGCCAAAATGTTGATGGGCAACTTCATATTAGTGCTTAGCGTTTTGGAGTGGAAGTTCATATATGTGAGATGGTCATGTGTCCACAAACCTTTGGTTTTACGGTTTAAAGCACAAGAGTGCACCAACATAGTGAAGCAAGTATTCTGTAATGTGAAAAATAAAAAGTAATAGACTCACAGATAAAAATCCTAAACAATGAGTATATTGGAAAATGTAACATGTAACCAGGAACGATCGCTGAAACCACCAGCATAGGTGGCATTTCATGAACCTTGTCTCTTTCATGAGCCTAGCCAGGCTGCTGAATGGCAAAATCTTCCCTGAAATGTTCCTGGTTGCTTGTTTTCCTGAAATAGTTCCTGGTTACCCCTTCTGATATTCTTATTGTGCAAGAGGTTTAAGCTGTTGGTGCATTACTTTTTCTTTCACATTGAAGACATGCAACACAATGCTGCTTTTATATTTTTCAGTCTTTCAGAGTGTTCCTGTCTGTTGCTTTAAGAACTGCAGCACAGCACCATCTGGCATTTCTTCATCCACAACCTGTGTGTATTTAATTTGGTTTGTTCTTGAAGTATCCATTCAAGCTGACAAGTGTAATTATCACAGATCACTCTTTATTTTAAAACAATGCCATAATATTGTTTTCCCCAACTTATGCTCATAAATGCCACCTATGTGAGTAAGCTTGTAGAACTGTTAATTTTCTTGCAATCCACCTCGAAATTACCATGGTTATCAAGTCTCATAAATGCGCAGAATGTGATATGGCCTTTGTAACAATGGTAAATTTAAGCCATACATTGCTGTTACTAGCATGTCCCAGACTAGCAGATTCACTCACACTTTTGGCTTGGTAACCATTGTTAATCTAAGAGAAGTCATTTTACATTTTACACAACATTTTACATTTCTCACCAGAACTATGGGGATGAAGCTAGTGTTGTGACAACATATAAGCTGGAAATGTTCCTAATTTTGGGAGTGTTCTTCTCATTTCCTGTTACAGTATTTATTATTTATTTATTACAGGCACTTACTGTATATAGCCCCATCAATTTATGCATCACTTATACATATATATTGTACATTCACATCAGTCCCTGCCCTCAAGGAGCTTACAATTACTAACTCACATTCATACATACTAGGGCCAATTTAGACAGGATCTAATTAACCTACCAGCATGTCTTTGAAATATGGGAGGAAACTGGAATACCTGGAGTAAACCCATGCAGGCAAAGGGAGAACATGCAAACTCCAGGAAGGTGGTGCCATGATTGGGATTTGAACTGACAACTTAAAAGGGAAGTATGTTTTTTTTTAAAGAATCATACTTAGCTAGGTCCTATGCTGCATCTGTCCCCTGGCACCTCTACATTGAGAACCAAGCAATCAAACACCACCAATCGCTCAGTTCTTACATATCCCTGAGCAGAGAGCTGGTGGCTGTCAGTGACAGCTCTCTGCTCTTCTCCCTCCTCACTCACTGGAGTGCTGGGCTGTGGAGGGGCAGGGATGGCAAACTCAGCCTCACAGTGACTCTCTGAAAGGCTGAGCCAGATGTCAGTCCAGGGATCGGGCATATCCTGACTCCATGGTCATGATGACGTTGAGCCTGGACCAACTTATGTGACATCAGCAGAGAGTAGACTTCAGCCCACTCTCTGCTGAAAACGAGTCACAGGGAAATGAACTGCACTCCTGTGATCCACAGGAAAAGTACAGCCAAACGAGCTTTGCCTTTACTTCTCCATTAATGCTGCTATGTATGTGTTTGAGATAGAAACTGAAGAGTAGGGATAGGCAAATGTTTCTGCCTGAGCATGAGTTTGGGACAAACATTGGCTGTTCCAATTATTGGGGCGCTCAACCATTTGTTCTGCCCACCAAATTACCACAATGCTTTGCGCTGCCGCACAGTGCATTGGAAGCCCCAGAAGCAATGAAAGCTTTGCCCAATCAGGGAACAGAGCATTGTCAGAGCCATCATTGGAGAAAGTAATGATGACTCTATCCAATCATGGCTCATTACTCTTAGTCCCGCCCTACACTATAAAAGTATTCTTTCAATGGGGCCATCTTTAGCGTGACATCAGCGTGTAGATATAACAGGGCTCTGTTCAGTACTACTAAAGAATTAGTGTGCTATAGTGTGCTATTCTGATTTGTGAAGAATATCAGTTTAGTGTGAATCTACTGAGAGTTCAGTCAGTGTGAGTGTGGCAAGTGACCATTCATTTTTACTTTAGTGTCACTTTAGTGTGAATCTAGTGATAGTTCAGTCAGTGTGAGTGTAATGACCATTCATTTTTACATTAGTGTCAGTTTATTTTGTCAGGACAGGTTTACTACAGTATAGTTCAGTGTGCTAGTGCATGTTTAATGCAATACATTTATGTGCATTACTGCACGATTAACGCAGTATATATCAGTGCATTGCACATTGTTTAACGCAGTACATTTCAGTGCGTTAGTGCACATTAACGCAATACATTTGTGTGTGTCAGTGCATGTTTAACACAGTATATTTCAGTGCATTACATGCCCTTTAATGCAGTATATTTCAGCGTGTTAGTGCACAGTTAATGTAGTATATTTATGTGCATTACTGCACATTTAATGCAGTATATTTCAGTGTGTTATGTGCCATTTAATGCAGTATATTTCAGTGTGTTAGTGCACATTTAATGCAGTATATTTATGTGCATTACTGCACATTTAACATAGTATAATACAGTGTGTTACGTGCTGTTTAACACAGTATATTTCAATATGTTAGTGCATGTTTAATGCAGTATATTTCAGCGCGTTACGTGCCGTTGAACACAGTATATTTTAATGCGTTACGTGCCGTTTAACGCAGCACATTTCAAGGATCTAGTGCACGTTTAATGCAGTATATTTTTGTATGTTACTGAGCATTTGACACAGTATATTTCAGTTCATCACGTGACATTTAACGAGAAAAAGGAAAAAAATGGGGGAAAAAATCCCTCCACAAACTGCGCATGCAACTTACAACACTCATATGATGGTGATGCACCGTCAGAGCCAAGGGCCCGTCCAGGGCCATCTGGGCCAGGAGCTGTGGCAGGGGGCATGATGGCAGCAACCCACAGTCGGCATCACCCCAGGTGGATGAGGGCGTCCTGGTGATATGGAGACCCATAGTTGAAGTATGGGATAATAGTGTGCTGTGGGAGAGTTGGATTAAATGAACAACTGTTGAGTGGGTGTGTGCATGAGAGATCAAAAAGGAAAAGAAGGAAATAGAGCTGAGTCAAGGGAAGGGAGCTGAAGAAAAGACAAGATATGGAACAGAAACCTGTGAAGTGGAGAGGTGAATAGGATCCAAGAAACCAGATGAATGGAGGAGGGATAGAGAAGAAAGGGAGGGAAAGAAGGTGGGTAAGGGCTAGGGAGGAAAAGGATAGATGAAAAATAGATAGACAATCAGACCAATGGGTGATCAATTTGGAGAGTGAAAATGAATAAACGTGAGTGTTGCCTGTAAACGTGAGGCATGGTCAGCCATGTTAACACATGCATGCCAGTGTGTTGTGTGCAGGACGCCAAGATCCACCAAGGGGGATGCCTAAATAGGCGTCACCAACTGCCAAGCCACCAACGTCACGCACGCGGAAGCAAGAGTCAGACGGGGAGGCGCCAAGCAGTGGACCGCCCGGCGCACAGCAAACCACCCGCCCACAGCATCCGCGAGCATGGTTGACCCAGCCGGTACAGCATCACAAGGACGCCGAGCAGATAGCATGGGTGACGTGGCGCCGATGCGGAGTGGCGATGAACCCGCTCCCCCGCGCAGCATACGGTGCACGGAGGTGGAGGGAGCCGCCAGTGCGCATCGCAGCTCCCAGACCGACAGGATCCAAGACGCGCCCAAAGGCCACAACAGCTCACACCACTGAGGTGCAAGAGCAGCAACAGATAGCAGTGGAAAGGATAGTTTATATACATATAACTCCAGTAAAGACATTGGCAATGTGAACAATTACACTAGGGGAGGTACCATAGGCCAATAACGGGCAGCACCAGGATGCCCTCATCCACCTGTGGGTTGCTGCCATCATGCCCCCTGCCACAGCTCCCAGCCCGGATGGCCCTGGACGGGCCCTTGGCTCTGACAGTGCATCACCATCATATGAGTGTTGTAAGTTGCATGCGCAGTTTGTGGAGGGGTTCATACCCCCAATGTTTTTACATTGTCAATTGCTGATCCTATATTCATTTTTTTAGACCCACCACTAGCCTGCTCCTGACGAGTGGCTCCAAGCCGCGAAACGTACGTCGAGCTAAAAGCTGCCTTGGTCTTAACCTTTTATGCGTTTTATACACCACACCTCAATAGGAACAACGAGGTCCTTGGCCACGCAGACCTGTCTGTGTATATTTTTACCAGTCTGCACATTAAATACCTGATGGATGGGGGCAATGTACTGAGCTTAACAAAGTTGTATCCATTGTTATGAATTTGTATTGTCGTTTATGATTGACATTTTATCATGTAATGTTTGACTATATGCATCAGTGTATTTATATCCACAAATTAAATTTCTGTGAACATCTCCACCAGTCTATTGTGTATCCCTCATGTGTTTCAATTAAAGTCCCACTTTTCCCAAATTTTGCAACACTGCAAAATTTACGTGCCATTTAACGTTGAACAATTCAGTGTGTTAGTGCACGTTTAACACAGTAAATTTCAATGCATTAGGCCCTATTTAATGCAGTATAATACAGTGCATTAGTGCACATTTAACGTAGTATATTTCAGTACCTTACCTGTCATTTAACGCAGCACATTTCAGTGAGCTAGTGCACATTTAACACAGTATATTTCTGTATGTTAGTGCATGTTTAACACAGTATATTTCCGTGTGTTACTGCACGTTTAAAGCAGTATATTTCTGTGTGTTAGTGCACATTAACACAGTATATTTCAGTGTGTTACATGCTGTTTAACGTAGTATGTCTGTGTGTTACATGCTGCTTAACACAGTACATTTCAGTGCATTACTGCACGTTTAACACAGTATGTTTCAGTAGGTTGCATGCTGTTTAACGCAGTATATTTCTGTGCGTTAGTGCACGTTTAGCGCAGTACATTTTTGTGCATTAGTGCATGTTTAATGCAGAATATTTCAGTGCATTAGTGCATGTTTAACGCAGTATATTTCAGTGTGCTAATGCACGTTTAACACAGAATATTTCTGTGCATTACAGCATGTTTAAAGCAGTATATTTCTGTGCGTTAGTGCACGCTTAACGCAGTATTTTTCTGTGCATTACTGCACATTTAATGCAGTGTATTTCAGTGCATTATGTGCCATTTAACACAGTATATTTCAGTGTGTTACTGTACGTTTAATGCAGTATATTTCTGTGCGTTATTGCACATTTAATGCAGTATATTGCAGTGCGTTAGTGCAGTTTTACTGCAGTATATTGTACTGTATCAGTGGAGTTTGTCTGTGTAGTGAATTCTCAAATTAAAGTTCACCAAACACCACTTTCCATTGATTAAAGTGCATCCACGTACACATTTCCACATCTTTATTACATTTTGTTAATAAGCACCCCCCATCATGTCTGGGAGGCCAACAAGGAGAGGCAAACTTTCCCATGGCACTGTGAGGGGGCCAGCAGCGTATATGTCCACAAGCAAAGGTGGACATGTTCAGTCCTCAGGTAGAGTATCATTTCATCTGTTTAGTGATGTTGCCTGTGCTATCCAGCCACAGAATGCAGGGGAGGTGGTTGAATGGCTTACTAAATCATCCTCATCCTCCTCATCCTCCATCACCCAAGCAGAGGCTAGTGCACAGTCCACTGCAGCTGCCAGAGTGGCTAAATCTGCCCCTTGTCCACAGCTATTCCTGCCATAGCCCCAACATCAGGAATGGAGCAGACAGCTGAGTTATTTGAATACAGCATCAGCCACTTGGTCCTTGACAATGCACAGCCATTACTTGATTCAGATGTTGGTTCATGAGCCTGCAGAGAGGGGAGAACACTGGTACACAAATTGGCAGTCATGTTCCCCCAGCTGCAGCATATTGCCAAGTTGTCTCCAGTGGTAATGATGATAGAAAAGATGATGAGGATGAGGATAGAAAAGATGATGATGATGATGAGGTCACTGATGCAACTTGGATGCTGGATAGAGCAGAGGAGGAAAGAGAGTAAGAGGCTTAAACTCAATGAGACAGCCATCATGGAAGAGTAGAGAGCAGCCACCCTATTCCATCACATTGTGGAACTGTTATCTTCTGGCCCACTTCCCACAGCCAATCGCACTGTTGCAATTTGCAAACTCTGACTCAAGGACATCATGTGTGTCAAAAACACCAGCCATTTGGGTACCACATGCTTGACAAGGCATGTAGCCTCCCACCACTCAGCCCATTGGCAAGAGCACCTGAAAGCCTCACAAAAAGGATGCAATTCTGTTCCCCCTCCTTACTCACCTCAGTATGCCCCCACTATACCTCATGACCTCTCAGCGGCCTCAACTGACAGGTGTGATGGTATAGCATAGCATAGGGTGTTCTAGGTCCTTGCAGCACATCTGCCAGTAGCACAACACCAGCTGTAGATTATAACCATCAAATTTCTCTGCCCCATCTGTTGCAGCGAAAAAAAATATAGTCACTGCCACCACATGCCCAGTCTCTAAATGCAAGCTTGCAAAAGCTGCTGGCTTCTGCCTTTTTGTCTGGTGGATTCTTGTGTCCCCTTCCGTGAATTTGCATAATGTGCTGTACCACAATGGCAGGCTTCCAGTCGCTATTTCTTTTCATGTAAGGCCATTCCAGCTCTGTACCATTATGTAGAAGGCAATGTTGTGGCATCATCGAGCAAGGCAGTGAGCCGCAAAAAGTCCATGTTGCTGCTGACACATGGTCCAGCAAGCATGGTCAGGGACGATATATTTTGTTCACAGCACACTGGGTAGCTCTGCTTGCAACTTGAAAGGATGCAGGACAGGGCTCAGTGCTGCAGTGTGTTGTGCCGCCACATCTCCATACAGCTAGTGGTAATGATGTGAGATTTGTCAGCTCTACTCCCTCCTCCTCTTCCATGCCCTCGTCTGCTGAATTGTCCTATGAACCACAAGTACCCCTTAAAGGGGCTATTTAATAAGTCAGGCTAAAAGGTGCCATGCAGTGCTTAGGGCTGGGCTGGGCTGAGCTCTCGGCCCTCCCTTCTCAGTGCTCAGGTTGCTCAGCTGTTGGTTAATGGCCAGCCCTCATCATTCCATTGTGGCTCACCTGGTGATCGTTTCCTGCGTGTCAGTCCAGCCTACTGCCAGTGCCTTTTGGCTATTTAAACTGCCTGTTCATTCCTTGAGTGTCTTTGAGTTGGTCTAACATATCTGGAAACTCTCTGCTGTGTTCCTTTTGAAGACTTGCCTGGCTGACATCCCTTCTGGTTCCTGATCCTGTCTGCTGGCTCCCACTAATGCTGATCTCTGACTACCCACTTTGGCTACCACACCCTGTCTATGTTTTGACTATGTTTACTATGTGTACCATTTTTACCATTATATTAAAAGGTGTGATTTTTACTGCATTTTCTGTCTCCTTCTGATTTATGGTTCCTGACAGTAGGTGAAGGCCATGAATTCAGGCAATCCACCTAGTGGTAATATTTTTTCTAGATTGAATGAGCAAGACCACCACTTGGATCAGTTTGCAATAGTGTTACAGATGCTCCTGATTCGCACTGCTCACCTGGATCCTCCCACTGTGGCTGTTCCAGCGAAAACAAATGGAAAACTGTGTTTAATACCAGGACAGAACATTACAAATGCCTCGTAATGCCGTTTGGGCTTTGCAACATTCCAGCAATGTGTGGTGGTTTATTTGAACAATATCCTCATATATTCTAAATCCCTAAAGAGCCACCACACAGATGTCTCCTGTGTCCTACAGAGGCTGAGAGATAATAACCTGTATTGTAAGTCGGAGAAGTGTGAGTTCCATCGTGAACAGGTTACAATTCTGGGTTATGTAATTTCTACTGCCAGTTTTTTGATGGACCCAGAGAAACTATCTGCAGTTCTACAGTGGCCACGACCCGTAGGTCTACGTCTGCCACAACGTTTTCTTGGCTTTGCCAATCATTATCTGAAATTTATTCGGAACGTCTCCTCTCTGGTCAAACCCCTGACATGACTAGAAAGAACAGTAACCCACAGAATTGGTCTCCGGATTCCATTAAAGCTGTTGAGTCTTTCAATGTTGCCTTTGTCTTAGCTCCTGTGCTGACACATCCTGATCTTATGTTACCCTTCATCCTTGAGGTTAATGCATTTGAGAAATGATTTAGAAATAGACGCCTTCTGTCTCAACGTCCCACCTCTGAGGGCGCTATGCATCCTTGTAGCTACTTTTCTAAGAAATTGACTCCTGTGCAATTGCGAGACTGGGGACAGAGAATTGTTAGCTATCATTTTAGCTATGAAAGAATGGAGGCATCTCCTCAAAGGTACCACTGTGCCGGTCTTCATTTTGATTGACCACAAGAATCTCACATTCTTATCTGAGGCAAAATGCTTATCTCCCAGAAGGGTGCGATGGGCTCTTTTTTTGTCAAGCTACAATTACATAGTCTCATTCTTACCCAGTACTAAGAATGTAAGGGCTGAAATATTGTCATGACAGTTTTCCTCTGCTTCCAAGATGGAGTTGGTTCCTGCTCCTGTGATACCACCCGATCATATTCTGGCCACTGTTTGTACGAGTCTCACTTCACCTTTGGGTGACAGAATTCTCCTCCCGAGAAACCTGGTGACTGCTGCTTTGTCCCTGAGAATCTCCGCACTGCTTTGTTGCAGACTAACCATTCTCCCAAGGCAGCTGGCCACCCAGGGAAGAATCAACTAATTTGGGATATTTCTCAACAATTCTGGTGGCCTAGTCGCTGCACTGACGTAACCGCCTTCATAGCCGCTTGTTCCATGTGTGCTCAGTGTAAGACACCACAACACCTTCCAGTGGGTCTCCTACAACCAATACCCAATGGAGAGAGGCCTTGGACCCACCTCTTTATGGATTTTATTCTGGAGTTACCCAACTCCCAGGGCAACACAGTTATTCTCATGGTGGTTGACTGGTTCTTGAAAATTTCTCATTATATTCCTTTGGAGAAATTGCCCACATCCAAAGAACTGGCACCCATTTTTGCTTGAGAGATCATTCGGTTACATGGGTTACCCAAGGTTATCATCTCGGACAGGGGTAGCCAGTTTGTCTCCAGATTTTAGTGAGCCTTTTGTGCACAGTTGGGAATTCAGCTTTCCTTCTCCTCTGCGTATCACCCGCAGTCCAATTGGGCCACAGAACGAGCCTACCAAGCCTTGGAGCAGTTTCTACATTGCTACATTTCTTTTGAATGGGAAAATGCATTAGAAAGATAAGGGCTGCACACCCCGCTTAGTAACAAAGTGAGATTGTTATCCCAAGGGGGTTTTCAAGCAGCCGATTAAGTAAATCAAAAACTATTTGCATAAAAAGTATTTTTATTAATCAAATTTCATCTATAAAAGATTGTTTTTATTTAAAAATATGAGCTCTGGTTACATAACAGACATATTCCATATTTCAAAAGGAAAAAGGCATATTGGAATAAAAAATTCAGTACAATGTGCCATCCATTGAGATACTCTGACACGTTTCAGGGGTTTTTCTTTCTCTAAGAGACATATCAACAAACTTAGAATTTTAACTAATCATCATATATAGTCTCATTATGCATAATGACAATATATTTACCGGTCTGCAGTAAAATTGCAAAGTAGTTCTCATGACCAGAGATTAAAAGTAGTTAAATGATAAAGAAGTCTCAATGGACCATCCCCATCCCCTTCAGGTGGAGTCCAACTCTTATTGGCTCACAAGAAACCACGCTCTTGACACCTCCGGCGGAGGAGATAAAGTAGGACCTGTGGTGTAGTTCCCAGAAAAAGTAAATTAGTAAATCTGCAACTATTGGTATCGTTTTAACAATGCTAACAGCCTATCAGAAAATGCCAGACCAGCTCAACCATATTTATCAGATATTACTTATGCCATTCCTTCATTTAACTGCAATATATCCTAAAGCTTCTCTTTTTTTACAAAGCTTGAGGAGTGCCTAGTTCAAAGATAGTGGTGTGTGGTATGAGAATGGTGCCTCCCCCATTCAAAGAATGTGTTGTAAAGAAAATTGTGCCCTTTAAATATGGTATGAGTAATAACTAAAATGTATAATATATATTGTGTAGTGCCTACTTGGAGGACTATGTGAATGCTATATAGTAAAAAAGGGAAGAGAAAAGATGTACATATCTTCATAGCTTCAGTGTTTACTATAAGATAAAAAGTATTGATATATGAAAAATAGATGTAAAATATACGGTTGCTGTGTTGTGCTGCAATCGTGTGAAATGTGCAAAATCTGTGTGTATCCATGTAATGAGTGGTAAAAAATAATAAGTGTGAGGGCTACTGAGTAAACTGAGGTTTGTGTGCTAGAGGTGTGTGAATTAGGTGTGGTGAGTGTGTTATTGATACCATAGTGCCCGTGAAAACAATAAATCAATGTATACTAAAAAACATTGTGAAACAAAAAACAACAAACCACAACAAAGTGAAAAAAGTTTTGCCATTAATTTGCATAGGTAGTAGTCACTTTATGGTCAATAGCTAGTTTTGTATATTGCCTTAGAGTTATACAGAGTATGAATGTGATGTGCTCTAAAAACACAAAATGAATAAAGAGTGACCAAAGATGATCAAATCTTTACATATAGTATTTCATTAATTCTATGTATTATCCTGAACCAACCTGACCTGACCAACTGTCGGCAGGTGGGGAAAGGCAGGTTAGTCTGGCATTTCTGAGGCATTTCTGAGGTCTGTACTTACATTGTCCCCAATCTGTATACCATACGTCCATATGTGCAGTGCCCGTGGAGCCTTCTCTTAATCCCCAAGGAAGTTTACACTTAAATAGTCCCTCCTGTGCTCTGGGAGAGCCGGGAGCTAACAGAGTTGCCTCCTTCTCCCCTCCCCTCTCTAGGGGGTGTATGATGGCTGTGGCCAGAGATGGAATTGCGGCATGGTTGGGACATATATTAAGGGAGAGGCGAGGGATAAACCATGGCATCACCCTTTCCATGCCGGGAAGCCCATAGAACTTTGAAGTCCACCACAGGAGACACAAGAGAGACCAAGGGATATCTCCATCACTGTAACGACATAACAAACAAAGCAAAACAAAACAATTCCGAATGCAAATATTATTGTTAATGCAATCCATCTTTTAATTATTATGCATACTGTCTCATATTTAAGACATTTGCTAAAGTATTTCAATGATCTATCAGTTTCCAATATGCATACTGTACATGTTTGCAAATGCGGCACCAAAACTCTTGCTTTGTTTTGCCTACATAAATGGCTCCACACTCACATACCATTAAGTAGACTACGCCAGGTGTTTGGCAATTGGCGAAATGTTTTGGTTTAAAGGTTTCGCCATTTGGGAGGAAGAAAGATTTCTCCTTTTTGATGAGAGGACAGTAGGAGCAGTGTCCACATGAGTATGACCCAAAAATTGGGCAGTGCCTTCTACTGGACTCCTTTTAAAACTCACTTGAATGTAAGAGGAAAAGCCAACCCAAGTCTTGTGGGACTTTAAATGAGGGCCCTGGCATATGGTCAGGGGAATCCTCCATCCCTATTGAACATGAAAAAAGAAAAGGGGTTTGGGACTTTGAATGAAGCATGTATCCTGGAAGTGATACCCAAAGTTAAAGTATAAATCATTTTATTGTACAGGTCATATACTTAAAAACACAGTATCACTGATAAATACATCATAAACGCACACGTTCATATATGTACATATGTGGGGGGACACAATCAGCAAAGTGGGTAGCAAGATAAAAATACATGTTTTCAAGTATATGACCTGTACAATAATATGGTTTACTTTAACTTTGGGTATCGCTTCGAGGATATGTGCTTCATTCAAAGTTCCAAACCCCTTTCCTTTTTAAAACTCACTTTGCACCACCTTGTCTTTGATCAATGCTGCTCATTTGTATGTGATTGACAAGGTAATCGTCATAAATGTTTGGATTTTGGGGTCGCCTGTGAGTATGGACCAGTGTCTTTGGATGATTTCTTTTATTTGCATGTGTTGTTTAGAAAAACGCAGAATGAATCTTGTTGTGTCCAATTCTGAAGTTTTGGAAGACTTTTTTTAAAGAGTAATTCATGTCATGATTGATTTATTGTTCTGTTGAAGGCTTTACCTAAACATGAATGACTGTATCCTCTTTCTAATAATCTATTCTGGAGTTTGCCCACTTCTTCTCTGAATAAAGCATCATTAGAACAATTTCTGAGAAGACGGAGATATTGTCCATATGGAATCTAATTTTTTAGGGGAGTAGGGTGGAAACATTCGGTGTGCAGCACCATGTTGTCTGCAGTGCTTTTGCAAAACAGGGTGCTGCATCGTCTGCCCTCCTCATTCTGGTTTACCTGAACATCCAAAAATGTGATCACTTTCCTATCATGAACCATAGTGAATTTTAGTTTGTAGTCATTGATGTTTATTGTTTGAAAGAACTCCATCAGGACCTCTTCGGTCCCCTCCCATATGACAAACACATCGTCGATATACCTGAGCCATGTGGATATGTGGCTCGTGTTTTTGACAACGTACAATTCACTAAGGAGGGATTTATCCCACTCCTCCAGGTACAGTTTGGCATATGAAGGGGCACAACATGTCCCCATCGCTACGCCCTGCACCTGGAGGTAATGGGAACCATCAAATGCAAAGAAGTTGTGGTTATGAATGTATTCTAAAACTTTGAGGATGAACTCATTAAGAGGCCTATAATCCCATGAGCTTTGTTGGAGGATCCACTGTATAGCTGCCAAACCCCTGGTGTGGGGGATGGAGCTATACAGGGCCTCCACATCAATGGCAACAAGTATGGCATCTTCAGGAGTTGTTAATTCCTCTATTGTCTGTAGAATGTGTATTGTATCTTTAATGAAGGAAGGCAAGGACAGTAATGTCTCCATTTCCAGAAATTGTTGGTCACCCGGTGACCAAAAATTGGTTTTACCGGGTTCATATGTATTTTAGGAAGGCTGTAAAAGGTAGGCACTCTAGGGTGCTTTGTCCTAACAAATTCATATAGGTCCTTGGCAATTGACTGACCCAAGGTTATCATCTCGGACAGGAGCAGTCAGTTTGTCTCCACGTTTTGGTGAGCCTTTTGTGCACAGTTGGGAATTCAGCTTTCCTTCTCCTCTGCGTATCACCCGCAGTCCAATGGGGCCACAGATCAAGCCAACAAAGCCTTGGAGCAGTTTCTACATTGCTACATTTCTGACCACCATAACAACTGGTCAGGCCTCTTACCTTGGGCAGAGTTTGCTCACAATAGTGCCGTCAATACCGCTTCCCAATTATCTCAGTTATGGCAAATTATGGTTTCCAACCATCCATGTTGTCTGACTCTTTTGTTCCACAAATAATTCTTGCGCTAGAGGAGCACCTCCGTGATCTTCATTCCACTTGGGTGCAGGTCCAAAAGCCCTTGCGACGTGCTGAGGTGAGATCAGGAGGTGTCACCAGCACACCAGAATCTTCAAATGAGTCCAATCTTTAATAAAAGATCACAGCATTTCAGCAAACAGCGACGTTTCAGAGCCGCGCAGGAATCTTCATTAGGCATGTGACAAATTGTGATACAACCGAAACACTATTTAAAGAACCATCCACCAATCAGTGACATGAAAGAATGACCCCAGTCCCGAACCTCCAGGCAGGTGTTGTCGTGATGCGGATTCGATCCAGTGACCCTTCTGCTGCTAGGCAAAAGTGTTAACCACTACACCACTGTGCCACTCATACTCAACATGAAGAACTCAGCCCCTTTCCAAACAACACCACATATCCTGGGAACATGACACCAGGGTGGGTGGAGTCTTTAGCACCGCCCTGACCCACCCTCCTCTAACAGATAAAAAGTCACCACAAACATGGCCGCCCCCTATTGCCTGAGGAAGGAGCACGAATGCTCCGAACGTGAGCACCTCCCACTCCACCCTGCATCCGATAGTGACGTCAGCGGCGGTTCCTGAGCCCCATCTGAGTTCCTGGAAGTGCTGGAAGCCACCAGCTCAGCCAGTACCAGCGGCCACCAGTGTTCCCCGCCTTCAGCCCGTCCTTCTGAAAGGAGTGGATGAACCTCTACACAAGGCCTATTGCCACACACGCACTGACAACGCTTTTATCTTGTGAGTTGCCATTTGTCTTTTTAATAAACATGTTTTTATACTGCTGCACTTAGATTGGCGCTGCTCTCTTTCTGCTTCCAGTCCCGAACCTTGACATCATTTTTTTTATTTTTATTTTTATTTTTTATTAAAAATAAAAATACTTTTACTTTTTTTTGACACCTGTGTTTTCCCGAAGTTTTTTCCAAATTTTTGTTTTTCATTTTTTGCTCACTTTTCATTTTTTTGATTTCATCTTATTTTTATTTCATTGTTTCATTTTTTGATTTTTTTCCCAGTCTTTATTTTCCGCCTTAGATGCTTCTACAGTCCACTTTTTCTTTTTTTCCTTTTACTAATTTTCTTTTTTCTTTTTACTTTTTTCCACTTAATTTTCTTTTCTCTATATTTATCTGCTGCTTGGCAATGGTTTTTTACTTTTTCTTCCCTCTTTCTTGGTTCTCTCCCCTGTTTCTGTCTTGTTTCAGTATTTTGCTTTCTTTATCCTGGTCTTTACTGCTCCGCAACAAAGCAGTCTCAGTGCAGCCGCCTGAGGCAGTTCCAGATACTGTAATCTTCAGTGACCCCCAGGAGTCTGATTCTCATGCCTCCACAAACTTGTGGTGCATGGGCTCCCTCGTGCTTAAAAGCCTGAGAAAGGACCAAAAAAGGAGAAGGATCACTGTTGGTTGGCAACCCTCCTTGACCACCGTTACAAAGGGAAAGTTTCAGAACTCATCCCGTCCCCACAGATGGTGCAGAAGATGAAATCTCTTGAGGCAGATTAAAGAGGAGTTTATATAATGATTTTGCCGACTCTGGTAGGTTACAGTGTCATGGAAAATATAGTTGTAAGGATTATGTTGGTCAAGAGAGGAGCTGTGGAGAAGGCGGCCACCTAAATGATGCATTTCACAATTTTTCAGTCCTGGCCGCCCAGGGCTGTTAGCTTCCACATCCCATCGGTAGCGCCTGCATCATATGATGTATTATTATCTAATACAATTGAGCTGCTGGGCTGCCTTGCATCCAACGTGCTTTCCGAACGGGCATTCGTGCTACTGGAGGCTTTGTTATTGATAATAGAACGCGTCTGTCCACAGACTCTGTGGACCATCTAACATTTATCAAAATGAATCAGTCCTGGATAGCCAGCAGCTATGAAGCCCCTGATGCTGAAGTTACTGATTAAGTGGATTTGGGATGTGGAATCTCTGCAGGACTTCTAGGCTGCCTAGCATTGTGGGTGTGGATTTCATCTGGAAAATTTTTTTGATGTAAGTTTCATGGGTACAATTAACACCCAAAGACCAATTTTTATGCACCTGTTTGACAAGTGCATATCATTTCAGTTTTTGACAGCAAGGCCACTTCTTGCTTTCATCAAGAGTACCTCCTCTATAGGGTTACAGTGTGAAGGCACCTCCGAGACCCAAAGACCAATTATTCTGCACCTGTTTGACAGGTGCATATCATTTCAATTTTGACAGGAAGGCTAATCCTTTCTTTCATCAAGAGTACCTCAATAGGTTTATGGTATGAAGGCACCTCCGACACCCAAAGTCCAATTTTTCCACGCCTGTTACTTCTCCCCAAGCCGTTATTTACAAAATAAAGGAAGCTTGCAGGGAAATTTTTTTTTTTTTGGGTTTTATATATGCAATTATTACTGTAGCATCTACTATACACAGCACAGATTAGGGGTGGGCCGAACACCCCCCCCTCCCCCGGTTCAGTTTGCACCAGAACATGCGAACAGGCAAAAATTTGTGCGAACATTAGAACATGAAAAATCAAAAGTGCTCATTTTAAAGGCTTATATGCAAGTTATTGCCATAAAAAGTGTATGGGGACCCGGTTACTGCCCTAGGGAACATGTACCAATGCAAAAAAAGTTTTAAATCAATGTTTTTTTCAGGAGCAGTGATTTTAATAATCCTTAAAGTGAAAAAAAATGAAAAATTCCTTTAAATAATGTGCCTGGGGGGGCCCCCTTAGTCTACCTGTAAAAGGGCGCACCTCTGTGATGTTTAGAACAGTGCCAGAGCAAAATGACATTTCCAAAGGAAAAATTGTCATTTATTACCGCGGCTGTACGGGGGGCTTATCGGAATCTGGAAGTCCTCTTTAATAAGGGGGCTCCCAGATCCCAGCCCCCCCTATGTGAATTAGTATCGGGTACATAGTATCCCTACTACTTCACCAAAAGTATCAAAAAAGAAAAAAAAACACAGGAGACAATTAGGGACAAGTCCTTTATTAAAATAGAAAAAAGTGTCCCTGTTGTAATCCATTGTCAATCACGGCAAGCGACGCACGCGAAAAAAAAAGCAACAGCTCCTCCTCCATGGGATGGCTCCCACCGACTGACTGCTGTTTGTTATGGCAGTTTATTTATATGGAAAGGCGGGGCCACCCGGTGACGTAAGCGAGTGACCCGCCCCCTCTGACGGCACATGACATCATAAGGGGCGGGGTCGCTCGCTTAGGTCGCCAGGTGGCCCTGCCCTGCCATATAAATAAAGGGTCAAAGCAAACAGCGTGCAGACGATGGGAGCCCTCCTAACGGGGAGTAGCTGTGCATACCGCCTGCGCGCAATGCATTATGGGGCGCTCAGTGGTGGCAAAGTCACTGCAAACGCCCCATAATGTTCTAAATTAATTGAACGGGTGAACCCGAACCGCGTTCTATCCCTAGTACAGATGTGCCACTTTACAGGTAGACTAAGGGGACTCCCCCAGGCACTATATTGAAAGGAATTTTTAATTTTTATTTTTATGTGTCATTTTTATGCTTTCACTTCAAGCATCAGTAAATCACTGCTCATTTAAAAATTATGTTCTTTATAAACTTTTTTTACATTGATACATGTCCACCAGGGCAGTACCCGAACCCCATAACCATTGTATGCCCAATTATTTGCATATGAACCTTCAAAATAAGTGCTTTTGATTTTTCCAGTTCAGATCCCACTTTTGCAATGTTCTAAAGTTCTGGTGCGAACCGAACAGGAGGTCGTTTGTACCATCCCCACTGAGGTCTGTTTGCAAATCAGAAACACACAGCATTAAAAACCTGATAGAGGTTTTAGTCTTTCCAAACATTTTCCAAATCCATTTGAAAGAGTGCAGTGGTACACCAGATTATTCAAAAAATTGGAGGGAGGTACCTACGTCTTAATGAAAATGATAAGGGATATTTGGTTATTGGAGGCTGAAATTGACTTTGATGGTACCATAAAACTTGGAGTAGGCAATTGGTGTAAAAAATTAAATTTTTATTATACAAAAATAATAAATACATTAGTTTAAAATTAGCACAGAATTATGACACAAAACACATTCAATGGAAAACGTGGCTCTAGCAATCACGGTTAGAGTGATATTGTCAGGATGGCCACGGAACGATCCGATCGTTTCGGTGCACGCGCGCATCAATGCGCACACCTGATACAAACGTTGGCGCCAGAAGCCCTATTTAAGCTGGACTTCTGCACTGTCACTTTGCTGTTTGGTCTGCAGCTTCTGCGTCCCTGTAACCTGTGTTCCAGTACCTGTTCCTTGTGACCTTGACCCGGATTGTCCTTCACCTCTGCCTGATCGCTGCCCGCCCTGACCTCGGCTTGCCTTGTGACCTGTCTTTGCCTACTCCCTCTGTCTGCTGCTGCCCGATCATTGCCAACCCGGCCTGCCTGATCCTGCTCTGCTGTCCAGCCAGTCTGTTCCAGTATCCTGCTCTGCTTTCCAGCCAGTCTGTTCCAGAATCCTGCTCTGCTGTCCAGCCAGTCTGTTCCAGCATCCTGCTCTGCCGTCCAGCCAGTCTGTTCCAGCATCCTGCTCTGCTGTCCAGCTAGTCTGTTCCAGCATCCTGCTCTGCTGTCCAGTTGGTTGATCCAGCTTCCTGCTCCGCTGTTCCCGGGACTGATCAGGCACTCTTACCCTGCCGTGTTCCCGTGGCTGTTGTATCACTCCCTGTAGTCCGTGAGCCGGAGTTGTAGGAGATGTCTCCCTCTAACATCTGGCTCACCTCCCAGGTACGTAACAGTACCAAACAGCCATGACTGAGCCAGCTGGGGGTGCCTCTCCAATGGATGAGATCTGCCGACACCTGGCTGCCCTGACGCAAGCCGTACAGTCGCTTCAAGGTGGCTACACTCGTCTAGAGAGTCAAGTCCAGTCCATGGCTTCTCCAGCAACAGGATCCAGCCCGACTTCCGACCAAGATTCTTCTTCTACCCAAGCTGGTGCATTTTCCGGACCCTCAGTAGTAATGCTGCCTCCTGAGCCTCGGGTGCCGACTCCTGAATGCTTTTCCGGTGACCGGGGTAAATTCTGAGCTTTCCGAAATGCCTGCCAGCTCTACTTTGCCCTCCAGCCACAAACTTTTTCCTTGGATTCCACCAAGGTGGGATACATCATCTCCCTCCTGCAGGGGGAGCCATAATCCCTCTCTTCTCATGATCAGTCACCTTTGCCTGCCATGTCCGCAAGCTCAGCTCACATTACTCTTCCCAACTCATTCCAGCTGCCGGGAAGAACCATTTCGGTGACCGCCATCATTGACTCTGGCGCCTGTAGCTGCTTCATCGATCAGTCCTTTGGCATGCAACAACATATTCCGCTACAAACCAGAGAAAAGAGCTTGCAGTATTCCTGGCTGATGGGTCTCGTATTTAGTTGGGACTGGTTACCAAGGAGACCCCACCAATACTGACTGTCATTTCTGCGAACCACCGGGAACTACTACGCCTGGACGCCATCTCATATCCTTTATTCCCTGTCATCCTGGGCCTATCTTGGTTACAGGGCCATAACCCCCAAGTAGACTGGAAGACTGGGAATATTACGTTTTCATCTACATACTGCCAAGATCACTGCCTGGAGACACCATCCCCGTCATCTTCCACAGCTATGCACCAATATAGACTCCGAGTTATGTCAACTGGTTCCAGACGTTTATCATCAATTTCTGGATGTTTTCAGTAAGCACGGAGCTGACACCTTACCTCCACACCGGCCTTATGATTGCCCCATCAAACTCCCAGGAGCTGAGATCCCCTTCGGCCGCATTTTCCCTCTGTCAGAACGAGAATCGGGAGTACTGAAGGACTGTGTTGATGGGAACTTACGGAAGGGGTTCATCCGTTCATCTACCTCACCGGCTGGCGCAGGCATATTCTTTGTGAAAAAAAGGACCATTCCTTGAGGCCGTGTGTGGGCTACAGAGACTTGAACAAAATAACAATAAAGAATCGCTATCCCCTTCCATTAGTTCAGAGGCTCAAATCAGCATGTATTTTCAATAAACTCGAATTGAGAGGAGCCTATAACCTGATTCGCATAAGGGAAGGGGATGAATGGAAGACCGCTTTTTATACTTGGTACGGTCACTTTGAATACCTGGTGATGCCCTACGGCCACCTTCCAGTACTTTATTAACGACATCTTCAAGAACTTCCTGGACATTTTTGTTGTTATCTATTTGGATGACATCCTAATCTTCTCTGTGTCCCTGGAGGTGCACCGTGGGCATGTCAAGAGTGTGCTACATCGGCTCCGGGAGTATGGACTCTATGCCAAGGCCGAAAAATGTGACTTTGAGCCACAGAGCATCCAGTTCCTGGGGCTAATCATCTCCAGCAATGGAATTGACCTGTATCCCCAAAAAGTCACAGTGATACTGGATTGGCCAACCCCCACAGACAAGAAGGGGATTCATCGTTTTGTGGGCTTTGCCAATTTTTATCGCAAATTCATTAAGAACTTCTTGGCCATTATCCATCCTATCACTCGGCTTACCAAACAAGGCCCCTGTTTTTGTTGGACTGAGGACGCACAAGTTGCCTTTTAAACTTTAAAGAGGCAATTTACAGTTGCACCTGCTTTGAGTCATCCTGACCCCATCTTACCCTACATCCCTACATCGTTGAACTAGATGCCTCTGAAAGCGCCATCGGGGTCATTCTGTCCCAACGTCAAGGCCTCAAGGAGGCAACGCATCCAGGGGCATTCTTCTCACGGATGCTTTCACCTGCTGAGAGGAACTATGATGTAGGAGATGATCTACAAAGATCATAAAAACTTGGAGTATCTGAGATCTGCAAAACGTCTAAAGCCCCATCAAGCTCATTGGGCACTCTTCTTTTCAAGATTCACATTCCATATAACTTGCAGACCCGGTTCAAAGGACACCAAGCCTGACGCATTATCACGCATGTTTGAAGACATTCCAGACCCCGATACCATTTTGCCAGCCGGTAATTTTTTACTTTTACACACCAGCCTACTGACACAACTACTGTCAGCTTCTGCAGGATCACATTGTCCCCCAGGAATCATGTTACAACCGAAAGATGGACTACTATGGAAAGACCAGCAGATTTTTGTACCTGAAGGGACTCGGACTAAGGTGCTGGAGGTGTGTCATGATCATCCCCTAGCAGGTCACTTTGGCATCCATAAAACCATTGAGCTGGCTCAACGGTCATTCTGGTGGCCTGGCCTGGAGAAGGACTGTCAAGTGTATGTGAATTCATGTACCGCCTGCTTCTGGAATAAGAGCTCTCGAAGCAAGGCATGGGGATTACTCAGACCTCTGCCTATACCTGGCAGACCCTGGAAGATGATTTCAATGGATTTTATAGTTGAACTTCTACCCTACAATCAATGCACCGCCATCTTTGTAGTTGTGGATCACCTGTCAAAGATGGCTCACTTCGTCCCTTTGAATGATACACTTTCAGCCACAGAAACGGCCAGAGTCTTCATCAAGGAGGTCGTTAGACTCCATGGTATACCCAAGAATATTGTCTCGGATCGAGGTGTTCAGTTCACCTCCAAGTTTTGGAAGGCTTTATGTGGAACCTTGCAGATCGAACTCGCCTTTTCATCCGCCTATCATCCCCAGACCAACGGGCAGACTTAGCGCACAAATCAGACTCTGGAACAGTACATCCGTTGCTCCACCTCCTTTGTTCAGGACAATTGGGAAGCATTGCTGCCCCTGGCGGAGTTTGCATACAATAACACCAGCCATTCGGCTACCCAACAGTCTCCCTTCTTCACCAACTATGGATTTCATCCCACTTTCCTACCTGATCTCATTCCCGAATCCTCCGTTCTGGCAGTTCAGGATACTTTGGATTTCTTTTCTCACAATAATGTACTGCTACAGGAGACCATTGCTAAAGCTCAGGAGGACAGTAAGAGGTCATTTGATAGGAAGAGAAGATGGGAACTGGCTCTGCAACCAGGGGACCAGGTTTGGTTATCCACAACCAACTTAAGAATGGCATGTCCTTCAAAGAAGTAGGCTCCAAGATTCGTAGGACCTTTCCAGGTAAAGAGGAAAATTAATGACGTATCTTTTGAACTGTCCTTGCCAGAATCCTTCAAGATTCATCCGGTGTTTCATGTGTCCCTGCTGAAACCTACGGTGCACGACCCATTCCCTGACCGCTGCTAAAAACCCCCGGCACCTGTTATCATTAATTGATGAAGAATTTGAGGTTGAGGCTATTGTTGACCGCAGGAGAAGAAGGGGCCAGACCCAATACCTGATTAAGTGGAAGGGTTACGGTCCAGAAGAAAATTCCTGGGAGCCCGCACAAAATGTACATGCCACAGACCTAGTTCATGCCTTCTTTCGCAGAAATCCGCAGATGAGGAGACAAATGGGCACCTGGAGGTTGCCCATTGGGAGGGGGCAATGTCAAGATGGCCACAGAACGATCCAATCGTTTCGACGCACGTGCATGCACACCGGAGCACCGAGGCGCATGCACATGCGCACGCGCGCATCAATGCACGCGCCTGATACGAACGTTGGCGCCAGAAGCGCTATTTAAGCTGGACTTCTGCACTGTCCCTTTGCTGCTTGGTCTGCAGCTTCTGCGTTCCTGTAACCTGTGTTCCAGTACCTGTTCCTTGTGACCTTGACCCGGATTGTCCTTCACCTCTGCCTGATCGCTGCCCGCCCTAACCTCGGCTTGCCTTGTGACCCGTCTTTGCCTACTCCTTCTGTCTGCTGCTGCCCGATCATTGCCAACCCGGCCTGCCTGATCCTGCTCTGCTGTTCAGCCAGTCTGTTCCAGCATCCTGCTCTGCTTTCCAGCCAGTCTGTTTCAGCATCCTGCTCTGCTGTCCAGCCAGTCTGTTCCAGCATCCTGCTCTGCTGTCCAGAGAGTCTGTTCCAGCATCCTGCTCTGCTGTCCAGAGAGTCTGTTCCAGCATCCTGCTCTGCTGTCCAGTCGGTTGATCCAGCTTCCTGCTCCGCTGTTCCCAGGACTGATCAGGCACTCTTACCCCGCCGCACTCCTGTGGCTGCTGTATCACTTCCAGCAGCCCGTGAGCCGGAGTTGTAGGAGAGGTCTTGCTCTACCGTCTGGCTCACCTCCCAGGTACGTAACAGATATAGACAAAGAACATTCTATACCATCTGTATATTAGCCCTACATGTCACCAAACTATGAATAGAGAAAGAGAGAGAGTTAATCATCATATAAAACATCAACAATGTTCAAAAGGTATACAAAAAGTTAATTTATCATACAATCATGCATGGCTATCACCCCCATACATCCCCTTACCCAGAGTGGAACTGTGCGTGCGACTCATGACACAAAGTCTGCCCCGGCAGGCATGGGAGCTCTCAGATGTGTAAAGACATATACAGTCTTAGGTCTATATATAAAATGATCAAAGAGATTAAATCAGAGCATTGCAGCAAAGAGGCATTTAGTAGTGACATATATTGATCATGAAAGGTATGTATGTATGTACACACATATATGTATATCTCAACATACCAAGAAAACATATGTATCAAGCACCATCTGAGCCACTTTAATAATTTAAAACCGAAGCAGGGATACAGCTACAACACTACAAAAAAAATGAAGATCTTATAGGGGTTGCTTTCAAAAACTCCAATAGCAAAAATTTAATTAAATTAAATAAATGACCTATTGGCACCATTCAGTGGTATAAAGCCATGATGGGATAGTAAGCAGCAAAGCAGCCCGAAGAGAGGGTTGTCTGAGCAAACAGCTGTCACCAGAATTTTTCTGGGAAAAAATATATAAAGTAGAGCAGGTAAAAATAATGGCAGCAGGCAAGATAAAGTATCCTCTATAGTTCATATTGGATACATTAAGAAGGGTATGGAGTACCTTCATAAGGATAAATGCATGATAATGAGGGTAGGATTTCTATGTATTCACCAGATGGATTTATCCAGACATCCTGGGAGCCATGTGTGGAGTATACAAGAAAGGCTGCCTGCAGGGTCAATCAACAGACAAGGAGAGGTAATCCAAGAAAAAAAATGTATATGCTGCAGATCAGATAGAGGTTAAAGAGAGCAGATGATAAGGAGGTTTACCACTAATGAACAGGTGCCTGGGAAAGTTGCAGTGTCAGAGGGGCATGACCAAACAGTCCCTCTATTTAACTGCAAGTGTATCTGCAAGAGCTCCTCTCCGGCGACGCCCCCACCGCCACAAGCGGCATGTGATGTCGCCAGACCAGGACCCGAAGTGCGCACACGTGGAGGGGTGCATGCGCAATGTCCCCAAACTGGCAAATGCAGCAGCGGTCAGAGTCTGCACAGCACTGCCCATAAGACAACAAGGGAGAGATCGTGGGGAACCCCCGACTCCCCACTCCCTCCGGAGCTGCATTCCTGCTGGAACAAACCAGCACCGAGCCCACACACCCATTACCAGGCAAAGGATGGGCATGAGTCTCCGGTGGCCATGATGGATAAAGGCAGACTGTGACCAGGGAGCATATGGCCAGATGGTAAACTGCATTTGGCTGCAATCAGCCAAAGAGTAGTAGGCCTACATAGGTGAAGCCTCCAGTGGCTAGAATGGAGATTGCACCTGGCTAGAAAGCCCAGGTGTCATAACGGGATGACCCATACCTGGAGGGGACATACGGGGGAGAGAACCATGCATGTTACATAAAATTAGTACAATGATATTTACAAATCATATATCAATAAGATAATGTATTTTCAATAAGTTTTTATTGGTTTTTACATCATAGTAGACAAACCAAAGAAGTGCAATAGAACATGGTACAAGGATAAAGCAGGAGTAATAAGTAAACAATAAAAAAATGTCTCCATATGACATCCGAACTTTAAATAACTTCACACAGTGACTCTGGAGACCTGTCCAGGTAAATATCATGAGGAAGGAGCATCAATACTAAACATGTTCAAGATGACCTTCCCCCAAGGATCCTGAAAGATGCGCCGAGGGGTTCTTCTCCTGCCGACACCCCATAAAGGGAACATTCTGTGCCGTAGAGGGGAAAGCCTCCGCTAGCCTGTAATCAGGAGGAATGGCCAATCTGATCGTTACATAGAATTGTGGCCAGAGACACTGTGATAGAGAGCACCCTGAAGGGTTAGCTGTATCCGTTAAGGGGTGACTCCATGATAAATCTGTCTGAAGAGAAGATCATGTTCTATCTGAAGAAGCGGGAGAAGAGAGGAAAAAGCGAGGATAGAAAGAACGAGGGGATGGAGGAAGCATCGAAAGTAGGCTGAGAGTAGTAATCTCAGATTATGGGATTTGACCTGGAATAAATGATATTCCAATGTAGTCTGCCCAGGGTTCCCAGATTCCCTCAAATTGTTTAGTGGTGTCTGCTAGGATACTGGATAACTTCTCCTGGGACATAATCCAGGAGATTTTTTTAACCGTTGCGGCGAAGGATGCCCTAGGTTTTTTCCAAGACTTGGCGAGGGAAAGTTTGGCTCCAGTAAATATAAAATGGACCAGTTTCTTATGTGATTTGGATAAGTTTGGTATATGCGCGTTCAACAGAGCTATCTCCGGAACTCTAGGTATCTGAGTTTTGGTTAATTTCTCAATTAGGTTAAAGATTTTCCTCCAGAATGGTCTAATCCTCGGGCATTCCCACCAAATATGCAGCATCGTGCCCTGAAGAGCACAGCCTCTAAAGCATAGTGGGCTTGCCGATGGGTATATACGGGCTAATTTAGAGGGGGTGAGGTACCACCTAGTGATGACTTTTATGTTGGCTTCCATAAGTACTGTGTTTAAGATGCCTCTAGTAGAGTCAACTAGAGCCTTGTGCCATGAGTCTAGGTTTTGAGAGAACTGGAGATCCTCTTCCCATTGGTTCATATATGGAGTCTTCTCTTTCGGGTGAGTGAGAGCCGCATATATCACAGAA
>BLSH010230846.1:210236-236640 GCA_018402905.1 Glandirana rugosa
ACACGGTAGGTAGGTAGGTAGGGTCAGCCCAAAAGAGGGTTTATCACGTCGGTCTGGAGGTAAAAACACCAGAATGGACAATCATTCGTCGAACACCCACCCCACACGTGAGTCAACACTTCACCACATACACATGTGTCCTAATAGTTTAACCAGTTGTGTGTGTGGTTAAAATACTCGGCAAACATGACTCGTAAAAAACAAACCTGATCAAAACGTGACACGTGAAACGTTACATAACAAAAACATATTGTCGTTTTAGTGTTTCAGTCGTTCGGTTGGTCATCGCGATTTCATCTCTTATACTTCTACAATTGTTCAGGCAAAGATATATGTTTCCAGACACCCTGTTTTCATGACCTTTGTATATAGAAACGGACTTGTTAACATCTTCATATTCTCTACTTTAGCGCTACTGGTTGGCTTGCTGACTTTGTGATTTTGCTGTTATACAAAAACAATACATTGCAAAGTGCACAGTGCAAAACTAGTCCAAACAAAAAATGCTCAGTACAAACGGCTCATAAAATTGGTGTGTGTGTTGACCAATTTGATAATCCTGTGTACACATACACCACTTCACAACTGAGTGCACACCCCACCCACAAGCTGCTTACTAACAGGTAAGACCACAAAAATGGAGGTCTGGCTGCACTATTTGGGAGAAAACCCGACTGGGATGGATGGATGGATGGCACACTCCAGGACTCAGAAACAGGGTTTCCATAGCAATACACAAAAGATGCTCAAGAAGAGATAAAGACAAAAGAGGGACTCATAGTGTAGTAGTATAAAATTCCACTATTTATTGAAGTAAAAGGTTACTCACATAAGGCAGGTAGAGAAAGCATGTAAACAAATAAGCACAATCAACACCCCAGCAGCCGTGATTACATCACTGCTGTAGTTTCATTTCATGCGTTTCATCCGAAAAGATATCATCTAGGGTAGAGGAGTTTGTATTAAGTGCATCATTGCATCATTCAGTGTATTCAATTGCTATTTGTATTCAGACAATATTTGTTTATCATGGAGTTCCAATTCTTATTAAAATCAAAAACAGTGTGAAGTACTGCAGACTAGAAGTAAAGCACGGGCATGTAAAAATGGCTGCACACCTGTACATAGATACATTTAAATTATAAACAGAAATTAAAAAGATTGCCTTGCAACCCCAATAACAGCCTTTATAATATTTGAATTGGGGATAGTGGGTAACTGGAAAGGGGAATTGGAGATGAAGGGATATAAGGGGATTATAGTGGTGCCTGTGATTCAATTCACAACTAGTAATTCCATAAAAACATAATTTTTATTGATACATATTAAAAAGAAGGTATATATAATGCAATAGTATAATACCAATTTTAAGATATACAGTTTGCGTTAAAATAATTGGCACAAAGTACAAAATGAGTGATGGCAGCATTGCATGATGGTCCATATCCTACATGTTTCACCAATATGCGGCTTTATCGGGGATTTTAACAAGCCACCATAAAGTACTTATTGCTATATAACAAGAGAGAGACAGATAGTTTAGTATAAAGTTAGCACATACAGTAAATAGGTTATGATCATACAGAATAGAATATTGCACTTTTTATGGAAGTGTTCACCTCTTGCAACTTGGTTCAGACTCCACGGCCAAATATATGCCAGACTCCAGGCCGCCACGCACGTCACACCAGGGAGGGGGGGGCACTGCATGTCCACAGATGGCCTCCAAAGGACTGGCTGTGTGTTACAGATACTGAACAAAAATATATATAAGCAAATATAAGAGAAAGGTATAAATTATCCAGAAGCAGTAATTAGTTAATTAGTACAGGGAGGAGGTGAAATTGATCTCCTCCCAAATTGGTGGCCATAACTGCCAGAACCAACCAACACTCACTAATACAAATGGTGTACGTGGACCAAAAGTAGAGAGCTCTGTGGTAGCCTCACCACCCAGAAAGGGTTTGATCCCACATGGATCAGATTCATGGCACTTGAACACATACCCCAACACCCACGGGGGAGGAGTATTGACCTTGCACTTCTCCAATTGGAGGCACGGTGGATACATGCTCTCTGGGCCACCATTTATCCTGGGCTGAACGAGGATCTAAGTTATACATCCTTTTTATGATTAAATGTTTATTGTCCCCTGACTGTCTTGTCAGTATGAGAGATCTTCCCCAGTCATTCCCATTACCATCCAGAGTAGCAGCCATACATTACTATTTTCTTTCGTGTTCTTTGCAATGATGTGTACATTCATAATTATATAATTTATGTCTTATACTTTAAATCACTGCAAATTATGTGTGGTTGAGATTTCCCAGTTTGATTATATTTGCTAAAGTATTTTCCAATTTTGTTCAAATTCACTCTATGACGGTTTAGTATACTGTTATTAACATAGACTTTATATATGTATATTGCAGGATAGTGTTCATCTCCAGTTTATTTTGGTTATCTTGCAACTGGTACTATTTCTCTCGCTGCGGCCGCTGTGTGTCTGGTCCCTGGCTGGCTATGTGTTCTCCGGGGGTTGTTGGGGACGTTTGCCTGTCCGCATGGAGGGGTGTCGCCATTCCTCCCGGCTGATCTCCCCTGCCTCCACCAGGTGGTGGGATTGGGGTGCCAATGTTTACGTGGGCTCCCTGTTCCTCCCCCTTCTGGGATGAGTGCCCTGCCCCAGGGCCTTGTGGGGATTGTGGTCTGCGGTGGTGGCTGGGGGGATGGCGCATGCGCGGTGGTGCTTGTCTTTCCGAGCTCGTGTCGGTGACATCACACGCCGACAGGAGGGGGCGGCTTTTTAAGCTGGCTCTGCTCAGTAAGTCCCTAGCTTGGCTGCATGAGGGTCACTGGTGAACGAGGTCTCTGACATTTGGGTAAGCCTATCTGTTATGCTCTAGTATCATTTGGAACCTTTCTTCCATAGCAAACATACTTATTTTGGTAACTCTTATTGACTGCTGTCTTGTCAAAGCAACTGCTATCTATCTAGTCATTGTCTGTGCTTAGACAAGTACAGCGCTCTCTTGGAGGGCGTTTTTTGCCTTGTTATATATATCCTCCTGCTGAGGAGTTGAGATTATAATCTTTTTCTCAATTATGCCCTTAAAAGATTAAAGCCTATATATATATATATATATATATATGGCAGCCCTTCTTTATTACTTCTTTTCCCTCTTTGTTTTGTCAGTCGCCCTTGTTGGTATCATAGTGGTCCTTTCTGGGTGGTGAGGCTACCACAGCAGCCTCTACTTTTGGTCCACGTACACCATTTGTATTAGTGAGTGTTGGTTGGTTCTGGCAGTTATGGCCACCAATTCAGGAGGAGATCAATTTGACCTCCTCCCTGTACTAATTAACTAATTACTGCTTCTGGATAATTTACGTCTTTTGCTTATATTCGCTTATATATATTTTTGTTCAGTATCTGTAACGCACAGCCGGTCCTTTGGAGGCAGTCTGTGGACATGCAGTGCCCCCCCTCCCTGGTGTGACGTGTGTGGCGGCCTGGGGTCTGGCATTTATTTGGCTGCGGGGACTGAACCAAGTTGCAAGAGGTGAACACTTCCATAAAAGTGCAATATTCTATTCTGTATGATCATAACCTATTTATGTGCTAACTTTATACTAAACTATCTTTCTCTCTCTTGTTATATAGCAATAAGTACTTTATGGTGGCTTGTTAAAATCCCTGATGAAGCCGCATATTGGCGAAACATGTAGGATATGCTGCCATCACTCATTTTGTACTTTATGCCAATTATTTTAACGCAAACTGTATATCTTCAAATTGGTATTATACTATTGCATTATATATACCTTTTTTTTAATATTTATTAATAAAAATTATGTTTTTATGGAATTACTAGCTGTGAATTGAATCACAGGCACCACTATAATCCTCTTATATTCCTTCATCTCCAATTCCCCTTTCCAGTTACCCACTCTCCCCAATTCAAATATGACATACACGGAATGAGGTGCCTATATATTAGTGTGCCGCCACATCACCTGATCTACATTTTAAGCCTTTATAATGAATTCAATTAACTTCTTTTAATATGGGACCTAATATCCATCAAGTGTTGGTGTTCATCTGTCATTATTGCCTTAGCACTAAACTGAGGGTGGATAAAGAAATCAGAGAAAAAATGTTCTAAACATGCTCCATGATTCCAATCCATTAATATGAGCGCCAACTCAACCTTCTCAATCATAGGCATTGTTGTACTCCACCATATGTGAATTGAAAAAATAAAATAATCTTTTATAGGAAAAAAAAAACAGAACTTTGCAAAAAAATTCTGCAAACATACAGGTACCAACTTCCTTCCATCAAATTCCATCTCTCAACACTAGTATTGTTTTTAACAAATGCTATTTACATTGTATGAATTTCTTTTAATTGTTGTTATTAATAAATTGTACGATTTTATTACAGACTATTTACTCCTTAAGTGGCCTGTACAGTCCGAAATCATTCTTTGCTTGGTTTCCTAACTATACACTATGGATGATGGCCCTTAATTGATAGATTTCATCTATAATTTTGGTCTGTAGGAGAGGAAAGAATTAGCATGGCAGATCAGTTCCTGGATTACTAAGCTTGACATGCCATGGTGCTGGAACCGGCTCTGCACACTGACAAGTGTTGCTTACTGTACTGATCTGCGACAGGTGTCTCTGATACCATGCTATTCAGACTCTTTAATCACTACCAGATCTTTTACTACATTGAGAGTGTAATTCCCATTGAGCTTTTATTTGAGTGTCCCCAGTTATAACCTTTCTGCCCTGAACTGCTTCTTCTTTGGAGTAGGAGCAAAAATAAAGCATACAGTTGTTCACTATTTATGAAACCAGTTTCTGATATCTGCTTATATCTCTTACTATACAAGAAGCACATATGCCTCTGCCATCCTATTGCCCTTTCCTAATACTTTACTTAATCTGGATTTTAATATCAATGGACATTGGAACATTGGCACTCTCTGTTATCCTGTTCCCCCCTGCCACTGCCACAAGCTACTGAGGATCTTTCTGTCCTCTCTCCACCTATCCCTGTGGCTCCTCTTGCCCTCCTTCTATATGTACTTTAAACATCTCCAGTCCAATGTTCATCTCTGTCTCCACCACCCTCTGCCCTATGCCCACCACTCTCCTGACAGCTACTTCCACTCTGTCAACTCCTACTTGCACTATAGGCTGTTACAATACTTGATATTTTTGAGCACCTGCTCCATGTTTGTTTTTGCTGGAAAATGGAGTAATTTATTTTGAATCTCTTCTTCCTTACAAGATACCCCCAGTGTTGGAAGTCATATAGCCTGGTATGGTAAATGAAGAGGGGCTGTATGTTTGTTGCCCTTCCTTTCTTGGCCATCCAAGCTGCATGCCTGTATAAGGGTTTATTTGTAATATTAACAGGATCATCAGACATTTTTACATTTTTTTTAGAAAATAACAGGGTTATTGCCATTGGCCCCTGCCCTGACCTACTCCCCCCCCCTTTTCTGTTAAAACCCCCTGTTTAGTTAAAGTAATGCTGGGCCTAGCTGGGCAAGTGACATATTTAGGGACAGCAAATATCTATGATTGCTGTGTTCCAAGTTTGAGGCTATGTTCACATCTAATTAAACCCCAACAGTAATATGTATAGAATTAAATCCCCTAGTGGTATTTATTTCACGAAAATCTTCATTTTTAATGAACTTTAACAAGATTTTCCAAGCAGCGATGGCAGGTTAATCTGCTCCATCAGCCTCTGGCACGAACAGGTTAAACTTCATTTTTTCCACTCTTAATTATCACCACCCAAAGAATTCAGGGATCCCTTAGTAATGTATAATACTACTGCTAAGGGAATGGCTGCATTCAGAAGGATTGACTGCAATCCCCTCCTCTAGCTGCCATTTTGGCTGAAACCATAATGGAACCATTGAACCCCTTTATACACACATAATCCTAGGAGTGAGCCTTCAGAAATAAACAAAGCATCTAACTGGCTGCTTCATTCACCCAAAAGCCATTGATTGATCAGAACAATTAGATGGCCAGTCATAGGTACTTGTCTCCTCTGAAGGCCCACCCTTAGGGTTAGAAATGTTATAAAAGTAGTGAAAATTCCAGTATGGGCACCACCAATATGTCGGATGGATAGGGAGTATTGCTGTGATCCTTGAGATTGTTCAGATCCCATAGAAGAAAAGCCCCTTACAGGGCTGTGGCAGAGTCCCAACCAAACGCATCTCATAAGCTTACCACTCACAGTCCCATACCTTCCAGCTTCAATCTCATAAGGAGGCAGAGAGTAGAAGAAGCTCTGTACCCTACAGTCCCCCTCATCTCCATTGACAGCAGCAGGCTGTCCAAAACTCCATGATGTGGTCCCTGCATACCTGCTCACACTTGGACTCTGCACCTTGGGACATCCTGCATCACCTTCACTTACATCAGCTAGGTCAGTTCTAGCATAGGTCCTGTTCTGCAGTCCCAGGTTCCAGTTACTTTCTGTTCCAGTGTGCTCCTGCATCTTTGGACACCTCAACGAGATTAGATCCTTCAAGCATCCTGTCCAACAGTTTCAGCCTCTAGTTCCTTTCTGCTCTGGTAGGCTCCCCCCCCCATGTACCTTGGCCAGTACAGATCCAGTGTTGGCTGAGTTCCACGATTCCAACTGCACATTCCCTTCTGTTAAGTTTAGCCTCGCTTGGCAGTAGACTCTATACTCTCAGTTATCTTCAGTAATTTCCTCTATGGATAAGGTAATGCAGGTGATGTTTCTGCTCATGTAAAATAAATAAAAATATCCTTACAAAAAGATATGCAGATGACTCTCATCTACCTCTCTTGGGTACACCTATCACCACCTGCTATGTATCCTGCTCAGTGTAGCTAAAGGTATGATGTCTCATTGATAGTGTGATCATTTAATTCTGAGGTCATACCTTCAATCTGTTCCTTTATCACCCTCTTTTAATGCAAATACAGTAGGAGACAGAACTGAAGCTCTTAGTTAAGATATTTATATTAGAACATAAAACAATATAAGTCACCGCGCTCAGTTATGAATATATTGTATAAAGTCCTTAATAGAGTCCTTAGTGAACAAATGCTCTCGGAGGGTTATGCATATATTGACCATCCATAAAGTGATGAAAAGTGCTCGTGCTTAAATGGACATAGGTGACATCAATGTTCTGGGTATTCCCGGCGTTCCACACCTCCAGTAATTACTCCATCATATAGGTCACCATGTATGTTGAGAGAAAAAATCTCATAGCGCAAATAACGTCAGAACTTCCTGATGATGGCCGTTACCCATAGGCTGAAACGCGTAGAGGTTTGATTGCATCATCACTACAAACTTCTGCTTGCACCGAATATGGGGAAACGAACGGGAGCCAGAACGACTGGCCGGATTACAGACACCACTCAAGGGCTGATTTCCCCATTAAGTAAATCGGCTGCCTTTACGTTCGGAGCCAGGACTTGCAGGCACCTGTAAATGTGAGTTTGTCTTTTATTGATTTTAAACTGAATACATTTTAAAACATTATTTGTGCTATGAGATTTTTTCCTCTCTACATACATGGTGACCTATATGATGGAGTAATCACTGGAGGTGCGGAACGCCGGGAATACCCACATGGGACACTCCCCACAGGCCTTACTAGACCACACTAGAGAATGGTGGTCACTGGGGGAGGGGTGAGTGGACATCCATGTGGGGCACACAGAGCATGGTTGCAACACCTATGTTCATCTAAGCACGAGCACTTTTTATCACTTTATGGGATGGTCCAAACATGCATAACCTTCTGAGAGCATTTGTTTACTAAGGACTCTATTAAGTTCTTTATAGAATATATTCATAACTGAGAGCGGTGACTTATATTGTTTTACTATCTCTAGTACGGCTATTAGCCATTGTATCACTGCAGCTGGTTACATCTGAAAGTGGGGCACCCTTGGATGGTACTATAGAGTGTTATATCTAGTCTAATTATTTAAGTCTGTCATTTGCCTTGTTTTTTGGTTGATCCTAGGTGCTGCAGCTACTTCATATTTCAAAACATTTATATTAACTACCTGGGGTTGGGGTCTTACGGCATTCTAGAAGATTGTTAAAGTATAGACAGACACATCTGGGCTTCTGTCAGACAACTTTTCTATGGGTAAAAATGAAACAGTGGGTTCTATTTAATGTTATCACCCACCAAATACTTATATTTACATAGGATTAAAAAGATAACACAATGGCACTTACGTTTTTCATTTTAGAACCTTTATGTATGCCACACCATGGGGAATACGTATAGATGGATGATTTAGACTTTTGCATAGGAACAGTGAACTGTGTACTCTAGTAGAGAGTTCTCACTGCTGCAGCCCCAGTGAGATTAAACAAACAAGATCTAAATGGAAAGTGAGCGATTAAACCCATTAGCCCTAGTTCATACTGGTGCAACTTGTCATGCGATTTGACAGGTTAAATCGTATGACAAGTTACACCCTATTGTTGGCAATGGAATTGTTCAAAACGGTGTGCGGCGCTTACTTTGCGGTGCCGTACAGATTTAAAAAAGTAGCTCCTGCACTACTTTTGATGATTTAGGTTGCGACTTGCATAGAGATCTGTGCATGAAGTCATACAGATGTCCACCAAGTCGCAGCTAAAGGTGCACTGACATGCGGCTTTGAAATTGTGCGATTTCAAGTTAAGGCATGTGACTTCATGTAAACTAATAATGTTTTACACTTTTCGTGTAAAACTAGACTCAGGGGTTGATTTACTAAGGGCAAATAGACTGTGCACTTTGCAAAGAGCAGTTGCTCCAGAGCTTAGTAAATGAGCAGAAGCTTCTCTTTGACTTTCATCATCCAATCATGTGCAAGAAAAAAATTTGTTTTTTTTCTTACATGTGATTGGGTATTCTTTGCAAAGTGAAACTGGACCTCATTTACTAAGCTCTAAAACAACTGCACTTTGCAAAGTGCAAAGTCTATTTGCCTTTAGTAAATCAACCCCTTAGTGTCCACCCTTTCAAAAATACTAGTTTTGAATTTATGATTAGAGTTGAATGGACACCTGGATATTCGGGTTCGGCTGAACTTCGAAAAAAAGTTCGAGTTCGGCCCCGAACTTGACCCGAACTTGACCCCGAATCCCATTGAAGTCAATGGTGACCCAAACTTTTGGGCACTAAAATGGCTCTAAAAAAAGTCCTGGAAAGGGCTAGAGGGCTGCAAAAGGAAGCAAAATAGGGGTAAGGGTAGGACAAGTGCCCTGCAAACAAATGTGGATAGGGAAATAACTTAAAATCACATAAAAAAAAAAATAAAAAATGCATGAGGAGGTGGATGTGGAGTAGGAGGTTGAGGAGGCGGTGACCATGGCGGTGTAGGTGGAAGTGGCGGTGGAGGAGGAGGTAGCCAACACTGTTTTTTGTTTGTTTGGTTATTTTTTTCTAATTGGGGTAGCCCCCAAAATATTGAGACATATTGAAAAAAAAAAAGATCACTATCTGCAGACAAACCCAGAGATGTTCTAGCACAGGTTTACTTTTGCCATATAAAATGTACCATGGTTTATTTTTGTTTTTTTTTTGTTTTTTAATTTGAAATAGTTTTATTAAGTTTTCAAAAGTACAAAAGCAATCAAACAATGCAAAAAGACATATGGTAAAGGTAGGCATTACTCCAAAAAAATAATATATTAATGCATGTTAACAGGCACAAGAGCAGACAAAAATCTAGATCGTACAAGCATAGAGGAGTCAGAGCCCCGTATCTAGCCCACGCCCACCCCCAGTTGCCCCATTCGGGAACAAGCTGCAACCGGTGGGCGGGAGACGTGCCCAACTCCGGGACACCCACCCCTAGGGATACTTCATTTGTCGTTCCCTTGGTAGACGCAATCATAAAACTGTCTTGAAACTAAATGATCCCACAGTCCATTAACATATAGAATACCAAGTAATGACCTCTAACAAAGTAACCTAAGGCAATAAAAGGAAAAATAAGAGAAGAACAAGGAAGCAGAAGAGTAGAAAGAGATGGAGAAAAAAAAGGGGGGAAGAAAGAAAGAAAAAAGAAGCGCCAGGAGAGCTAAGCCTCACGGGAGGCAGGGTTCCCTGCCAGGGTTCCCAAACCACGTCAAATTTGTCAGAGGAATCAAGGAGGGCATTGACAAATTTCTCCTGGATCATTATCCAGGAGATTTTCTTTTTGACCGCACTAAAGGAGACAGATGGTCTCTTCCAGGCCCTCGCCAGAGTGATCTTGGCCCTCAATAAAATTAATTGAGTTAGTTTGTACATAGGCTTGGAGAGACCATCTGGTTTATGATGCAAGAGGACAATTTCTGGGTCTTGAACTATCGCTTGGCCAGTAATCTTCCTCAGCAATGAAAAGATTCTGTTCCAGAAACCCCTGATCCTCGGACATTTCCACCATGTATGGAAGAAAAAAAACAGTAGTTCACATCCTCTAAAGCATAATGGAGACAAGTTTGGAAACATATGGGAGAGGCGGGTAGGAACTAAGTACCAACGGGAGATAACTTTTACGTTAGCCTCCATCAGAGAAATATTGACCAACCCCTTAGTAGATCTCAGGAAGATAGAAAACCATTTGTCCACGTCCCAAGAATGGTTCAGGTCGGTCTCCCAGTGCTTTGCGTATGGTGGTTTCAGAGTGAGTTCCGTCAATGATGCATATATGATGGAAATGCCCCCCTTTTGAGAAGAGATGTCAGAACACCACTTCTCGTAGGGGGTGATGCCCTCCAGAGCAGGTTTGTCCTTCCATAAAGAGGCAATGAAATGTTGGATTTGGAGGAAGCAAAATCTTTCTGACTGGGGCATTTTTAATTTACTGAGTATTCCAAGGAGATGGGGCCCGACATGGAGAGAAAGTGGCCAACTCTATAGAGCCCTTTGTTGGACCACTACTCGAAAGCACAGATATCTTGACCCAGGGGGAAGCGAGGACTATTATATATATGTTGCAGGGGGCGCAAAATGCCAGAAACCAGAGCAGGGGTCTTAAAGAGCGAGTCACACAGGGCAATCGAATGAGATAACGTAGGGGATAAGATCGAGGGTCTTGACTTTGGAGGGATTCAGATAAGAAAATCTATGGTGTTAAGAGGAAAGGCCTGTCTTTCGATGCCTACCCACTACGGTCTGTTGGAAGGGGCAGCCTGGTAATACCTCCACAGGTCAGGGAGCCCCAAACCTCCTTGGACACGACATCTAAAAAGGACCTCTGCTGGGCATCTGAAGCCCTTTTTTCCCCAGATAATTTTTTTAATTTGGGACTGAAATGTAAGTAAATGTGATTTAACAATAGGGATAGGGAGGGATCTAAAAAGTTACAGGACTCTTGGCAATAGGGTCATCTTGATTGAGTTAACCCATCCTAACCAGGAGATGCCCAATCTCCCCCACGCTTCTAGGTCCTCTGAAAGTCGTTTATATAGAGGAGGATAATTAATCCTATATAACTGGTCGATACTGGGCACCAATTTGACTCCCAAGTAAGGGATGTGGTCAGGTCTCCATGGGAAATGATAGAGATTTCTGATTTGTTGCACAATCTTCTCGGGCATATTGATATTGAGGGCGACCGATTTGGACATATTAACTCACAGACCTGATACTGTACCGAAGTCCTCCAGAAGATGAAGGATGTTCGGGACCAAGACCAGGGGGGAGGTGATAAATAATAGAAGATCGTCAGCAAAGAGGGCACATTTATGCGCGATTGGACCACATCTCACCCCCCGGATATCAGGATGATCCCTAATTGGGATTGCCAAGGGCTCCATCGCGATAGCAAAAATCAGAGGGGAGGGCGGGCACCCCTGTCTGGTGCCCCTATGAATAGAAAGCGAATCAGAGAAGAAGTTTTGCAGTTTCACTTGGGCACTAGGGTTGGAATATAACGCTTTGAGAATCTGCAGAAAGCATGGACCGAAGCCCCATCATTCCAGAACCACAAACAAGTAGGGCCATTCGACTGTATCAAAGGCTTTTTTAAGGTCAACTGAAAGTAAGAACCCCTCCTGGGGCTGTCCGCCATCCCATCCCAACCTGAGGAGCGAGATGAGGTCCACTGCCCTGCGAATTTGGTCGGGTCCCTGCCTCCCAGGGATAAAACCCCACCTGATCCCCATGAATATAATTCCCTATGAAAGAGGACAATCTGTTTGCAAAGATTTTGGTTAAAATTTTTAAGTCATTATTAATTAAGGATATGGGCCTATAATTACTAGGGCCGGTCCTTGCCGGGTTTGGGAATAACTGAAATATTGGCCGTTCAAATCACCACTGTCGAATGTACCCTTCTGTAGGAAGTTGAAAAAGTTAGCAAGGTGAGGGGCCAAGATGGGTCCAAACTGTTTATAGTATCCTGTAGAAAACCCATCTGGACCTGGGGCAGAACCCTTTTTGAGGAGCTTGATCACGTCCAAAACCTCAGCCTCGGTAATCGGTTCCTCTAGTGCCCAACAATGATCCCTATCTAAAGTAGGGAGCAAAATATTATTTAGAAATTGGGGGAGGGATGGCGAAGGGGCAGGGGTCCCTGATCTGTAGAGATCAGTATAGAATTTGTGAAACGTGGCCATGATTTTCTGCGGGTTTTGTGTGAGGTCCCCTGAGGGATCCCTCACCTTCGGGAAAGAAAAGGAACGAGACTTCGAGGACAGTCTCGAGGCTAATTTAGGTCCTATCTTGTCCTTCTGGAGATAAAAATGGACATTGGCCCATTGAGTCTGTCTCTCAGCCAGAGAGGTCAGAGCAAGGTTGAGGGCCGCCCTACTTGCTTCAAGTTGGGCTCGGGACTGAGCAGAAGGGTTTTTCTTATGGGCCTTAGCTAGATTGTGAAAGTCCCGTTCTTGCCTATTTATATCGCTCTGTCTTTCCTTTTTGAGTTTGGCCGCTAAGTGAATGATCTTACCTCGAATTACAGCTTTGTGGGCTGCCCACAGTGTCATTTGTGAAACCTCCTCACCTGCATTTAATCTAAAGTATTCCTTAAGGTCTTCTCCCAGCAGTGTGCAGTGGACTGGGTTATTTAAAATGGATTCCTTAAGCCACCACTGGGGTCTCGGCCCATCGGTCGGCTGGGTCTTAGTGTATATGATCACCATTGAGTGATCAGACAGGGGACATTCCCTAATGAAGGCTTTGGAAACTAGGGGGATCGAGGGCACCTTCATGAAACTATGGTCAATCCTGGCCAGAGTCCCGTGAGGGGCCGAGAAATGGGTGAAGTCCCTCATTTTGGGGTTGCACTCCCTCCAGACATCTACCAGTCCTAGCGAGTAGAGGAGCTTGGCAAGCTTCAAGCTCCTTCTCGGAGGCTGACGAAGGCGAGTACATTCTGATCTTGATTTGTCTAACATATGATCCAGGGCTGTATTGGAGTCCCCACCTAGAATCACTGTACCCTCAAACTGGGGATAGAGACTTCCCAGCATAGACTGAAACAACTCCACCTGGCCCTGGTTAGGAGCATAGTATGAGACAAAAATATAAGTCAGACCTCTAAGCTCTCCTATCAGGAGAATAAACCTACCCTCTGGATCCCTAACTTCCCGTCTGGGGTGGAAAGAAAATCCCCATCCCTCTTGTCTTGTCTGAGGCATTCGCCAAGTAAAATTGTGGGAACTTCTCATGAATAAATCTGGGATTATATTGCGCAGGGAAATGGGTTTCGTGAAGGAGGAGAACTTCCAGATGGTGAGAGTGAGCGGAATGGAAATATTTGCGTTGCTTCAAGGGGAAATTTAAACCCTGGACATTGTGGGATGCCACTTTTAACGTGGCTAGATGGTTAGGTGAAGAGGACATGTCGGAGAGCAAGAGCAATATGCATCACTGAAAGACCACTCAACTGAACCCGTCGAGGAGGCGAATATGAGTAGACCACTCCCACAGACAGGATCCTAAAATATCTTGCGTCACTCAAATTAAAGTCTTCCTGGCGCCTAGAAAGAGAAAAAAGGAAAAGAGAGGAAGAGAAAAAAAAGCACAGGAGTAATATTCAAGGTAAGAGGAGAGAAGAAGAGGGGGGCACCGACCCTTGGCCGCCTCCGCCCTCGGTGTCCGGGGGACAGGAGCCGCAAAACCAGCATCCGATCCCTCAGAGAGAACCCAAAACCTCTGCTTATCCAGCAGAGGGACTTCTGCTCCCAGGTAAGCCATAAATTGGCTTCCAGAAACAGAAGGAGGCACATGTCTACCGCCCCATCCTAATCTCAGCCCAAAGCGTATTATGTATTGAGCCGTGCCCCCAACCAGCTAAAGCAACATATCCAACAATATAAACATTGTATACCCCGAACCCTCCCCAAGGGGAAGGATGGATCCAAGGCCAGGGTGCGCGCAGGGGGCCCCAATGGGGGCTACCCCCACCATCCCGCCCCCCTGCCCCGTGGAGAACCAAAAAAGGCCAAAAGGCCGGCAACACCAGCCTCCTCCGTGATCCCCCACAACCCTCCTAAATCAAAACATTAAAGTTATGAGGCTAACAAGAATGTGATACAACCCTCACCCAGGAAGAGTGAGGCCATGACCAAACATTAAAGGGGACAAAGTGGAGTCATCTTAGAGTAAGTGACAACCACTCAGAACCCGGCACCCCTCCCCCAACCCAGCCCATCTCTAGGACCAGACGGGGTGGAGTGGCGCCCAGCCCTACACATCCCACCGGGGGGTGGACCCCCCGAAGTCCGAGCAGAACCCCCCAAAAGACCTATAGAGTACTATAGAAAACCCAGTGGGCCAAACCAACATCACCCAAAGTCCAACCTGTAAGAAAAATAAACAAATGAAAGAGTCATATTACTACAAAAAAGTTGGGAACACTCGACATAGGTTGAGAAAGACAGTCCAAGAACCCTAGCCCAGGACCGAGGTCATCTCTTCAAGGAGGGTGGGAGTCCTTAGACCTTTTAGAATGTTGGTTTTGCCAGACTGGAGGGATAGGGCTTTGAGGTGAGGGCCGTTTGAAAAAGCCCGCTGTCTTCGCCTGAAGGGTAGAGGCCGGGTCTAGCGAAATGAGTCCCATCTTAACCAATCAGTGTTCCCCCTCCTGGAAAGTACCAAAGCCATGGGTCTTGACTTTAAAGGAAAAGGTCAGCCGAAAGGGGAAGGACCACCAATATTTAATAGACTTCTGTGTTAAGGCTTCGAGCAAAGGCTTTAGGGCCCTCCTTTTTTGAATGGTGACTGGAGAGATGTCAGCAAATACTTGAACCTTGTGCCCCAAAAAAGAAAGCTGGGGAGTATTCCTGGTAATTTTCATGATATCCTCATTGACTGCATAAAAATGTGGCTTGACACCAATGTCTCTAGGCAGACCATCAGAATGAGGGGCTTGAAGAGCTCGATGAGCCCTGTCCAGTTCCAGCCTATAATCTGGGATGTCAGGGAATATTTCTTGAATGAAGCCCCTGAATCCAAAAGTTGTACCTACGAGAGCGATTTTCGAGGTCTTCGATTTTAGAGAGGGCAGTGTCTAGCTGGTCTTGTAGGTCTTGGATGCGAGCTGTATTTTGGTTCGCTCTGGCAATTGTTTGGTCCGTCTTTTGTTCTATGGTAACAATCCTGGAGCCAGGTTCTGGAGGTCCGCCTGGATGGTGGAGGTTATTTGGGTGGCCATCTGGTCAAGGGCTTTTTGGAAAAGGTTTCCATGATGAATCTTAGGTCAGAATGCAAAAGTGGGGAAGAGGACCCCGACGCTCCCAGAGTGTTTGGATCAGAAGCCTGGACCCCCGTAGGGGAAGTAACATCTTGTCTAGAGTCCTCTCCAATAGGGAAACTGTAGAGGCCGGTGATGAAACCTGAGGGGGAATAAGCTCGGGGACAGAAGGCCCTGGGCTAGGGAGAATCCTCGAACCCCCCTCCGTCCCAGCCTCCATATCGTCCATAAAGTCCTTTTGTGCAGGTTGGGTGATCGGGAGAACCGGAGAGTTTGTGGAGGGCTCGTCTGTAAAGCCCGGATGCTTATATAGGTCCCTTCTGACAGCTGCTGCATACATGGTTAAGGGTTCGCCTTGTGCTTCCACTGAGCCCCCAGTGTCATTTGGGAATGCCCCTAGCAGTGCGTCTACCAGCGTGCACTTGTAGTCGCACATCTTCCAATCACGCTCCAGTGAGGGAATTAAGGATGGCACATTGTCCTTGTAATGGGGATCCAGCAGGGTGGCCACCCAGTAATCAGCACAAGTTACAATGTGGGCAACTCGGCTGTCGTTGCGCAAGCACTACAGCATGTAGTCGCTCATGTGTGCCAGGCTGCCCAGAGGCAAAGACAAGATGTCCTCTGTGGGAGGTGTATCATCTGTGTCCTCCGTATCCCCCTAGACATGCTCCAGTGATGCCCACAAGCTGCGCTGGATGCCACCCTGCTGTGAACACGGTTTCTCCTCCTCATCATCATCCTCGTCCTCCTTATCCTCCAGAACTGTGCCCTGGCTTGAAATTTTTTTACCTGGCCTATGCTGGTGCAGGAACCCACCCTCTGAGCCACTTGTGAATGACTGGCCTGATAACCGTGGAAATTGTATTTTTTTCAGGAGACATAGAACTGGGATAGTAACGCTCAGAACAGCGTCATCGGCACTGACCATGTTGGTGGAGTACTCGAAACACCGCAATATGGTACACAAGTCTCGCATGGAGGCCCACTCGTTACTGGTGAAGTGGTGCTGTTCCACAGAGCGACTGACCCATGCGTGCTGCAGCTGACACTCTACTATTGCCTGCTGCTGCTCGCACAGTCTCTCCAGCATGTGCAAGGTTGAGTTCCACCTTGTTGGCACGTCGCATAGGAGGCGGTGAGGCCGAAGTCCCACTGCAGCGCAGACAGGTGAGCAGCAGAAGGGTGAGAGCGCTGAAAGTGTGCACAGACGGCCCGCACTTTCTGCTGCAGCTCTGACATATCCGGGTAGTTTTTAGAAATTTCTGCACCACCAAATTCAGCACATGCGCCAGGCAAGGGATGTGCGTCAAAGCGGCTAGGCCCAGAGCTGCTACGAGATTTTGCCCCTTATCACACACTACCAGGCCAGGCTTGAGGCTCAGTGGTAACAACCACTCATTGGTCTGTTGTTCAATGTCCGTCCACAGCTCCTGCGCAGTTTTAAAACAGACTGCTGTCGTTTCCCCCTGGATGTGCTGAAGTTGGTGGTGAAGGTGTTATGCTGACCGGATGAGGAGGTGGTAGAGGAGGAGGAGGAAGCAGAGTAGGAGGAGGAAGCAAAGAGAAATGCCCTGCAATCCTCGGTGGCGGAAGGACATGCGCCAAACTGCTATCCGCCTCAGGCCCACCCGCCACTACATTTGCCCAGTGTGCAGTTAGCGAGATATTGCATCCCTGCCCGTGCTTACTGGTCCATGTATCAGTGGTTATGTGGACCTTGCCACAGATGGCGTTGCGCAGTGCACACTTTATCTTGTCCCCGACTTGTTTGTGCAGGGAAGGGATGGCTCGCCTGAAAAAGAAGTGGCGGCTGGGAACCACATACTGTGGGACAGCCACTGCCATCAGGTTTTTAAAACTGTCCGTGTCCACCAGACGGAATGACAGCATTTCAAAGGCCAGGAATTTTGAAATGCTGGGATCAGGGCCAGGGATCGCGAGTGGGTAGGGGGGTACTTCCATTTCTCGGCAGTGTTTGGGAGATGGACAGCTGTAAGCTTCCATGGGACCGTGTGGAAATTCTTGGGGATGGTGGCGGACATGGTGGCATTGCTGTCACATCATCTGTGGCAGGCGCGTGCACGAATGAACGGACGACAAGAACGTTCCTGCGCATGCGCGACCAGGAGGCGCGCATTCCCGTTCGTAACTGTTCTTGGCGCCAAAGGGTCTATTTAAACTGAACAGTGACATGGGATCAATGCCGTTTGGTCTACAACGTTCCTGAGTGTCACGTACCTGGTGATGGAGTCTGGCTTATGCAGGGTACCCTCTCTTGCGGCCCTGGTTCGAGAGTCCCAGGTAGGTGTCCGCTGGAGCTCGTGCAAGCAGAAGGGTAGTAAGACAGTCCGGGTCAGTAACTGGTGGGCGGTGCAATACAGAGGGATCAGGCAGATGGATGGTCGGGTACAGGCTGGGTCGGCAACATTCAGGTGACACAGTACAAAGGAGCAGGCAGAAGAGTGGTCATAGAAGCCGGGGTCGGTGCAGGCAGAGTTCAGAGCAGGGTCAAACAGGCCGGGTCACAGGAGCAGGTATCGGGCAATCAGGAAGCAAGGAAACTCACACAGACGCTGTAGAACAGACAGCACCTGCTTCCTAGTGCTGTCCTACTTAAATGGCCGCTATTGGCGCCATTAGTGCGCACGAGCGAGTGAAAGCGCCCGAATGTGCGCGAACAAGCACGGAAAGCCGGAACGGCCAGAAAAGTAAATTTTCCTAACATTGCCCCCCCCCAAGGGGCAGCCTCCGGATGCCCAGCTGGACAAGCTTAGCAGGGTTGTTCTTTTTGAAAGATTGGATGAGTTCATCCGCATGAATGTTATCTGCAGGCTCCCAGGAGTTTTCTTCTGGGCCGTAGCCCTTACACTTCACTAAGTACTGGGCATTGTTACCCCCCTTCCGGCAATCCAGGATGGCTTCCAGTTCAAATTCCTCCTCGCCGTCTACCATGATTTGGCCTGGTGGGCTAATCTTCCGCCGGGGAAAAGGATTTGGGGGTCACGGTTTTCAGCAGTGACACGTGGAACACAGGGTGAACACACAAGGAAGAAGGGAGCTCCAGCTCATAGGCTACCCTGTTAATCTTCCTTTTCACAGGGAAGGGGCCAATAAACCTGGGGTCCAATTTCCTGGAGCGGCAGGCTAACCTTAGGTTCTTTGTGGACAGCCAGACTTTTTCCCCGGGCTGTAAGTCCAATTCTCCCTGTCTCCCTTTGTCGAACACCTCTTTGTTATGTTCCTGGGTCCGGGCCATGGTCTCCTGGAGGAGTTTGCAGTTCTCTTCCCAGAATTGGTCATTTCCTGTGATGCTGGTGCTGCACTTTCAAGGCCGTGGTTGAGCATAAAGGTCGGGTGGAAGCCGTAATTGGCCAGAAATGTAGACTGGTTGGTGACTGAATGGATGGTGTTATTGAAGGAAACTCCGCCAGGGGCAGCAAAGAGACCCAGTTGTCTTGTGAGAATGACGAGAAGCAACGGAGATACTGCTCGAGTGTTTGATTGGTCCTCTCTGTCTTCCCATTTGTCTGTGGGTGATATGCCGAAGAGTACGCCAGTTCAATTTCAAGTGCGGAGCACAGGGCTTTCCAGAATTGAGAGGTGAACTGAACTCCACGGTCGGAGACAATGCTGGGTGGAAGTCCATGGAGCCTCACTATTTCCCAAATTAATACCTCGGCCATTTCAGTTGCTGATGGGGTCCCCTTCATGGGCAGGAAGTGGGCCATCTTCATTAGCCGATCCACTACCATGAAGATGGTAGAATAACCTTGGGATGGTGGCAGCTCGATAATAAAGTCCATCGAGATCATGGACTAGGCCCTCTTGGGCACCGGAAGTGGCTTTAGTAAGCCCCAGGCCTTGGACTTGCTGCTCTTGTTCTGGGCACAGATAAGGCATGAGCTGACGTATTTCCTACAGTCCTCATCTGCTCGTGACCACCAGAATGATCTCAGTAGCAGTTCTGTAGTTTTGCAAGCACCGGAGTGTTCCGCCAATTTATTGTCATGATAGGATGCCAAGACCGATAAGCGCTGGTCTTCTGGAACAAAGAGTCTATTGCCATGCCACAGTAGGCCATCTCTGGTTAGCATCTCTGGTCTGCCGGTCTGGGGGCCCTGGCTAAGGACTGTCTGATTCGGGACAACAGGTCCCCTTGGGTTAGCAGGAAATTTCGGGGATGCAGGACTGTATCAGGGGCTGCAGGCTCGCCGGGTTTACAGAACATCCTTGATAGGGCATCAGGCTTAATGTTCTTTGACCCCGGCCTGTATGTTACGTGGAAGAGGAAGCGTGAGAAGAAGAGTGCCCACCGGGCTTGGCGAGGTCTCAGTCTCTTAGCTGCTCAAAGGTATTCTAAGTTTTTATGATCTGTGAAGATCAAGATGGGGTGCCTGGCTCCCTCTAACAGATAGCGCCACTCTTCCAAGGCCGATTTAATTGCCAGAAGCTCTCTATCTTCCACGTCATAATTCCTTTCTGGGGTGGTCAGCTTACAGGAGAAGAATGCCACAGGATGTAGGGCAGCCTTAGCTCCATGCCTTTGAGATAGCACCGCCCCCACGGCGACTTCAGAGGCATCCACCTCCAGGACAAAGGGCAAGGCGGGGTCAGGGTGCCTGAGAATGGGTGCTGATGTAAAGAGTCTCTTAAGAGTCACAAAGGCTTCCTGGGCTTTCGTAGTCCACATGAATCGTGTGTTCAGCTTGGTCAGCTGGGTGATTGGGGCAATAATGGCTGAGAACCCCTTTATAAACTTTCTATAAAAATTGGCATAGCCAATGAACCACTGTACTCCCTTCTTGTCCCTAGGGGCCAGCCAGTCCAGAATAGCCGTGACCTTCTGTGGGTCCATGGTGATGCCCATGATGGAGATAATAAGCCCCAGGAAGGGGATACTTGACTGTTCAAAATCACATTTCTCCGCCTTGGCATAGAGCCCATGTTGTCTAAGGCGGCTCAGGACACTTGCCACATGCCTGCGGTGCTCTTCCAAGGTAGGGGAGAAGATCAAGGTATCCTCTAATTAGACAATGATGAATTGATCCAGAGTCTTTAAACACATCATTTACAAAGTGCTGAAAAGTGGTTGGGCATTGCAAAGCCCGATGGGCATTACCAGGTACTCAAAATGTTGGAACCGGGTTCGGAAGGCGGTCTTCCATTCATCGCCTTCCCGGATGCGGACTAGATTATAAACTCCGCGGAGGTCCAGCTTGGTGAACACCCTTGCCGCTCCTAGCCTCTGGAAGAGCTCTGAGAACAGGGGGAGAGGATAGCGCTTTTTCACCGTTATTTTGTTTAGCTCATGGTAGTCAATACAAGGTCTCAGCGTGTGATCCTTCTTTTCTACAAAAAATATTCCCGCTCCTGCAGGCGATGTGGAGGGTTGGATGAAACCCTTCTGCAGGTTCTCATCTATATAGACCTTAAGGGCCTGCCAGTTCCAGTTCCGTTAAAGGGAAAACACTCCCGAAGGGGACTTCGGCTCCGGGGGGGCTCGATATGGCAATCATAGGCCCTGTGGGTCAGCAACTGTTCAGCCCCCTTCTTGCTGAACACGTCTAAGTAGCTGTGGTACACAGGGGGCACCAACTGACGGGCATCCCAGTCAGCGTCTGCGTCCAGACTGAGCAGAGTAGGAACCACTTCCTTAGTCTCTGGAAAGCAGTGCTGGCGACAATAGGGGGACTGGAACTTGATTTTGCCCGTTGCCCAGTTGATGCTGGTGCTATGGGCCTGCAGCCAGGGAATACCCAGGATAATAGGGAACAGGGGGGGGTGCAATAACGTCCAAGCAGAGGAACTCCTGGTGACCATCCGAGGTTGTGGCAGGCAGAGGAAAGGTTTAGTGGGTGACCACACCAGATTTGATGTCAGTGCCATCAGCCAGGCGTACAACCAGTCTGTGAGACTTTGGTCGTAGAGGGATCTGATGTTGGACCACAAAGGACCGGTCAATAAATCCACTGCAGGCCCGAGTCGATGATGGCAGCAGTCCGGATAGTCTTGTCAGGGAGCTGAAGGGAGAGCGGAAGAGTCAGGTGAGATGAGGTACTTGATGAGGCTGGTACATTGCCATTGACAGGTGGTGGGCGTTTACCAAGCTTGGCCGGGCAAGACCCCACCATGTGTTCTTGTTCTCCACAGTACAGGCATAGGTAGTTGCTCTGGCGGTATTGCCGTTCTTCCCGAGTGAGAGGACAGAGCATGCCCGGTTTCCTGAGTTCGGGTTCAGCTGAGGCTACTGTAGTGACCATGGGAGCCCAGGGTTGCCTCCAGGCAAGTCGTGGAGACCCGGCTGACCTCTCAGCTCCCCGTTCCCTGAGACGCCTGTTGATCTGTATAGAGAGCTCAATTAATGCATCCAGGGTCTGGGGTATCCCAACATGAGCCAGTTCATCCTTTAGCGGGTCAGAGAGACCTAAGCGGAATTGATGATGGAGCGCAGCATCATCCCACTCCGTGTCAGCACTCCGGCGCCTGAAACTCAGTCACATAGTCCTCCGCCGTGTGGTGGCCCTGCTGGAGTGTGTGAAGCGCAGCCTCTGCTGTGGCTGCCTGATGCGGGTCCTCATAGAGGCGGGCCATAGCTTTGAAGAGTGGAAGAGTGCGGTCAGCTTAGAGACTTCCGGGGCCCTCTGTTCCAGCAGGTGGTGTGCCCAAGACGGGTTCTCCTAGCAACAAGGAGACCACTAGACCCACCTTCGTGGTCTCCAAGGAGTAGGTGCTGGGTTGGAGGGAGAAATAGAGTCTCTTGCGGCCCTGGTTCGAGAGTCCCTGGTAGTGCAGACAGGGAGCTCAGGAGCACAGGGAGGCATGAGGGCTGGACAAGTCTCAGGTGGCAGGTAGGTGTCCGCTGGAGCTCGTGCAAGCAGAAGGGTAGTAAGACAGTCCGGGTCAGTAACTGGCGGGGGGTGCAGTACAGAGGGATCAGGCAGATGGATGGTCGGGTGCAGGCTGGGTCGGCAGCGTTCAGGCGGCAAAGTACAAAGGAGCAGGCAGAAGAGTGGTCATGGAAGCCGGGGTCGGTGCAGGCAGAGTTCAGAGCAGGGTTAAACAGGCCGGGTCACAGGAACAGGTATCGGACAATCAGGAAGCAAGGAAACTCACACAAACGCTGTAGAACAGACAGCACCTGCTTCCTGGTGCTGTTGTGCTGAAATGGCCGCTATTGGTGCCATTAGCGCGCACGGGCGGGGAAAGCCGGAACAGCCAGAAAAGTCCTTTTTCCTAACACTGAGATTCCTGTTACCTGTCTATCTGCTGAACCTGTTCTTCTGATCTACCGGCTTGATCCTGACCGCTGCTATCCGCCTGCCCTGACCTTTGGCTTTCCTTGACGATCCTTTCGCCTGCTCCTTGGTACCACGCTGCCAGCCCGTTGCCGACCCGGCCTGTGTCTGACCATCCTTCTGCCTGCTCCTCAGTTCCTGATCCGCCTGCCTGCTGTCTGATCCAGTCTGTCTCTGGCCAGAGGCGGCTCTCTAATTAGGCAAATTAGGCGGCCGCCTAAGGCCTCGCGCTCACAGGGGCCTCGCGGCCCCCTAATTTGCCTACTGCATATAGCGGGTGCCGCGGATCCCCATCCTGCTTGCTCTCTCCGCCGGCAAATGACAGGAGCGGGTCAAGGAAGGAGAGACCGTGCTGCTGTCTGGCACCCGCCGTTGTCAGCAATGAAGAACGCTCTTTGTGTTTGCTGTTGCCCACTCCCCCTCCCTCCTCCTGTCAGGTGAGGAGAACGGAACATCGTGAGAAAGGAGCTGCTCTGTGTGGAGAGAGAGAGAGCAGCCGTGAGCTCTTCTTTCCCCCCTCCCTCTACCTCACGCTGCTGCTCTCGGGAGCGGCGCTTGCCCAGCACAGCTATGTTTCTCTCCCTCATTCGTATTGGCCAGGGGAGAGATACAGTGGACTGAGCAGCTGAGAAGAGGATTGTGGGACATGTAGTCCCGAGGATTGGCGGCCCCATTGCAAACCCCTAAGGAGGGAATCTGCAGCCCACTGCATGCCCAGAGAGAGGGAGAGAGAAGAGAAGAGAGAGAGGGGGGGAGAGAGAGGAGAGGAGGGGGAGAGAGAGAGGCGGAGAGAGAGAGAGAGAGAGGGGAGAGAGAGAGAAGCCTAGGGAAGCTTTCAGGGAAGTGCACCCAGGACTCCAGAGGGAGAGGACAGTGCTGAGGGAACCCCATCAGAGAGAGAACCCTGTTGCCCTGCACCACCAGAGTGAAAGCCACACAGCCTAGGGCCATCCCTGGTGAAGAAAAGAATGGAGTCATTGCCAGAATACAAATCAGGGCACTACCCAGCAGAGTCGCCATGGGCAACTCAGAGTGAGTTGACTCCTGATCAGAAGAACCGTTATTGCTGTATCGCAGGATCTGGTGAGAGGGCCAGTCAGCCATTATCTGCTGCCATCAATAGGAACTGCAGTCTCTGACCGTCTCCTGTAGTATGCCTGCAGTCTCTGACCGTCTCCTGTAGTATGCCCGCAGTCTCTGACCGTCTCCTGTAGTATGCCCACAGTCTCTGACCATCTCCTGTAGTATGCCCGCAGTCTCTGACCCTCTCCTGTAGTATGTCCGCAGTCTCTGACCGCCTCTTGCAATATGCTAGCACTCTCTGACCGTCTCCTGTAGTATTCGCGCAGTCTTTGACCATCTCCTGTAGCATGTCCGCAGTCTCTGACCGCCTCTTGCAGTATGCCAGCAGTCACTGACCGTCTCCTGTAGTATGCCCGCAGTCTCTGATCCTTTCCTGTAGTATGTCCGCAGTCTTTGACCGCCTCTTGCAGTATGCCAGCAGTCTCTGACCGTCTCCTGTAGTATGCCCGCAGTCTCTGACCGTCTCCTATAGTATGCCCACAGTCTCTGACCGTCTCCTCTAGTATTCCCACATTCTCTGATCGTCTCCTGTAGTATGCCCACAGTCTCTGACCGTCTCCTATAGTATGCCAACAGTCTCTGACCGTCTCCTGTAGTATGCCCACAGTCTCTGACCGTCTCCTGTAGTATGCGCACAGTCTCTGACCCTCTCCTGTAGTATGCTTACAGTCTTTGACCCTCTCCTGTAGTATGTCTGCAAACTCTGACCGCCTCTTGCAGTAGGCCCACAATCTCTGACTAGCTCCTGTAGCATGCCTGCAGTCTCTGACCAGCTCCTGTAATATGCCTGTAGCCTCTGACATCTCCTGTAGTATGTCTGCAGTCTCTGACCGTCTCCTGTAGTATGCCCGCAGTCTCTGACCGTCTCCTGTACTATATTTGCAGTCTCTGAATGTCTTCTGTAGTATGCCCGCAGTCTCTGACCAAGCTCCTGTAGCATGTCTGCAGTCTACGACCCTCTCCTGTCTACGACTCTCTCCCTGTCCGCAGTCTCTAACCGCCTCTTGCAGTATGCCCACAGTCTCTGACCAGCTCCTGTACTCTGCCTGCAGTCTCTGACCGTCTCCTGTACAATGTCTGCAGTCTCTGACCATCTCCTGTAGTATGTCCGCAGTCTCTGACCGCCTCTTGCAGTATGCCAGCACTCTCTGACCATCTCCTGTAGTATTTGCGCAGTCTTTAACCATCTCCTGTAGTATGCCCGCAGTCTCTGACCCTCTCCTGTAGTATGTCCACAGTCTCTGCAGCCTCTTGCAGTATGCCAGCAGTCTTTGACCATCTCCTGTAGTATGCCCGCAGTCTCTGACCCTCTCCTGTAGTATCGCAGTCTCTGACCGCCTCTTGCAGTATGCCAGCAGTCTCTGACCAGCCCCTGTAGTATTCCCGCAGTCTCTGACCCTCTCCTGTAGTATGTCCGCAGTCTCTGACCGCCTCTTGCAGTATGCCAACACTCTCTGACCAGCTCCTGTAGTATTCCCGCAGTCTTTGACTATCTCGTGTAGTATGCCTGCAGTCTCTGACCGTCTCCTGTACTATGTTTGCAGTCTCTTACCATCTCTTGTAGTATGCCCGCAGTCTCTGACCAGCTCCTGTAGTATGCCTGCAGTCTCTGACCATCTCCTGTAGTATACCCGCAGACTCTAACCATCTCCTGTAGTATTCCCGCAGTCTCTGACCATCTCCTGTATTATGCCCGCAGTCTCTGACCAGCTCCTGTAGTATGCCCACAGTCTCTGACCATCTCCTGTAGTATGCCCACAGTCTGACCGTCTCCTGTACTATGCCTGCAGTCTCTGATCATCTACTGTAGTATGCCCCCAGTCTCTGACCCTCTCCTGTAGTATGTCTGCAGTTTCTGACCCTCTCCCATAGTATGTCTGCAGTCTCTGACCATCTCTTGTAGTATGTCTGCAGTCTCTGACCCTCTCCTTTAGTATGTGTATTAATGTGCCACTTTACTTGCTTAATTATTTGGGATTGCTCCACTGCTCAGTAAGTGGTAATGATGAGCAGTAACCTTTAGCAACCAAACAGTGAACAGTAGCGATCTGCTGCAATTTCTAGCAACCAATCAGTGAGTGGCAAAGATGTGCTATAACCCCTAGCAACCAATCAGTGAGTGGTAATGATGTGTTTGTAACCCCTAGCAACCAATCAGTGAGTGGTAATGATGTGATGTGACCTCTAGCAACCAATCAGTGAGCGGTAATGATGTGCTGTAACCCAAAGAAACCAATCAGTGAGTGGTAGTGATGTGCGGTAACCCATAGAAACCAATCAGTGAGTGGTAATGTGTTGTAACC
>BLSH010230846.1:246696-259233 GCA_018402905.1 Glandirana rugosa
ACGCTGTGGGGACCTCAACCTCCACTTCCCCCGGACCATGTTGGTGGACTGGGTCCCAAAAAATTTGGGTCCTGACCAGACCTTTTTGGGTTGGTGAACCCCATCCTCCTTAATTAGCCCCAATCAGTGTCCACCTGATCCATGGGATGTGTCCTCTGGTCTCCCATAAAGAAAGACGTTAGCTTCCATGGTTTAAGAGATATGAGCATTCTCTCCCACCTAAAGTCTCTCCGGGCTGACATTTCGGTCCTGGTGGAAACCCACTTAGTGGGTCAATCGCAATTGGCCCTTAAAAAACCCTGGGTCAGGTGGTTGTACCAGGCCCCCTTCACCTCCAACTCCAGGGGTGTCGCAGTCCTCATCGCTAAACAGTGCAATTCCAGCTCCATGATCTGCAGTTGGTCCCGCAGGATCGATTCTTATTTGTTCATGCTACTGTTAAGGGCATGGTCCTCCTACTAGTGTTTTACATCCCCCCTCCATTTCAGTTTGGCCCTCTGTAATCGCTGTGCCCGGCGATGTGGATGGGGGATTTTAGTATGGTCATCAACCCGCTAGTGGACAGGCGGAGCCCCAATACCTCCTCATCTGTTTTACCCTCCACCACAAGATTTGGCAGATTCCTCACAGAATTCTCACTAATAGACACTTGGAGGCATAAACACCCGAATGCATCACAATTCTCATGGTTCACCCCATCTTTTTCTACCATGTCCCGCATTGATCTTATCCTTACTACTCCTACCCTGCTGTCGAATCTCCTGGATGCGGGATTCGGCACTAGGATATTGTCAGACCACTCCACATACTGGATCACCCTCCACGTGCCTGCCCCCCCCTGCGGTTCGGATCTGGAGGCTGAACACGTTTGGCTGTCCGTCCTGACTGATGTGGGGGACATTCAGAGGGAATGGGTACATTTTTCCCGCATTAACAGTGGCTCGGCCCCGGCCTGCTCTGTTTGGGAGGTCTTTAAACTCCATGCCCTTATGCTCCTCTCAGTGCGCATAAACAGATATAAGGCCTCGTCCAGACTGGTGCTCCAACAGGTGGAGGGCCGGCTGGAGGAGGCCGAGCAAAATTTCCTCAGGGATCCCTCACCCTCTAATGCATCTCTATTACGCTCTCAGACTAGACTCATTGATCAATTGGATTTTGAGAAGGCCAACCGGGGTATTTTTTTCACTAAACAGCGTGTGTATGAGCACGGTGAACGTGCGGGCAAGTCACTTGCCTACTTGGCCCACCTTGATAATAAACCCCAGTAGTCGTGGGGCTCCAGTCCTCTGGAGTCTTGATCACCGACCCTGAATTGGTGGCTGCAGAGTTTTTATGCTGACTTGTACATGTCCACAATCAGCTATGCTGGGGAGGAGCTAACTGCATTCCTTCAGGGTATTGAGTTCCCCTACCTGTCCCTCGCTCAACTGAAGATACTGGAAGCACCCATCACTACCGACTGTATAGAAGAGGCTTTAGCATCTCTCCTCTCCTCCAAGGCTTTGGTGTCGGATGGGCTCCCCATAGAGTTCTATAGGCAATTCGGTGAAGTACTCATCCCTAAATTAGGACAGTTGTATGCCCATATCTTTGATTCCTCCACCCTCCCCCCTTCCATGGGCGAAGCCCTAATAGTGCTAATACCCAAACCAAGCAAAGACCACCTACACCCCGAATCATATTGCCCAATCTCCCTACTACAATTAGACGTTAAAATTCTTGCCCAAATTCTTGCCCTATGCCTCAATAAAGTGATTCTTAGTTTAATTCACCCAGATCAAACTGGGTTTATGCCCAATAAAAACACGGCCTTTAACCTCTGGCGCCTATTCCTAAACCTCCAGGCACCACATGAGGAAATGGGCTCTAGAGTGGTGGTCAGCCTCGATGCCGCCAAGGCATTTGATTCAGTAGAGTGGAACTATCTTTGGGAATGTATGTGACGATTCGGATTCGGCCCCAAATTTATCAAATGGCTCCAACTCTTATACCAAGCCCCCACTGCCCGCATCCAAGTCAATGGTAAACTTTCAGATCCCTTTCCCCTCACCAGCGGGACTCGACAGGGGTGCCCCATCTCCCCGCTTTTGTACGCACTAGCCGTGGAACCGTTAGCTATCGTCCTCAGAGCCCACTCTGGTGTTAGGGGCCTCCGTGCTGGTCCACTGGTGGAGGTCATCAGCTTGTATACTGACGACATGTTCCTGTACCTGGCGGATGCGGGCCCTTCACTTCAGGCTGCCCTACAGCTCATTGAACACTTTGGCACCTTCTCTGGCCTCCACATCAACTGGGCCAAGTGATTGATACTACCAGTTGATGTTGGGCCCCCCCACCCACTCAGGCTTCCCTGCCCCTTATTTGTGCTAACCAAATTAAATATTTGGGTGTCCAAGCCTCAAGATTAGAGTTGAGTGAACCGGGTCTGCACCGAACTTTGGGGTGTCCATGACCCAGACCCGAACCCGGACATTTGAAAAAAAGTTTGGGTTCTGGTTCTGGGTTAGGGTATTTGATCACGCATGTTGAATAGTTGCAGGGCAGACAATCAACAAGCGTTTCACTGGTTTGCCCTTAGAAGCCATCACAGCCATGCCTACTAATGGCATGGCTGTGATTGGCCAGTGCATCATGTGACCCAGCCTTTTTATAAGATGGAGTCACTTAGTGCTGCCGTCACATGCTCTCTGAGACTTTGACTAGTGTAGGGAGAGGAAGCTGCCGGTGCTGTGAGGGACAGATTGCAGATATTATAATATCTCATCCTGCATTACAGAACGATCTGATTGTGGACTAATTAGAGATTACTACTACTGCTGCTCTGAGGGACAGATTGCAGATCTTACCCTGCATTACACAACGATCTGATTCTGGACTAATTAGAGATTTTTCATACTGCTGCTTTGAGTGACAGATTGCAGATCTCACCCTGCATTACAGAACTATCTGACTGCACTAGGTAGAGGCTACTGCTTAGAGGGACAGATTATTGTTCTAAAATCATCTCCTAGTTCTATAGGCTCAGGTTCCAGCTGTTGCTGTAAGGGACATATTATTGTTCAAAAATCATCGCCTACTCCTATAGGGTCAGGTTCCAGCTGTTGCTGTAAGGGACAGATTATTGTTCAAAAATCATCGCCTACTCCTATAGGGTCAGGTTCCTGCTGTTGCTGTAAGGGACAGATTATTGTTCTAAAATCATCGCCTACTCCTATAGGGTCAGGTTCCTGCTGTTGCTGTAAGGGACAGATTATTGTTCTAAAATCAACGCCTTCTCCTATAGGGTCAGGTTCCTGCTGTAGCTGTAAGGGACATATTATTGTTCTAAAATCATCACCTACACTGCCACGGTCACAGCCTAGTCAACCTCTAGGCTCCTACTCCACATCCACCCCCTTCCCATTTTTATTTTTTTATTTGATTTTAAGTTATTTTCCCTATCCCCATTTTTTTGTAGGGCACTTGTCCTACTCTTACCCCCATTTTACTTCCTTTTGCACCCCTCTAGCACTTGCCAGGACTTTTTTACAGCCATTTTTGTGCCGAAAAGTTTGGGTCCCCATTGACTTCAATGGGGTTCGGGTCCGGGGCAAAATTCGGGTCAAGTTCGGTACTGAACCCAAACTATTTTGCGAAGTTCAGCCGGACCCGCCGAACCCGAACATCCAGGTGTCTGCTCAACTCTACTCAAGATCCCCATTGACTATGTAAGCCTTAATATTGAACCCTTGTTCGGTATGCTTAAAGCCAAAACACAAATCTGGTCCCATCAGCCCCTCGGGATAATGGGACATATCAACCTAGTAAAAATGGTTCTCCTCCTAAAACTCCTCTATATTTTCTCTCCAGGACCCGTACCTTCGACCTAGCCCGGTCTGGCTCGGTTCGGAAGTCAAAGCACCACGAGCTGAAGCGGCTCCCTCACAGCATCGTCGGCCGCCATATTGGGGCCTAGCCGAGGAGACACAGGCGGCTTGGACTAACGTCTGCGGACTTACTCTGCATCGCCACCCTGCAACAGATTACCGACGGCATCTAGGGACCTGATCGCGGGAGCAACGACCCCGAGTACCACAGCAACGGGGCTGGATTGAAGGTCATATCGCGGCCTCAAAAATGTACGGTACCTGCGGACACCCAGGCGAGAGTTGTGAATCCCCTCAGAGCATCATCCATAATTCACAGAGCTGGTACCGGACTCCTGAATCGCCCATCACAGACTCTTTGTCCCTTGTACTCGCAGCTGCACCTGGGCTGGCTCTGCTTGCCACCGGTCCGCGGAGCAACGTGGGCTGTGACGGTCCCGCCGACCGTCATCCAGACACTAATTGCGGGGACTCCACGGTTCTCCACCGCAGCACTATAGGGGGCCAGCTTACCCCTGCGCCTCCATTCTCCTCTGTCTACCTGAGGACTGGTTGGAAATAGCCGGGAGGGACGGAGATAAACTCGAGCCTAAGGGACAACCGTAGTGGGGCCGGAGCGGCGACCATCTTAAGGCCTACAGAGGTACCGAACGCTGGGTGACAGCGGTACCGAACGCACGGATAAAACTACACTGAATAGACCCAAAGCAGTACCGAATGTTCAAGATAAAACCCCCCGCTACAGACACTTCTTTCCACCCCTGATTCTGCCCTTCCAGGGGCACTTTAGAAGCTGTGTCAGAGAAACACAGGAAGACAGCGCTGTTCGACCAGGGGGTCCCCTTCTTGCACCTCCTGTGCTACGGTGTGGCACTTCATAAGGTCCTGAAGTACCCCTCCTCCATTGGAACAGACAGCACGGACTCCCTTCCACTGGGATCCCTGCTGACCCAAGTACCTTGGCCCCTAATCGTATTGCTGAAGAGGGACCTCACTTCTACCAAGTGCAACTACACGAAAGTGTATGGTTGATGACTTTTGCGCTACTGCAGCATCCTCGACCCTCTTCTAAATCATCCTGACCCTCCTTCGTACCGCAACCGAAGACTGGGTATAGTGGCCGAAACTGAGGTATGCCCAAAAAGAAATCTCAAACTTCCAACACTACCCGTATTATCTCTAATTTTTTTCAAGATCCTGTCATGCACCCCTGGATCAACTTCTCCCACCCGCTCACAGCAACTGCCTGAAAACCACCAAACTCCGGGAAACACGCTGGAAATAATGGACAGCTCAAACAATGGTTCCACATACTTGCAGTCCCCAACTACAGACAGAGGTAAAAGAGCCGCCCAATCTCCAGCCCAATCTCCGTCCAAAGCTCCGCTATACAAAAAACAACATTGGGTTGAAATCACCAATCCTGAGGACTTGCAGGAATCCCTGGCTGCACCCCCTGCCACGGACCAACCACCATCCGAAAAAACGCTGAAATTAATGCTACTATCGCTTCAAAACAATCTGAGAATTGAACTACGATCCTCGATTTCTACACTTCATTCCAGAATGGACCAAATTGAAGATCGTACAAACATCATTGAGCAACAGGTCGCAGCTCAAGCATCTGCACACGAGGTTAACACGGAGGCCCAATTTAAACACTCTGAAGAACTTCAGTATCTACGAGCTAAAGTGACAGATCTAGAGGATCGCTCTCGTAGGAACAATGTTAAATTTAGGGGGATCCCAGAATCTGTGAAACCATCGGATATCACACACTACATTCAACAGATGTTCCTCAAACTCAGCTGGACCTGACTATAGATCGGGCACATAGAATCGCAAAACCGAGTTACCTACCGGATTCTGTCCCAAGAGATGTATTGGCACTCATCCATTTTTTCCATATCAAGGAAAAAGTTATGTCAGCAGCCCAGATGTCGAAAACGCTACCAGATCCCTACTCCAATATCTCCTTGTACACTGATATTTCCGCGGCCACGGCACAAAAAAGAAGAGAGTTCGCTCAAGTTACCACCATTCTCAGAGACCGCAACATACCATACAAATGGGGCTTCCCAACAAAGCTTGTACTAACATTCCAATCCCAAATGACAGACATTTTAACCCCCAAGGAGGGTATCAAACGTCTGCTCAACTGGAGAATCATCACTACACCACCCCCGCCACTACAATCTGAACGTCGGCCAGGACAACCTCGCGGACCACGTCAAACTGATGACAACCGGCTCCTCCCCCACACTAATCAGCAAATTTGAAGCCCATCTATACCTGGGCCAACCCAGGTCTAACCATGAACTAAAGTAAGATGATTGCTATCATGTGTCCCAGTGAGTATGCTATGGTTTGTTGTACTTTATCTTCCCACCATAGTTTACGAAACCCCCCACTCCTGTAAAGAGTGCTAGGCACTCTCAGAAATCTCTGTGCTCTACCTTAGCACGGTCACTCAATTTGTGTTTTGTTTTCATTGTTCTAGGTATCTACTGCACGCAGTTCATGTGATACAATTGTTACGATTAGCTGTAACACCAGTTATACCGTTGTGCCTTTTTGTTTCTTACCAAGTTCATTTACTAACTTTACAAGCCTGTGCCCATTTTGCCTTGACCTTGGGTGTGCGATTGACCAGGTGCCCACTCTCACAGTACACCTCTACACCTCTTGCAACACAAGTCACATTCTGTTAATATGGCCATCACTATCTCCTCACTCAACGTGAAAGGCCTAAACTCTCCTTTTAAACGCCACCTTTTGTGGAAGGAAGAACTACTGTTAAAAGCTAATGCAATGTGTGCTCAGGAAACACACTTTTCTTCCCTTAAACCTCCTACATGCTCCCATAAGCAATACCCACATTGCTTTTATGCAAACTCCAACAAAAAGAAAGCAGGGGTCCTTATAGCAATACACTCTATGGTAGCGTTTAAATTAATCCATTCAGAATTAGACACCTAGGGTAGGTTTATTATACTCCATGCCTCCTTTAACGACCACATCATGACTGTGGTAAATATTTATGCCCCTAATACCCATCAGTCCCAATGCTATAAAACCATCATGCACAAACTAAAACCTTTCCGCACTTACCCTCTGATCATATGTGGAGACTTTAACCAAAATGTAGACCCCACACTTGACCCTTCCAATCCCACCAGGAAACAATCCTCAGCTCTCCCAGATCTCCTCCGCTCAGAAGACTTATATGACCCATATAGGTGCCTCCATGACACTGAGAGAGATTACACCTACTTCTTGCACACTCAAAAGTCCTAGTCCAGGATCTACCTGTTTCTGGTGGATAAATACACTCTGCAAACCACTCAATTGGCCACTATTGGTAATATAACGTGGTCGGACCACGCACCAATCTCCCTTCTGCTTTTTCCTGCTAACCCCAAATAAACGGGGAAAATTTGGAGACTTAGCACGTAGCTGATTAACAAGCCACTGCTCCAGAAACAGGTTGAATCCGAACTCAGTGTATTTTTTCAAACAAACTGTGACTCAGTTATAAACCCAGCTACTTGTTGGAACACCCACAAAGCTTATATTCGAGGTCTTCTTCTTAAATTGGGGGCCCAGGAGAGGAAAACGCGTAATGCTGCTACTACCACCCTGCTTAACCAAATCTGTTCCTTGGAACTAGCTCACAAAGCACATCCCTCACTGAATCTAGAGACAAAGCTGAATACCACCAGGAAAACACTAAGTGATTATCTCCACTCAAATTTTGATTTTGCACTAAAGAGGCTGAAACTTCACTTCTATGCCCACCACAACAAACCGGGGGCCTGCCTCGCAAAACAACTTAATAAACACCTCGTGCACGCCAAAATTCCCTACCTCATCTCCCGCGACAATAGCAAGCTTACCAATCCTAAAGATATTGCTGACCGCTTCGGTCAGTTCTATACCAATTTGTATAACCTCACAGCCAATAATGAAGCCACAGCTCCTGACCCATCTGATATCTCCAAATTCCTAGCAGATCTTGCCCTGCTATTGCTTCTCTGCCCCTACACAAAGCCCCGGGCCCTGACGGGTTCAGCAACGAGTATTACAAGCAATTCTCAGCACTGCTAGCTCCTCATCTACTACGTACCCTGAACTTTATGTTCACTATGGGCACAATTCCATCTGAGACCCTTGAGGCCATCATCACTACTATTCCCAAATCGGGTAAAGCACCGGATGACCCAGCTAACTACAGACCTATTTCCTTGCTGAACTCGGACACCAAAATATATGCTAAAATGCTAGCCACACGCCTATCCTCTGTCATCTCCCAACTAGTCCATCCCGATCAGGTGGGCTTTATTAATGGCAGGCAGGCATCTGATGGGACTCGTAGATATATCAATCTACTCCAGTGGGCCGAGCACCACAAAACGCCTTCTCTGTTCATCTCTTTAGATGCAGAGAAGGCGTTTGACAGAGTGGACTGGACATTTCTTAGAGCGGTCCTGATCAAATTTGGATTCTCTGGTATACTTCTGGAAGCAATAATGGTGCTGTATACTACACCCAGCTCCAAGGTGGTGACTTCGGGCATTTTATCTGACCCTTTCCCAATCTCTAATGGTACCCGTCAGGGTTGCCCTCTGTCGCCACTTTGTAAGCCAATCCCAGCTGGAGGCATGGGAGCCCCCAACCTTACAGCATACTACAGAGCCAATATTCTGGAGCAAACCAAATGATGGTGGGTCCAGGATTCTACACTCCCATGGTTACAGATCAAACAATCAGCTCTCTCAGCATGTCCTAAACTGATCCTCAGTGCACTGCTGCTATATCAACACAAACCGTCTTCGTACCTAGCTACGGTAAATGCCACCATCAGAACATGGCAAGCGGTATCGCAACAGTCTTGTGGTATTCCCCGGAAACTACTACATGACCTACCCCTACAATCTCTGCATTATATTTCGCCAGACATCCCCTTACAAAATTGGATTACAGCTGGGATCTCAACTCTAGGAGATCTTTACCAAGACTCTATGCTACTCTCCTTTCAACAAATTCTACAGAAATACCACATCCCCCACAAAGACCTCTTCAAATTTCTGAGAATTTGTTCAATACTTTCGAAAGTTAGCTGGTCCACGGCTCCAATATTTCGGAGCATACTGCAATTCTACCAAGGAGCACACCCACTCTCTAAAGGCATCTCTTACTTCTATGGACTACTCACCAACCCGGACCCCAACTCTAAGACTCCCACAATGCTTAAATGGGAACAACGACTAAACTGCTCATTTACCGCCCAACAATGGTATAACGCCTTGAGATTGCCCTCTTGCCTCTCTCGCTGTTGCACCCATTGGGAGGGTACCCAAAAAATATTCCATGAACGGTACCTCACGCCGCAAAAATTGACCAGGATTTACCCATCGACACCTGACGTGTGTTGGAGGTCTTGCAACCAACCTGCATCAGCCCTTCACATCTGGTGGTTTTGCCCAAAGTTAAAAACTCTCTGGAATACTATCGAGAAACTCCTTTCCTCTGTACTACTCATGCCAATATCGCTTTCTCCACAAATGCTCTTACTTGGCCTAGAAATAGACTCCACGCCGATACCCACACAGACAGTACTGTCTCATATTCTCTTCGCCCCCAGATCACTTCTAGCCAAAAACTGGAAAACTCCTATCCTTCCATCTCGCTCGGAAATCATTTCAGCTATCAACAATTAATGTGAAATGGAGCTCATGTACGCCAAAGCTCATCTTCTACTGCCTAAATTTTTGAAGCGGTGGAATCCCTGGCTTACCCATTCCGTCTGTTCTTTGTCACTTTGATCTCAAAGTATCTTGAACTTCAACTCCACTCCGGAACAACTTTGATGACTCCCTTAAATGAAGGATACCGGCTTGTTCAATTCTCAACAGAAGGATCTTTATGTACTTACTGAATATCCTGACTTTTCCTTCATCCGTTATTGGTCTTCTTTGGTTTCCTTCTCTACTTCTACTCTTACTGTTGTTTACGAATTTAGGGCCACTCGTTGACCAAGGCGATTTTCGCTTGGTCGGTTGCACTGCCTCTCACGCCTGACACATGTTCCCGTTGGGGTTTCTGTGAGGGGCAAGGGCAACCTAGACTGTGCCAATCGTCAAACCTCTCTCACATTCTATACTATTTACTAACTGATACATAAGTTTAGATACGCACAACGGTTGATTTTCTATATTTGTTCAACCTTTGCTACGATTTGGTGCCATACTGCTTTACTTTCTTTGTATGTCCATGGAAACTTTTAAAATTTAATAAAAGATTATTAAATAAAAAAAAAAAAACCTTATACAGGAAGCTCACTTAAAGTCCAGGGATATCACCTGCATGAAAAAACTTTGGGTGGGCACGGTAGTGGGATCTGAAGGCACTAGCAGAAAGGCAGGTACTCTCATCTTGGTCCATAAGAAGTTCCCAGGGAAAATAATTTCGCCAGAAACCGACTTGCAGGGTCACATAGCTACCGCTCACATACAATATGGCTCTAGAGAATTTAAAATAACAAGTGTTTATGTTCCCAACAACCCGGATAGCCAATTCTTCACCAATTTATCTACTCATGTTCTTAAACTCCCCGCCATCCCGCATATAATAGGGGGTGACTTCAATTCCACCATGTACCCTTCAGATGACAAGTTGTCACCTCACCCCCACTCAAACAAAAACCACACGGTCCAAGGGCCTACTCTGCTTAACTCCACTATAGACTCGCTTCACCTTATCGATCTATGGAGACTTAAGCACCCTATAGACAAAGAGTTCACTTTTACTCACCCCCCACATAAAGTGCTCACAAGAATAGATTACATATTCGGCACGGAAGACTTGATTCCTCTAATTCAGACGACAGACATACATGAAATAGCCATCTCTGATCATGCCCCTGTCTCCCTCACCCTAGCTGACTCCACTACTCAGCTCTGGTGTTTTCCCTCTTACCTAGCCAAGAACAAAGACTTTATCTGGTACATGACTAAAGCATGGAAGGAACTATGAGCTTATTAATGGGGCCCATCTAAGAAACCCCCATTTATACTGGGAACCAGGGAAGGCTTACCTGAAAGGCAAAATAATTTCTTACGCCTCGTCATACAAAAAGCGTTCTCTACAGAAATACAGGGAGGCTAGCACTAAACTTATCTCAGCCCAACAGGTGCTAGCAGCCGCCAATACCCAACCTAACAGACAAGAGTGGAATGAGGCCAAGAGAAACTTTGATCTCTGGGCGGATACAATAGGGCTCTCAAAGCATGCACAGGCAGATGCTATACACTACAAATATGAAAACAAAGCTGGCAAATTATTGCCCAGACTTTGTAGAGGCCCATATAAACCCACACACATCACTGCACTATGGGATAAATTAGGAAAAGTTCACACACAAACATAAGACATGACTCAAATGATGCTTGACATCTATACATCCCTGCATGCACCTGACCCTGTTAATGAGACCAAAGCACAACAATTCCTTGATGCCCTTGATCTGACAAAGATTTCCCCTGAACAACTGTCACTATTAAATACACCAATAACCATCCAGGAAGTACAGAACACAATTCACCAGCTCACCTCAGCAAAAGGACCTGGCCCAGATGGACTCACAGGTGAATTCTATAAAGCCCTAAAAGACTCTCTTAGTCCAACATTGCTGAAGGTCTACTCATGGTCAGGTGGCAAATATCCCCAAACTAATAACCAAGCAATCATAAAATTACTTGAGAAAAAGGGTAAAGATCCGTTAGAACCGGACTCCTAATGGCCCATCTCTCTTTTAAACCTGGATACTAAAGCACTCTTGAAAATTGTGGCCAGCAGACTTGCAAAGATCATCCCATATGTCATTCACCCTGCACAGTCGGGCTTTGTCAAGGGTCGGACGGCATCCTTGAACATCCGCAAAGTGATGGTGGTTCTAGAAGAGGCCATCAAACAACTTCAGTCAGACAGAGCCATCATCACATGCGGAAAAGGCCTTTGATAACGTCAAATTTGATTGGCTATTCATGATGCTAGCCAGACTTGATTTCAAAGGCCCTTTCATACACTTCGTACAACAAATGTACGCCCTCCCATCTGCCAAATTAGTCATAGCTGGACAGCTAAGCAAAGAATTTAGACTCTTCTAGGGCACTAGGCAAGGGTGTCCACTTTCCCCATGCTGTTTAACCTTGCTATTGAACCCCTATCCAGACATTTAATGCAAAAAGCCCCCCTTCATGGTATACAGATAGGCCCAGAGGAATTACGTTCTGCACTGTTCACGGATGATGTGCTTATTTTTTCAGCACATCCTTCAGCAGATATACATATAATCAAAGAGGTCTTCAACACACTTAACCACTTCCTTACTGGGCACTTAAACCCCCCTCCTGCCCGGACCAATTTTCAGTTTTCAGCGCTGTCGCTCTTTGAATGACAATTGCGCGGTCGTGCGACGTTGTACCCAAACAAAATTGGCGTCCTTTTTTCACACAAATAGAGCTTTCTTTTGGTGGTATTTGATCGCCTCTGCATCATTTCTGATCGCCGCTATAAACAAAAAAAGAGCGACAATTTTGAAAAAAAAAACAATATTTTTTACTTTTTGCTATAATAAATATCCAAAAATAAAAAATAAAAAAACTAATTT
>BLSH010230846.1:259243-274180 GCA_018402905.1 Glandirana rugosa
TTTAATCAAAAAAATAAAAAATAAAAACCTATAAATAATATCGTTTTTCATTTTTTATAACAAAAAAAAAACAATATTTTTTACTTTTTGCTATAATAAATATCCAAAAATAAAAAATAAAAAAACTAATTTATTCATCAGTTTTGGCCGATATATATTCTTGTACATATTTTTTGTTAAAAAAATCGCAATCTGCGTTTATTGATTGCGTTGCGCAAAAGTTATAGTGCCTACAAACTATGGACATTGATTTATGGCGTTTTTATTATTATTTTTTTTTTTTTACTGATAATGGCGGCGATCTGCGATTTTTATCGGTACTGCGATATTGGGGCGGACATGTCGGACGTTTTTGACACTTTTTTGGGACCAATGACATTTATACAGCGATCAGAAATGTAAATATCCACTGATTACTGGATAAATGTCATTGGCAGTGAAGGGGTTAGCCTGCAGGGGGCAGTGAAGGGGTTAACTATGTTCCCTGGGTGTGTTCTAACTGTGGGGGGGCGGGGTTGACAGGGGCATGACAGATCTAACTGATCCCAGTGACAGGGATCAGTAGATCTGGCATGCCCCCCCTCACAGAATGGGGAACCGCCGTGTTTACTTCGGCGTTTCCCCATTCCTCCTCTCTGTGAGGAGATCGCGGGTCTCCGGCGGACATCGGGTCCGCCCGACCCGCGGGCACGCTCCCACAGCATGCAGCGGCACGTGCACGCGCCGCCTGCACCCACGAGAGCGCGCCCAGCAAGAGCCAAATGGGAGGACATCTATTGACGTCCTCCCGGCATTTTAGAGCCGCGCTGTAGCCGTCATTCGGCTATAGCGCGGATGGGAGGTGGTAAAGATTACGCAGGCCTCCACATTAATTATGGTAAAAGTGAAGTTCTATTATTAGGCCCCCAAAGAAACCCACAGTGGCTGAATGAATCACCCTTCCTTATAGCTAAATCTCATATATCTTACCTCGGAATTAAAATAGGGAAAATGCCAGCTTCTTTGTACTCCTTCAACTATCCGCCCCTCTTTGAAAAAATCAACAAGGAATGGACCAGCTGGATGGATCTCCCACTTTCGCTCCTGGGGAGGTGCCACCTGATCAAAATGGTCAGTTTTGCCAGACTCTTGTACCCTTTGCAAACAATACCCTTACTACTGAAACATAAGGATGTTAAAGCCCTCAATAGTATATTCACCCATTTCATTTGGTGCAAGAAAAGAACCCGAATAGCATTAAAAAAAACATATCTCCCCAGGAGCGAAGGAGGCGCAAATCTGCCCAACGTAAGACTATATAACCTGGCATGGTTGCTGAGGATCAGTCTAGACTGGATAATGAATGCCTTCAAATACTTAAACTACAAAATTGAATCAAAAATGGTTCACCCCTATTCACTAGCGGCACTATTGCATACGCGGTGGAAGTCCCTGGACCCCTCTATACAGCATAATCTCCTTCTCAGGGACACTTCCTTTGCATGGAGAGATACTTACAAACTTCTACGATTATCACCCTCCATCTCCAACCACCTGCTCATACAAGGACACCCTAAATTCCCTTCAGGAACAGAGCACAAAGCCTACCAACTATGGAAAAAACAAGGCCTGGACACTTTTGCGGCATTGTGTGACATTTTAAAGGGTACCCCCCCCTACCCTTCCAGACTATTGCTATGCTTTACCACAATCCCATATCCATTTATCATAACCAATGTATCAGCTTTATACAATCCACTGGCTCAGACGGTCCGACCAGGTTCAAAGCCTCCTTTATCAAAAATTTGATCAGCCGAAAAACGTACTCAATCTCAGACATACATAAACCTTTGAGACTGTCAACCTGCTCCTCTCCAGCCACCGCAAGGAAATCCAATTTGTCCAAAGACTTTCCCATGGAGGATTTAGCTTACAAAATTCTCAAAGGATACAATTCAGTTTTACGCCTTACTACCAGTGAACAATGGAGAAAGACCCAAATGAAGATCATGCACAGAGCCTACTTTACGTTCCTGTAAGGCAAATCTGACCCTACAAGTGCCTCCTGTCCACTATGTTCTCAGCCTCGGCCCACACTGGCACACCGCTTTTGGAACTGCCAACACATCTCAAATCTCTGGGATCAAGTGCTGTCCTATATCACTGATATTACCGCCTTATGAATTCCAAGAGATACACTACTACTAGTCTTTGGCTTCTGGGATCCTTAATCACCCCCTACTCCTACCCAAGGACCCCACACTGCCCAAAAAGCCTGGATATTACACACTCTATTGGCGACCAGGAGAAACATCCTAAAAAATTGGGTACCTCCAGCCAAGCCTTTACTCCTACATATCAAAAAAGATCTCCTAACTTTGCTATATAGAGAACGATTATCAGAGGACCCCTCCCACTCCTCCATCAGGAGGAAATTCCTCAGGAAATGGCAAACTTTTATATCCAAAACATTATCTCAAGAGGAAACAGACTCCTTCATCAAACATCCACTCAAATATTATGACATGCTTAAAGACTTAACCTCCTTAACCCCTCCAGTTGTGATCTTAATCAGCATGCCAAGGTATACACAAAACCACCACCACAGCGCTAAGGTGAGGACATGGTCTCAAGTCGCCTTACCAGATCCATCCAGCTATCCTCCCCAAGTAACTAAGATGCTAATTTCAGTGCTCCTACTCTCGCTATCATTACTCAAGGGGAGCCCCTCCTCAGTGTTCAGGTCGGTCTTTATTGACACCAGTGAGACACTGGAGATGGCTATCTCCCCCACCTCCAGCTAATATGCAGCCCCCCCCCCCATTACCCTCCACCCCTTCCCCTCCCTCATAACCCAAATGGTTATCCTCAAACATATGGATATTTACAATTTTTTACTGTTATCCTGTATACCACACGGGTAAAGATATGCCCAGGGCTTCATATCTCTGGTTATCACCTGTGTTTTGTAGATATGGGCATGCTGTTCTATGCCTTCAAATATTTGCCAGTTGTTTTTATGTCACTAAATGCCATAATAACATTTTCTGAAAAAAAAAAAAAAACATTCAGTGAGCATAGCCTGTGAATGTTATTAAGATTTTTTTTTCATGGTATGAATGAAGACTCTTGTTTATATCTTTGTATTCTGATGCTATACAGTTCATGTTTGGTTGTTTATTTATTGAATTAGACAATTGCTGACTAGCCCTATATGGTACTGCATCACTTTATAAAATAGCTCATGCAGTATTTTAATAGGGTTTTTAGTGAATTGTAAAAAAAAGTTTGGCAAAGCCCTAAGTGGTATTTCACCACAGTTCTTAAAGGATAAGTTCATATTTTGGAACAAGTTACACGTTCCACATGTATTTAGCAACGCAGCCAGCTCGTATGCAAGTATGGGCTGAAAGGCACAGGGCTTCTTTGCTGGAGCCTGACATTGCACCCCCCACTGATTTCCTGCAAAAATATATGCATTTATTATTTTTTCCCAAATGGCGAACTTATCCTTTAAAATGGTAGATACCACTTTGTGAATTGAGCCCACTGTAGTTCCAATGATTTCCAATAAAGTTCCAGTGTTCAACATTTAGTTACAGTGAATTTCATGGGGCGCTCTCTGCGCATTCGCCCACCACGTAGCGCCCCATAATGTACTGGGCGATCGCGGGGAAATGTCACCCGCTGATTGGGCAAAGCATGCACATGACCTGCGTGCTTTGGCCAATCACAGCGCACTCTGCTGTGAGAGCCATGATTGGCCAAAGGCACCCACGCCCACACTATATAAGGCCACTTACACAGCGGCTGTATATAGGGTATAATAACGGAGATAGAGAGAGGTTAGGCAGTTTAGTTAGTGGTATGTAGGCAGTGTAGTGTACAATATACAGTGTAGATAGAGTATATAGAGTCAGTGCAGGCAGTGTAAGAATATATATATACAGTACAGTATATATGCACTATCTCACAAAAGTGAATACATCCCTCACATTTTTGTAAATATTTTATATCTTTTCATGTGACAACACTGAAGTAGTGAGTGTACAGCTTGTATAACAGTGTAAATTTGCTGTCCCCTCAAAAACAAAATTGGCACGGGGTTCCCCCAAAATGCATACCAGGCCCTTCAGGTCTGGTGTGGATTTTAAGGGGAACCCGCGCCAAAATAAAAAAAAAATGGTGTGGGTGCCCCCCCCCCCCAAAGTCCGTACCAGGCCCTTCAGTTCTGGTATGGATTTTAAGGGGAAGAAAAGACCCGAAAAAAAAACCTAAAAAGCTCCTCCCTAATGGGAGGGCCCCCGCCGACTGCTGTCTTTTGTGATTTGACAGCTTTTATAAAGGCTAAGGTGTGGTCACACGCTGACTTAAGAGGATGACCCTACCCCCTTCGTATGTCATTTGACGTCACATGACCCCGCCCCCTTCTGACATCAGAAGGGACAGGGTCACCCGCTTACATCAGCAGGCGGCCCTGCCCTAGCCTTTATAAGAGCTGTCAAATGACAAAAGACAGCAGTCGACTGGAGCCCTCCCATTAGGGAGGAGCTGTTTCATTTTTTTTTCTTTGGGTTGTCGGCGCTGTGATTGATGATAGATTACAACGGGGACAGTTTTTTGTTTTTTAACCCCTTCAGATCTGTGCTATAGCCTAAAGACGGCTACAGCGCGGATCTCAATTGCCGGGCGGACGTCCATGGACATTCGCCCTTGTGCACGCTCCTGGCGCACACTCACAGGTGGGGGCAGCATGATGTCCGCTCGTGACCCACAATCGCCTGTCAGAGCTGCAGAACGGGGAACCGCCGATGTAAACACGGCGGTTCTCCGTTCTGTGAAGGGGGGCATAGCAGATCTACTGATCCCTGTCACTGGGATCAGTTAGATCTGTTATGTCCCTGCCAGCCCCGTCCCCACACGGTTAAACCACACCTAGGGAACACAGTTAACCCCTTCACTGCCCACTGCAGGTTAACCCCTTCCCTGCCAATGACATTTATACAGTAATCAGTGGACATTTAAATTTATGATTGCTGTATAAATGTCATTGGTCCCAAAAAAGTGTCAAAAATGTCCGACATTTCCACCCCAATATCAAAGTCCCGATATAAATCGCAGATCGCCGCCATTACTAGTAAAAAAAAAATAATAAAAACGCCATAAATCAATTCCCATAGTTTGTAGACACGATAACTTGTGCGCAAACCAATCAATAAACGCGGATTGCAATTTTTTTTTTACCAAAAATATGTAGAAGAATATATCTCAGCCAAACCCGATGAATAATTTTTTTTTATATATTTTTTTTGGATATTGATTATAGCAAAAAGTAAAAAATACTGTTCTATTTTCAAAATCATTGCTCTTTGTTTGTTTATAGCACAAAAAATAAAAACTGCAGAGGTGATCAAATACCACCAAAAGAAAGCCCTATTTGTGGGAAAAAAAATGATAAAAATTTTGTTTGGGTACAACGTCGCACGACCGCACAATTGTCATTCAAACTGCGACAGCACTGAAAGCCTAAAATATGTCTGGGCAGGAGGGGGGTTTAAGTGCCCAGTGAGCAAGTGGTTAATAAAGGACTTGTCCCTAATTGTCTCCTGTGTTTTTTTCTTTTTTGACACTTTTTTGTGGAATTAGTAGGGGTACAATGTACCTCATACTAATTCACATAGGGGGGCGGGATCTGGGGGCCCCCTTATTAAAGGGGGCTTCCAGATTCTGATAAGCCCCCCACCTGCAGACCCCCACAACCACAAGGGTTGTGGTGATGAGGCTCTTCTTCCCATCAACATGGGGGCAAGGTGCTTTGGGGGAACCCCAAACACCCTTCCCATGTTGAGGGCATGTGGCCTGGTACAGTTCAGAGGAGGGGAGCTCACTCATCCCCCCTCCTGCCCTGTCAGGCTGCATGCTTCCCCTTAAAATCCATACCAGACCTGAAGGGTCTGGTACAGACTTTGGGGGGGCCCCCACACATTTTTTTTTTAATTTTGGGACGGGGTTCCCCTTAAATTCCATACCAAACCTGAAGGCCCTGGTATGGACTGAGGGGTACCCCCACACATTTTTTTTTTTTTGTGATTTTTATCTATATTGCCAGGAACTGACAATACATTACAGCTGCAAGCGGTTTTAAATGACACTTTTTCCTTTACAAATGTCATTTTACGGTGGCACTGTTCTAAACATCACACAGAAGCACCACTTTACAGGCATACTAAGGGGACCCCCAGGTATGATATTTAAATTAATATTTTATTTTTATTGTTTCACTTTCATTCCCCATACATTTTTTATGGAAATAACTTGCAAATAAGCCTTTAAAATGAGCACTTTTGATTTTTCATGTTCGCGTCCCATTAACTTTAGTAGGGTTCACTTGTTCGCACAAATTTTTGCCTGTTCGCAAGTTGTGGTGCAAACCAAACCAGGGGGTGTTCGGCCCCATCCTAGCTATAACTAGCTATAACTGTACCATCATTCCCTCCTAGCAATAACCAGCTATAACTGCACCATGTTCCTAATGAGTAGAGAAAAAATAAGGGGGACACTATAGTGTAGTATACTCCAAATTGCATTATTAAATATTGTAGGACATGTACTCACAAACAAACAAGATTGCGCACATAGCACAAGCACCCGCCAGGCCTCCAAATAGGCTTAATGATATCACCCCTAGTTTCCATCCTATGTATTTTGTCCTATGGGACGTCTTCCCATGGGCTATTATCCAGGATTACCCTGAACTTAAATTGTTCCTTTTGTTTTTACTTCCTTTTGGATGGAACCTGATAAGGGGTGGCCTATGAACTGTTTTTCCCACCTTCTATGAGCTCTGTAACTTAACAGAGCTGTGACAGGCAGTTTCTGTAGGTGGTGTTCTAATGACACTTGTTTCAGGAGGATCGTTTGGAGCTGGCTTTGGTGTTGATGGGGGATGTGTTACAGCACAGTGAGTTGATCTTTCATACTACTGACTCTCATCTCTGTAACACTATCTCACTGTCACATACTGGTAGGAGGCCGAGATAATGGGAGGGCTTCCATTGATGCTGAGTGCAGCACACCTTTGTAGGTGGTACAGGGAGTGCAGCTCCCACAGAAGCATGGGTTGCCTGGTTGCTGAAGACTGATGGCCAAGGTAGCAGGAACAGGCTGAATGTGCTGAGAAGCTGGCATGCGTGGATGGCCCAGGAGTGCTGAGCAGCGGAGCAGACTGAAGAGAAGAGCTGAGAGCCAGGCCGGAGGTCAAACACAGGAAGGCAGTCCGTACAGGTTCAGGTAGCTCAAACTTGAGCAAGCCGGGTCATTCACAGGAGGCAGATAGAGGCAGAGTCAGTGAGCCAATCCGGGATCATACACAGAGGAGCCAGCTGGAGCGGAGTCAGGGTGCAAGCCAAAGGGTCAAGGCAGGAGGTCAGGATAAGCAGAGAGCAGGTCAAGGCAAGCCGGGTCAGTAACGGATAATCTATAGGCAAGATACACTGACTATAAACCAGCGATGTGTTGCTCTCAGCAACGGGTATAATAGGCAAGTTGGCGCCAGAATCTGTCACGCTATGTGTGTGCCGTCGCACATGTGTGAATGTTCGATCACAGCATTGAGACTCCTTGTGCATCTGCCCGCGCCGATTCGCGATTTTTGTGCTGGTGTGCATGGGAAGGCTTCTATTTCCCTGACACTCACAAAGAAGATCTTACCTGATAAGTGGTAAGTGAGATATCTCATCTTGTCTCGTCTCTGTAACATTATCTCACAACTTGAAAAGATCTTACCTGATAAGTGGTATATGAGATATCTATCTTTACATCTTCTATTTTGTAGTTAAGGTACCTGCCATGGAGAAATAACCTCTCCTACCTTAGTAGTGTCATTTGGATAGTGTTCAGGCAGTGATGCTGTCAAGTATCTGTCTTCCTCCATGGCATGACCACCATAATTGTCTAGATGTTGGAGCATGTTGAGTTTGGCTGCTGCTCAGATGCTTGTTTAGTGATGATATAGATGCTTGTTAGGGCCTGATCTACTAATAATAAGAATTGCAGCTTCTCAGGTAAGGTTTATTTAGCCAATTGAGTGCTCATGATATGAAGCAGGATATCAGCAGAGCAGAGCTCACACTATGCATGTCTCACTGCATTCTGCTCCATGCCACACCTCCTTAATTACTCAGGTAGAGTACAGAACTGATTTTAATGGTGCTTTTCACATGTTCTGATCCAAAAATAGACTCCAGAAACACACTTTAGGAAAGTTTCATCATTCCAAAAATGTAATAGTTCATCAGCACAGCCAGCAATCTCAGTCTGAATAGCCAAAGAGTCCCCTGAGCAGCTGAAGGTAGCCTAAACTGATCCACAATCTTTTAGACAGCACATAATATTATTACTTGGGGCAGGCTTCCTACATGGTGTCACCCTAATAGAACAAAATAATTTAGATATAACTAATGGTACATGAATACCGTTGCTATTTCATGGCACAAGTATGCTGTAATAATGCAAGGAATCACTAGCCCTCAATACACCAATCCTTAACCCAGCGCTAAAAATATATACAAATTATGTTAAAAATGCAGCTGCTATATCTATAATAATTATCAAACATCAATCAGTAATTATGGTAATCATTAGCAGCATTAAATCCAGTAAAATAGGTCATGTATGTAAATTGCAGTCCACCCCAACACATGAGTTGATAAAGTCCGGAAATAACACTATATCCAGTTCTAGGAGTGCCGTGCTGTGCAGCATATCACTGGTAGAAGTCCTCTGTAGATATGGCTGGAACCTGCTTATTGTAACCACTACCTGTACCCTATGAACAGTCTGTAAGTGCGTTATTGAAGGGGGGGGGGGGCGGCTCAGGGTAGTGCAATAAAGATTGTAGTTTTAAATGGTATTACACAATGTTTGGCAATTTCTTTTATCCTCTATGTGCCTAATGATGGGGAGTTCAACTGGCTGATCAACAGGGGATCTCTGTGATCTGGGACAAACAGCATGAATGCTGAGCATGAGAGTGCATGGGGTATGGAGATGGTGAGTGAACATCTATAGGGGAGAGGATTCTGCCAAAAAACTTTTGTGTGATGCAGTGGAATTTATTATCTAAGAATCGTTAATGATAACAGGAGTCCTATGCTCTATATTAATGAACTGGATATAGTGTTAATTGAGGACTTTATCGCCTCATGTGTTGGGGTGGACTGCAATTTACATACATGAGCTTTTTTATCGGATTTAGCGCTGCTAATGATTACCATAAACACTGTTTATACTGGAAGCAATCTGCAGCAATTTTTATTTTCATTGTTTTGTATGGAGATGTAAAAGTCTGTTCAAGGTAAAAGTGGGATATTGACTAAGTGGAATATATAATTATACATCTCAACCTGAAACATGTAAATTTTCTATTCAGTGTGCATTGTACTTTGCATAAGCTTGATTTACAAGTATCAGATTATTATTATTATTATTATAATACCATTTTAACTTGATGATGTTAGTCAAAGTTTAGGTCAGTTGGTTACCGCAAGTTACAGAGCTAACTTGCTAACAGTCATGAATTTGCTTTTTTAGAATCATATTACTGGAATTTTAAAAAAAATAAAAGGTAATAGGACATTCTGGTGATATGTTTGCAGAATACACATAGTTCATGAAATAATAATAGTTGAGTTCATAAAAAAATTATTAGACATGTGCAGAATAAAAAAAAAAGTTTAGTTTCATATGGATTTGTTAAATTAAACATTTCTTTTAGTTGCATTCATTATGTTAGAATGTTTCTTTTTTGTAATTTGTTTTGTTTTCTTTTCATTTTCAAATTTTCATCCATATTCAAATCAAGTTCAAATTGAATCAATATTGATTTTAATCAAATATTCAAATTAGTTAGGCACTACTTGTTCAAAGATCTTCAGTCTCCTCCCTTTCATATGAGGTGGCTCATGTGGGGTAAACTAACAAAGGCAAACCCCATAGTGTGAATATATATAATTAGTTTATTAAAAGTATATAAAATTACACTTTCAATCCTTAAGGAAGTTTGAAGTATGTAAAACAACAAGTCTGGGATGCCCTGCATTCCACGGACCAAAACCGAAAGTGATGTAGTGAAGTAAGAGTCTTTTCCCTATACGTTTCATTGATGTGACATCAGAAAATGATTGGCAGACATCGGCAGGCTGGGGGGAGCATATATGACGGTGCTGATGGTGGTGACTCGCCACGGCACCTGCAGGAGCTGAGGAGTCCCAGCATGGCTGTATGTGAGTTAGACCTGGGAGGGTGTACTTTATTTGAACTGTTGTCCTTTGTGGGTAACTTTTGTGGGCATTAATATCTGGCTGATTTTTGTTTGTTTAGACTATTGTGGTTCCAAGTTGTGGCCTATACCCTCTTATTCTTCATTTGTCCTGTCACATTCTACTGGGTATTTACAAACTGTGGAATCATTGAAAGGTATAATTAAATCTATGTTTATGGGGGTGGCTGGTTCATGGTGACATTCTCCATTTGTAGCAGAGCACTTTTTTGAATTCTTCCTTTTTTCTTTTCTTTTTTATTTTTAATTTTCAGAAAGGCCCACCTCCTGTTATTTCCCCCTATGGCTCACTAATATCTGTGGGGTTAGTTTGGGGGGTGTATGGACTCAAGTGTGATTGCTGTCTAATTTTATTCTTGGATATCTATGGTAAGATGCCCACCAGTGGATTTATTTTTCAATGTTGGTGGTTAGAGTTGAGCGAACGTCGGGACAAAGTCCGGGTTCAGGTCCGGACAGAACCCGAACTTTGTCCCGGACCCCGAACCCCATTGAAATCAATGGGGACCCGAACTTTTAGGCACAAAAATGGCTGTAAAAAAGTCCTGGAAAGTCCTAGAGGTCTGCAAAAGGAAGGAAATGGGGGTAAGGGTGGGACAAGTGCCCTACAAAGAAATGGGGACAGGGAAATAACTAAAAGCATTTTTAAAAAAAAAATTCATAAAAAAATCAAAAATGGAGGTGGATGTGGACCATCTTCAAACTGGGTCTGAAAAGTATTAATTAACGGTAGAAGCCATATCACTGTTCTAAAATCATCTTCAAACTGTGTCAAAAAAGTATATATAAGCCGGGAGAACCCATATCAGTGTTCTGCAAACATCTGGAAACTGTGTGTAACACTTTAACTAAAACCGGGAGAAACCATACTACTGTTCTGCAAACATCTGGAAACTGTGTGTAACACTTTAACTAAAACCGGAACAAACCATACTACTGTTCTGCAAACATCTGGAAACTGTGTGTAACACTTTAACTAAAACCGGGCGAACCCATATCACTGTTCTGCAAACATCTGGAAACTGTGTGTAACACTTTAACTAAAACCGGGACAAACCCATATCACTGTTCTGCAAACATCTGGAAACTGTGTGTAACACTTTAACTAAAACCGGGACAAACTGAACTACTGTTCTGCAAACATCTGGAAACTGTGTGTAACACTTTAAATAAAACCGGGACAAACTTAACCACTGTTCTGCAAACATCTGGAAACTGTGTGTAACACTTAAAATAAAACCGGGTGGCTTCCGGTTTCCGGCGCCTGATGAGGAAGGAGTGAAGAACGGCGGCTCCGGTCTTCACCAGCTTATAAAACCTGATCATCACCAATTTGGGTGACCCCCCGACCCTATCTCGATACATCGGTCACCAGAGCACGCTCTGAAGTCATTCAGCCATGGACAAGTTTGTTCTACACGGCGGTCTCGCCGCGGCGCCAAATCCTCGTTCGGATACCGCTGGACCGAACCTTCGTATGGAAACCAAGGCACCGAACCTTCGTTCGGATACCTCAATCGTGGATACGGTCGTTGTAAACGGTTCACAGTCACAGCCTATGATGGCACCTCCCCCTTTGATTTCTCCGAACGTGGGGATCGCAGAGACCACAGAGGATCAATACACTAGACTAGCCCAAGGCGTGGCAGCTTTACTCAACCCTAATATAACGGCGACAGTTGAGAGGGCTATAGCTGCTGGCATGGCACAACTTAAGAAGGAGTTGCATGAACACACCCAGCGCATAGGAGAATTGGAGAACCGGGTCTCAAATGTGGAAGACGAAATACAGAGCACCCTAACCAGGGATCAACAACTTCAACATACGCAACAATTCCTACTTGACAAGATAGACGACCTGGAAAACCGGTCACGCAGGAACAATCTAAGGATTGTGGGCCTCCCAGAATCATACAATGCCGGCTCTTTGCATGACCTTTGCCAGACCCGCATACCCCAAGCACTGGGTATCGGTAAACCCTGCACAGTCGAAAGGGCGCACCGCATGGGCGCCCCATCAAACGATCGACGTTCTCCCCGCCAAGTCATTGCGAAGTATCTCAATTACACGGATCGATTGGCCATTATTAGGTCATTCAGAAACGCAAAATCCCTTCAGTTCAAAGGACACAAGCTCCTGATTTTTGCAGACTATTCACAAGAAACATCTCGTCATCGCAAAGCCTTCCAACCGGTCTGTGCAGCATTATACCAAAAAGGAATCAAGTTCACACTCTCCTACCCGGCCTCCCTAAGGTTCACCGACTCCTCTGGCAACGCCAAGATGTTCAATCACCCAGAAGAAGCAGCCGATTACGTCCAGGCCTATCTCCACATTCCGATGGACACCCACCCATCTGCCTCTAATGCAGTGTCCCCGGGGCTCCGAGATTTCCGCAGCCCGAGGAAAGACTCCCCAAAGAGACCCCGATATGCAAACAAACCAGGCCGAGAGGATCGCTCCTGAATCACCATACCTGAAAACCCTCGGATATCGCAAGGTTTATCACGATTTTTATTATTCCTGACCCGTTCAAGCTTATCGTAGGATCTGTATTTATGGTTCCTAGAGGTTGAAACTAATGCTGTTTAGAATATTCAATCTTGTTGATAAATGTTCGCTACTATGATAATTTGCGGAGGTCTCTGTTCCCCCCGCGCCCTCGGTACTTCACATAGTCTTGCCGGAGATCTGCAGGAGGTTGCCGGAATTACTGACATATATTCCCCCCTCTTTTCTTCCTTCGTCTATACTGAGCGCTGAGGAGGGAACCTCTCGCCCCCTCCCCTCCCAGTACCACCTGAATTTCTCCGGTAACGCTGTTCCTGTGGAAGGTTCCTCATGAGGAAAAAAGTGAAGCCTATGTTGTTGTTTATTATTTTTTTATTGATTGTTACACCCCTTTACTGTTATCCATACCACTATGGAACTGAATACCTCTGGTTCACACCCAATTTGAGCTGGCACGCTAACCTCCCCAGTCTTACATCCTCTTCCTACTATAGTTCACTTCGGCTACCTTAGCCCCATTATAACTACCTTGATACATACAATGATAACCCACTTCGTTTTCGCCCATCCTGAAGATCGTCTCGTGGAATATCAAAGGGCTTAGGTCACCCAACAAGAGGCTGGCGGTCCTGAAGGCTGATATAGCCCTTCTTCAAGAGACACATCTCACGGCAGCAGACTTTCCCCGAATGCGTAAACTTTGGGTAGGACAAATTTTCGGGTCGCCCTCACCGGCAAGGATGTCCCCTGTCCCCCCTACTATTTAATCTGGCCATAGAACCTCTTTCTAGGCACCTGCTAGCCCACCCCAAATTACACGGGATTAAAATTGTCACTCATGAACTTCGCGCGGCATTATTTGCAGATGACATTTTAATATTTTCAGCCAACCCCCAAAGCGATATCCCACTAATACAAGAAATTTTCACCAACTTCAGATCGTGCGCGGGCCTTAAAATAAACTTTAACAAAAGTGAAGTCCTTCCACTTTTCCACGCCAGGACACCCCAATGGGCACTCAATTCGGCTTTCCATGTCACCAACTCTCATATCACGTATTTGGGCATAAAAATTGGGAAATCTTCTATGTACAATTTAAATATCCCCCCTGTTATTACACGAATAGTAGGCGAGCTTCACAATTGGACCAACCTCCCACTCTCCCTACTGGGAAGAAGCCATCTTTTTAAGATGGTTAGCTTCCCCAAACTTCTTTACTAGAGTTGAGCGAACCTCTGGAAGTTCGGGTTCTGCTGGTCCGGCCGAACTTCGGGACAAGGTCCGGGTCCGGACGGAGCCCGAACGATCGCACGGACACCGAACCCCATTGAAATCAATGGGGACCCGAACTTTTAGGCACAAAAATGGCTGTAACAAAGTCCTGGAAAGCCCCAGAGGGCTGCAAAAGGAAGTAAAATGGGGGTAAGGGTAGGGCAAGTGCCCTACAAAAAACGGGGACAGGGAAATAACTTTAAATATTTTTAAAAAAATAAAAACATAAAAAATGCAAAAATGGAGGAGAATGTGGATCATCTTCAAACTGTGTCTGAAAAGTATTAATTAACTGTAGAAGCCATATAACTGTTCTAAAATCATCTTCAAACTAGGGCAAGTGCCCTACAAAAAAATGGGGATGGGAAAATAAATTTAAATCAAATAAAAAAATGGGAAGGGGGTAGATGTGGAGTAGGAGCCTAGAGGTTGACTAGGCCGTGACCATGGCAGTGTAGGTGGAAGTGGCGGTGGTAGAGGAGTAGGAGGAGGTAGCCAACATGGTTTTTTTTTTGTATTGAGGCCTATTCAAAAAAAGAAGTATATGAATGGCTGTGTGAGTCCGGTCTAAATGTTTATTCTGCACAAGGTACAGACAAGTCTTGTGGGATCCATGCCTGATTCATTTTAATAAAGGTAAGCTTGTCCACGTTGGATGTGGACAAGCGGCTCCGCTTGTCTGTGATAACGCCCCCCTGCCGTGCTAAACACACGTTCCGACAATACACTGGCTGCAGGGCAGGCCAGCACCTCCAAGGCATAAAGGGCAAGCTCAGGCCATGTGGCCAATTTGGAGACCCAGAAGTTGAATGGGGCAGACCCATCAGGCAGTACG
>BLSH010230846.1:287548-302600 GCA_018402905.1 Glandirana rugosa
CCTTTAGAGGTATTCAAGACCCCAAAGCCGGCCAGTCACTCTATTTCTCTATACCTCTAGCCCCGCATCAGCCTATAACGATACCCTATTTAGGCTCACAGGTACTCAGACGCTGTAGAACGGACAGCACTTGCTGACAGGAAACAGGAAGTTTAAATAGAGCTGCTTCTCAGCAACTAGAGGAAACCACAATCAAATGCAAGTAACCCTTGGAACAGTCTTCTTCTAACATGGACTTCAATGCCGTAATGGACCCCTTGGAAGACAAATCCTCTCCAAAACGCACCCACTCGCCACGACCTGACCTACCCGTTACTCTCCTCCCCGACACTATGTCAACCCTACACCTCGTAGACGCTTGGAGATTAATGCACCCGATAGACAAGGACTACACATTCTTCTCTCATCCACACAACACCCTCACGCGGATAGATTACTTTTTCACCACAGACAACCTGGTCCCCCTAATAAAAGAGGCAGACATTTATCCCATAGCAATATCCGACTACGCCCCGATCTCCATATCTCTTTATCTCACTGACCGGCCGAAACCCCAGAACTTATGGAGATTTCCCTCTTATTTACAACACAACAAGGACTTTACGGATTTCTTAGAGGCAGAATGGCAAGATTATAAGTCACACAATGAAACACACACAGAGGACCCTAACCTCTTTTGGGAGGCCGGAAAAGCCTTCTTGCGGGGCCGTATCATCTCTTACACAGCATCATACAGGAAACGGCTATTCTCAAACTATAAAATGGCGAGTGACAGGCTTAGAAATGCCCAGGCATCCTTATCTAAATCTAGCACAATTGATTCGAGAACCGAATGGCTACTAGCTAAAAAAGCCTTTGAGGCGTGGACTGACAACTTAGAAACACTTCAGACATCACAACTCGAGGCCACTTTGCATAAGTATGGTAATAAGGCGGGTAAATTGTTAGCCAGACTTTGTAAAGGCCCCTACTCCCTCACACACATCACATCATTACAAGACCCCTCGGGTGCCCTACGCTCTGACCCCAAAGAATTGAGTGCAATTATGTTACAATATTATAAATCCCTTTACGCCCCTGACCCCATGGACGAGACCTTGGCGCAATCCTTCTTAGACCAAACTCCCCTTCCCAAAATTACGCCTACCCAACTCGAAATGCTAAACGCACCAATCACGCTAGAGGAACTGAATTCCACCATTCGCCATCTAGCATCCTCCAAAGCTCCGGGCCCAGACGGCCTAACAGGCGAATTCTACAAAACCTTCCAAAATATGGTAGCCTCCCCCCTACTAGCGGTGTATTCTAAACTTTGGGAAGGTGGCACATACCCACCCACAGGGAATCAAGCCACTATGAAGCTACTTGCTAAAAAGGGGAAAGATCCTACCATCCTGGGCTCATATAGACCCATCTCTCTACTCAATATCGACATCAAAATTCTCTCCAAAATAGTAGCCTCTCGATTATCCACCATAATCCCACTTCTAATAGACCCTGCCCAATTGGGATTCGTAAAGGGTGGAACAGCAACCCTCAACATCAGGAAAGTCCTGTCAGTATTAGAAAGTGCTCGGGGCACCTCGGGGGGGGGGGACCAGGCCATCATCACCCTAGACACCGAAAAGGCATTTGACAATGTCAACTTCAAATGGCTACACATGGTACTCTCGAAGCTGGGCTTTGGTGGCCCCTTCACACACCTGATCCGCTCAATGTATTCTGCACCAACTGCGCTGCTGGTGGTGGCCGGTCTCCTCACTGACGACTTTGCACTCCACAAGGGCACCAGGCAGGGATGCCCCCTATCACCATTGCTATTTAATTTATCCCTTGAACCCCTTTCTAGATTTTTAACATATAAAGCCCCCTTCACGGGATCAAAGTTGGAGGCTCATAAATCCGATCCTGTCTCTTCGCCGATGATGTTCTCATCTTCACGGCCAACACGGCGGCAGACATGCCCACTATAATAAATATTTTTGATAAATTCAAACTATGTTCTGGTCTACGCATCAACTATCATAAAAGTGAAATTTTTCCACTAGGTTCCGCCAAAAATCCCTCTTGGACCCACAATGCTCCATTTCAGATCACACACTCCCACATTACGTATTTAGGGGTCAAGATAGGGAAGCTCCCCTTCTCTATTTATCATCTTAATTTTTCTCCTCTGCTTGCTAGGCTCACTCAAGAGTTAAACTCATGGATGGATCTTCCGCTCTCGCTCATGGGGAGGTGCCACTTGGTCAAAATGGTCAGCTTCGCTCGCCTATTATATCCTCTTCAAACCATACCTTTGTTATTGAAACATAATGATGTCCAAGCATTAAATCAAGCCATATCCAAATTTCTCTGGAACCAGAAGCGACCACGCATATTTCTACCCAAACTGCACCTTCCCAGGAGCGAGGGGGGTATAGGCCTCCCCAACATTAGATTGTACAACATAGCCTGCCTTCTCTGCTACAGCATGGACTGGATCAAGCAATCTTCCCGCTATTCAAATTTTCACTTAGAGTCCTCAGTGGTCACCCCTCTGTCACTGGTAGCCATTCTGCATGTCAAGTGGAAATCCCTTCCATCTACTATTCAACAAAATATCCTCATCAGAGACACGACATTGGCATGGAGAGAATACAGGAAACTTACCAAGGTCCCTCCTTTTATCTCTCCCTACCTCCCTCTAATAGGGAATCCAAATTTCTCACCAGGAATTGGAACTTTCTCTTCCCTATGCGACGAAACGACTGGTCTGCCTTACAGCTTCACCCATCTGATAAATAAATACGCTATACCAAAATCTCATATTTTCCACTACTGGCAATGTTTAAGTTTTCTACGGTCGACATGCTCGGAGCCAAGCAAGCGATTCCGAAAAACCTTCATTGATAACCTCATACAAGGGGGTTCCTACACCATATCTAACATTTACAAACCTCTTCTACTGCTCTCACTAAGCCATGCTGGTAGGACATCGCTTGACCACTGGACCAAACACTTCCCTATCCCAGACCTCGTAAAAAAAATAGTGCTCGGGTATAGAAAAACTCTCAAAATTACCCCCAACGAAATTTGGAGGGAGACACAACTCAAGCTCATACACCGAGCATATATCCCTTTCATTATGGATAAGGACAATCCCTCAGCTTCCCTTTGTCCTCTCTGCAATCAACCCAGGCCGTCCTTACACCACCGTTTCTGGTCATGTTCCTTCATTGAAGCCTTTTGGGACCAAGTCATCACCTTCATCTTCAGCATAACCCTGCTTAATCTCCCTAAGGACCCTCTTCTTTTAATTTTCGGCCACTGGGACAAACAGCTTATCCTTCACTCCCCTCAACCTCTCCCCATTGATCCTCAGCTCAGGGACTGGACGCTCTCCTGCCTCCTAGTGGCCCGACTGGCCATTCTCAAAAAATGGACTACTAACATGAGCCCTTCCATTCCCCAGATCAGAAAAGAGATGATCTCATTATTTTATAAAGACAAGCTTAATACAGATCTCAATCACCCAAAACACTCCGACCTATTCTTCCATAAATGGATGCCCTTCATTACCGCAACCTTACCTCAAGAAGAAATTGGGACCCTGCAGAACTCTTTCAGATATCGGAAAAACTAGAAACATTCCCATGTGCATGGAACCCTACGTTCCCAACCAACTTAGATATGTGTACCGCTCAAACAATGGGAGCTACCGTTGCTCTCTGTCTCCATACTATCCTGGACTTCCGGGTGGACTACCCCCCCCTCTTCACCCCCCTCCCTTTCTCAGTCTCCCCCTTAGTCTCCAAGTTACTGACACCTTTACTATGTTACAGGGAGATCCATCCGATCTATTATTTGCATTACTTACGGTTTTATGGTACCCATATCTTGCTATCTTTAAGGTTATTTATGTTGTAACCTACTATCAACCTTGTATTTATATGGCTCAGATGGATCTTTGTCTTTACTTTGATACTTTGTCATGCTTATATACAATCAATAAAATTTCTATGAAAAAAAAAAAAGAACGAATTTTGGAGAGAACAACAACTGAAGATCCTTCACCGGGCATATATGCCCTATTCAACGGACAAGACGTCCTCAGCGCCCTTCCAATGCGCCTGGTGCTCTGCTCATAAGCCAATGCTAAAACACTGATTATGGGACTGTCCTGCTGTCTCCACCTTCTGGTCACAAGTGGAAACTCTAGCTAATCAAGTCTCAGGTTACTTCCCCTGCAATGATCCATTACCACTAATCTTTGGATTCATGGACTATCCCTCCCCAAAACCTCAAAATAGAAACAAGAATATCCTCCACAAACATAAACACTGGCTCACCTATTGCTTTATGGTGGAAAGAAAGGTCATTCTCCAACAATGGACCTCAAAAGCTCCTCCCATCGTAGCTATGGTAAAATCACAACTGCTGGGACTCTACCATAAAGAACTGTTGGACCTCTCCCTGAGTGGGAGCGACCGAAACAGATTTAATAGAACTTGGGAAGCCTTCATCAAACAATCGCACGTTATGCCCCCATCCTACCCAGGATCGTCTCCTCGACCACACCTTTTGAACATTGCTCGGAATACCACAACGCAATAGACTTTATTATTTAATTTCTTTATTGAAAGGTTTTGCATATACAAACAAAATGTATATAGTGTAGATGCATGACACTTAAGCGTAGTTGTTATTAGTGTTACACAGTAGCTTAGGTATTGTGTCGCTCTTAAAACATTTTTAGTTGATACAATAACATATATAACAGAACAATATATGATTTTTCATTAAGAGTGTAGCTTCCCCTCTAGGCACCCCTGATGGGTGCAAACTGTGCCTGGGGGAAACTGTAGCATTCCTTTTCTCGCCTATAGCCCCAGAACTGTAATGGTGTTGGTATTAGTTCAGTGGGTAGTTGCTCTTGAGCTGTATGTTAGCATCGATCAGCAGTAGTATTAACAATGGGGAGCTATATTATGTGATACTGGAATACCGAAAGTATGTGCAGATGCATAGAGTGTAGCATTAATCTAGTGGAGTGGAAGACCAATAGAATAAAGAATAGAGAACAGTGGTTTCATATCCCTACAGACATATTGGTGGACTCATTTATTCGTGAGGTTGGTGGATGTGCAACCACCTTGCCCAGGTTAGGTTGTATTTTATGAGTGAATCTGTTTTGAGGGCCGTGTAATGTTCGTATTTAGAAACTGTAGCCAGGTGCGTTTTAACATCAGCGACGGTAGGTATGCTGGATTGTTTCCATTTCCTAGTTATCATGAGCCTAGCAGCAAATAGGATGTGCATGACTATAGTTCTCAGGTTGTGGGGGAAAGCTGTAATACCTAGACTCAGGATTGCCAATGGCAGTGAGGGTGCTGTTTTTATACCTGTAAGATCTGATAAAAGGGAAAAAACCTTTATCCAGAAGGGGTAGATATGATGGCAGTCCCAAACTACATGTTTTAAGGAGCCCGATAATGAGCAGCCTCTCCAGCATTTGTCATCGTCTAGGTTTGCAAATTTATGTAATTGAACTGGGGTTAGGTACCACCTAAGGTGGAACTTTTGAGAAAGTTCCCAGTAGTTAGTGCTCTTGGGGGTTTTTTGGTTGTGGAGTATGGCTTGTTGCCATTGTTTGTCAGTGAACGTTTCCTGCATGTCTCTTTCCCATCTCATGAGTGCCGCATTCTTAGTGAAAGCGTTCTTCTCATGTAGTAGTCTGTATATCAGTGAAATGCCCTTGAGTGTTTTTGAGTGTGAGGATAAGAAGTCCCAAGCTGCCCTTGGAAGGTAGGTAATAGGGCTGGGGTTTTTCATAAGATATGAGGCTAATTGATTATATGTAAATATGCTACTTTTTGGTATTTTATAGCTGTCTGTAAGTGTTTGAAATGAGGGAAGTTTATTGCCAGCTAATATGCTGGTCAGGAGTTTCTGTTTAAGAGAGGACCACTGATTTAAGGATAGGTCCGGGATGATAAATTGGAAAATTTCTAGTTTTGGAACTATCAATGTATCTGCCATTTCACCACGTATGTTAGAGGTAAAAATTTTCCATGCGTTAAGCGTTGCTGTAATGAGTGGGTGTTTCATTGTGTAGGAGTAACTGGGTATCCCGCTGGCTAATAGCATAGTGCTCAGATCCCCTTTGGGTACAAAATATTGCTCCAAGTGCCTCAACTGTTTTTCGGAAGTGTCGGAGAACCAGTGTCTGGCTTGATCTAGTAATACTGCAATGTAATAATCTTTGACATCTGGTAATCCCATACCTCCTGCCCTTTTATGTTTGATAGTAATTGAATATGAACATCTTGGTTTTTTATTGGACCAAATATACGATTTTATCATTTGTTGTAGGGTCTTGAAAAAACTGTCAGGAGCAACTATTGGGACTGTTCTGTAGATGTGTAATAGTTTAGGGAGTGTGATCATCTTGAAGGCTGCTATTCTGCCTGCCCATGAGAGGTGCTGATTGTTAATTTGCTGCAATTCTTGCCTGCAGTTGTGCAAAAAGGGTTTGTAGTTGTGTTTGAATAGTGCGGTTGTTGTTGTGGTTTGGGATATGCCTAAGTATGGCGTTGCTGATTTAACCCATTGATATGGAATTTTAGATTGTAGTTCTGTCTTAATGGAGTTGGGTACTCTCACCTTTATAATATTCGATTTGGTATCATTAACCTTATAGAAGGAACATGCATTGAAGTCATTCAATATGTCACATACCGCTGATAGGGAAGAAGCCGGTTCAGTGAGGGTGAGAATGATGTCGTCTGCTAAAAGCGTGATCTTGTGTATTTGGTCAGCTAGTGTAATTCCTGAGACTAATTTATTGTCACGAACCGTTTGTGCCAATGGTTCCATCATTAATGTGAAAATTAGGGGGGAGAGAGGGCATCCTTGTCTGGTGCCATTGCAAATGGCGAAGGGGCTGGAAAAATTGTTGTCTGTGAATATTCGCGCAGTCGGTTTTGAGTATAGTGCAGATATGGCTGATAGTATATTGTTCTGAAAACCAAATTTTTTAAGAGTATGGCGTAAGTATCCCCAATGTATTCTATCAAACGCCTTTTCAGCGTCCAGCGTTACAAAGATTGTGGGAATGTTTTTTTATTCAGAATAATGCAGGAGTAGCTTACGAGTAGCATCGGGGGCTTGTCTGCCTAATGTGAAGCCTACTTGGTCAGGATGTACTAGGTATGGCATAATGGGCGCTAGGCGGTTTGCTATGACTTTTGCATAAATTTTAAGGTCAGAATTCAATAATGATATTGGCCTGATATTTGGTGGTGAAACCGGCTCCTTCCTGGTTTTGGTAGGGTTATAACATTTGCTGATAGCATTTCTGCTGGAAATTCACCTGTGGACGCAGCTGTGTTGAATGTCCGACATAGATGTGGGATTAGGATGTTTGCAAAGGTTTTATAGTATTCGATTGTGAAGCCATCTGGCCCTGGAGCCTTTCCATTGGGAAGTGAGGAGATGACTTGTTGAATTTCTTTTGAATTGAACGGGGCATTAAGTGTCTCAAGGTGGTGTTCTGTTAGTTTAGGTAAGCCGACGGCTTCTAGAAAGTGATTAATTTTCGTGTCAGATGGTTGTAACACTGAGGGATCATCTTTAAGATTGTATAGAGATTCATAATAGGTTTTGAAGGCGTTTGCAATGTCACCAGGGTGATACATTTTGGTGTTTTTTGTCGGGTGTATCAAGTATGGAATTTTTTGTTTTAGTCTACTTTTTTAGATCATTGAAGCCATCAGCTTACCAGCTTTATTACCGTGAGTGTAAAAATTGGCTTTCATTTTTAAGAGTAGCTTGGCATGGTTAGTGAGGAGAAGTGATCTGAGGTCGCTCCTGGCTTGGGTCAGTTTATCACTGAGGGCACAGTTTGGCATTTGTTTGTTTTGGGTTTCTAGTGTTTTTATGATGTCAAGCAATTCATTTAACCGCTGCGTCCTCTGGCGTTTTGCATGTGAACTCATTTTAATTAGAATCCCTCTAAGGCAAGCTTCGTGGGAAGCCCAGAGAATGAATGGGCAATTGACAGAGTTCTCATTGATGCTGAAGAAGTCTCTTAATTGGTCTTGGATTTGAGCTTTGTTAGACGGGATTGACATTAGGTATGGGTCATTCCTCCAATTTGAGATGGTTGGTCCATCAAGTTTTTCACCCAGGGTCAATGAGATGGGTGCATGATCTGACCAAGATATAGTATGGATTTCGGATTGAAGCGTGTCTTGTAGCAGTTGCTTATCTCCTATGAATAAGTCTATCCTAGAGTAGGTGAGATGGGGTTTTGAGAAGAATGTGAAGTCTCTCTCTGTGGAGTGTTGACATCTCCATACAGGTCAGAAGAGCGAGATTTCTTTGGCTTTTGTCCTTTGACGTCTATTGAAGGGTCTGGGGCCAAATTAAAATCTCCACAGATGATGGTTCGGCCTTGCTGTATTTTTGCCGCTATTTTCCATATTTTGTTAAGGAATTTGAATTGACCTGTATTTGGGGCATAAATGTTCACCAACGTGTAAGTTGAGTTGTTGATCTTGCAAATTAGTATTAAGTACCTCCCTTGCGTATCTGTGATGGCATTTAGTAGTGTAAAGGCTATAGTGTTTTTGATAGCTATTAATACTCCTTTGGTCTTATTGGGGGCATTTGCTGTAAATATCTGAGGGAAATCCTTGTGCGCCATGGACGGCATTGGCGATTGGCTGAAATGTGTCTCCTGGAGACATAGTATGTCACATTTCAGATTCTGAGCCTCTTTCCACAGGGAGTACCTTTTCCCCGGGTGGTTTAGGCCCTTTACGTTAATTGAGGAAATTTTGAAAGGCATAGTGTTATGTTGACAAAGGGCTAGTGTTATCGGTAGGATTACAGTTGAGAGTTTCTATTTACTCTACTGGACTTACACAGGGCCCAAAGGGGTAACTAGGAGGTTGTTCTATTGGTATTCAGTTGATGTAAAAACTTACAGTTCTGTAGCTCCGTCTATGTGTCTGCAGCAGTTAGAAAATCTGTAGAGTTGGATTATGTCTTCTTGAAATTGTAGCTTAGGAAAAAGAAACATAAAAGAAGAAAGAGCGAAGATCAAGGTAGGCAATAATAAGGCGTTCAAACTGGTTAGACTTAAAAAATCTAAACTTTCAAATAACGAAAAAAAAAAAAAGTCAGTATTCTGCTTGAGTGGCAATTACCGCGACAAATAAACGGGGTATGCAACTTCCAGAACGATCACTGGCAGGCATGCCAGGGCAGTGAAGGATTCAGTGTAGCTTGGCGTTTCAGGTGGTCATATCATCTGGGTAATCTGTTCCCTCCCAGTTGTCGTTAGTGTTGCGACGTGGCTGGCGTTGATTTCTTTGTTCTAGCGGTTCCAGGATATTCCATTGTCTCAGCATTGCTAATCCTTCATCTAATGAACGGATTGTGAATGTGGTATCATTTTTTGTGACTATTAGCTTCACAGGATGGCCCCACTTATAGGGGATTTGGTGATTACGGAGAGGTTTTGTGATGGTCGCTAAATTTTTGTGTTGAAGCATGGTGTACTTAGAGAAGTCGTCAAAGAATGAAAAATTAGCATACATCTGAGGATATTCAGCAGTGTTTCTTGCAGCTCTCATAAACCTCTCTTTTGTGTGAAAAAAATGTATGCGAGCTATGGTGTCTCGGGGCACAGTGTCTGGCAGGTGTGTCGGTTTCGGAAGGCAATGTATTCTGTCTACTATGAGGTCTCCTGGGGAGGACCCTGGGAGGAACGCAATCAGAATTTGTGTGAAGTATTCTCTTAGAGCAGAGGATTGGATATTTTCTGGGATTCATCTAATTTTGACATTGTTCCTCCTGGAACGGTCTTCTAATTCCGCTAATTTGGATTGCATCCGCTGTATGGTTTCTGATTCCACACTCTGCGTATCCACCATGTCATTAAATGATGAGGTAATTTCGCTCATTCTGGTCTCTATGTTTGAGACCCTGTCCCCCATGTATGATATTTCGGAAGTGAAGTGTCTCATCATGTTGCCTATCTCTGTGTGGATGGAGCACTGTACTGCCATGAGCATGTCCTTCAGAGTGGTATCCAGCACAGGCTGGTTTGTGGTAGGAAATGCTGCAATTGAATTGGATGTCATATTGGTTGGAGATGAGTGTGCAAGTGGGCCTACCTCCGATCCGTAGTCCTCCACCTGTGAAAGCTTCAGCTTTGATTTGGCTGGGCTAGAAGATGGGGTGGATGTAGCTGATGCTGGTCCTTAATTGATGGGATAGCTAGGTGAGAGTAGAGCAGGATGCAGGATAGCAGGAAGCTACAGCTGTATGGTCGCGTGTATTTACTGACAGTCCGCTGGCACCATCTGGGAGAGGCGACCTATTCGGTAGTGGGTAGAATTCAGTCAGCTTACACGGGTTAGATTTCTCCTGTCTCCTTTTTGACATTGTCCAATGGTCCTGTGATTTTCGGTATGTCACTGTCTGATTGGGGTCGTTCACCTGGTTGGTTGAGCCCTGGGCGCCGCCGTGGATCAGAGCAGCGTTAGCATGTGGCCATTACATTTGGGATCTAGTCACCCCACTGCAAGGTTATTGTGTTATGGTGTCTTCCCTGTCAGATGTCGACCCTGAGGGGAGAGGGTGTATCAATGTGACCGCCGATCACCTTGCTCCAAGGTTTTGTTGATTATGGAGTGATGTGGAGGCACTATGTCTTGTTAGGGTGTAGTATTGTATGAGGGCGATCGAAGGTAAATCCTGGTTGTGGTTAGTTCCTCAGAGGCTTGGGCATTTGTGGGTTAGGCCTCCGGTGACAAGAAGACAGTCACGGCAGGTTTCAAGGAGCTGTGGGTAGGTCTCTTGAGGGTGAGTTATGGGGCACTGTCCTTGTATATTTAATTTTATTGGGGCCACTGATCACCACTCTTATGGGTGATGCTGGATGAACTGGTGCAGCTGTGATAGTGGTTAGCTACTTGGCTGAGATGACGGGTGTCCTCGGGTGACAGATGGTGCGGTAACTAGAGCTTTGGGTTTGATTATTGCTTGGTCGGACGTCCGTGTCTCGCTGCACAATTTGTGGCTTGTTAGGCTACGGAGGTGTCCGGGTGAGGGTTATCGCGCTCAAGATTCAGGCGTGAGGATGCCCGTGGATAGCTTTAGCACCTCCTGAGCTGCACAGCTATTTGTCTATCTTCGCTTTGCACAGGCCACTCACCCACTAAAGTATTCATTCATAAGGGTCTATTGATTGTGATGTAATGTCCTGGGTGTACCAAGATGGCTGCCTTTTTTTGACCTAGCAGCTAGATGTACTGATGTGGGTGTACCGAGATGGCCGCCACTTTAGACCAGTCCGTATAAAGTTGTGGTATGGGTGTACTAAAATGGCCGCCGCTTCAGGCCACAGAATCCCTCCGCTGATCTGCACTCGGTGGCGGCTTCCCACCGCTCCAGCACCCGGGTATAGGTGTTGGGGCCTCTGTATAATCCCCTCCCAGAGCCCCAGGAGGTTTTCTGGCCCGATGCCGAAAAAATAGAGGCCACGGATTGACGGCTGACACTAGGCCTCTGTGAGTCGCTGTTTATCCTGCAAATCTAAGTTGCTGGTCCGATTATATGAGGCACAGGACAGTTGAGGTGTGTGATGGGGAATCTGATATATGATTTATTGTGGCATGGATGGGGAGATGACTAGTAGTTTGTGTATTTGAGTATCTTGAGGCCTCAAGATGGCGGCGATCACTCTGATGAGGGCTCTGTGTTATGTGCTATGTTTTTGCAATCCTCTGTACCCGACGCTAAATAGTGGTCAGGGAAGATGCTAGGGGCGTCGAGGGGCACTCTGGTGGGTCGATGTCTCTCACCACTGTATGAATAGCAAGGATGTCCCTGGATTTAGAATGAGGAGATCTGCAGCCTTACAGAAATACGTCCTCTTCCTAGCTCGCCAGGCCATGCCCCCCCGCAATAGACTTTATATGCCCCTTTCTTATTATCCCTTACTATTCATTACAACCCCCCCGGCTCTAGCTAGCCGCTGAATAGACTGGATTCCAAACTACATGAGCAGACTAGACCATCACGTGCTGCCCAGCATCTATAGGCATCGGCAGATAAATAAGCTATAACTAAGCAATAACGGATGATGTGTTACCAAATGTTATCTTTGGATTTTTTTCCTTTTTCTATATTTTCCATAGTGGTCTCCGCCCCCCCATTCCCATCTCCCTCGCCCCCCCCCCCTTTCCCTTCCCCCTCCTTTCCTATCCCCAATCCCATCCATCCCCCCTCCCCTCCTCCCCCTTATGACAATCCCTCCCCCCCTCTTTCTCTCTTCATTGTCATTTTACTGTGTTAAAACTGCTGTATTGACACTTAAAATCCAATAAAGTGTGTTTAAAAAAAAAATAAATAAATAAAACCGGGCGAACCCATATCACTGTTCTGCAAACATCTGGAAACTGTGTGTGACACTTTAACTAAAACCGGGACAAACTGTTCTGCAAACATCTGGAAACTGGTGTAACACTTTAACTAAAACCGGGACAAACTGAACTACTGTTCTGCAAACATCTGGAAACTGTGTGTAACACTTTAAATAAAACCGGGACAAACTGAACTACTGTTCTGCAAACATCTGGAAACTGTGTGTAACACTTTAAATACAACCGGGACAGACTGAACTACTGTTCTGCAAACATCTGGAAACTGTGTGTAACACTTTAAATAAAACCGGGACAAACTGAACTACTGTTCTGCAAACATCTGGAAACTGTGTGTAACACTTTTTTTTTTTTTTTTAACAATAGTTTTTATTGAGTATTGAAAAGGTAGTACAAGCAATTATGCAGATCAGTGTATTACATCCATACCAACCAACACAGTTATGCAGTAAGTTCAGTAAGTACAGTCATATTTAGCATCCTAAAACCTTCCTAAACATACCTTCCCACTCTCACCGGGAAGAGCCTGCCACCCCAATGGGAACTATCTGTGGACAGGCCAATAAGTAGAGAGCTCGGTAATAGGTGTATTGCATTAGAGTGGTATGTCAAGAAAAATGGTTGGATGGTGTGCATTATTATACATTGTAGTGTGCTTATAATACAATAAGATAACTAACTAACTAGTTAACCAGGATGAAGAATTAGAGCTTTGTAGCCAAGGCTACTAGCGTGTTCGGTTCATGCCAATATATATGTATAAATGGATCAGCTAATTCTGGGGTCTCTGGGGGGGTATTTTCTTCGTATTATGGACAGGATACTGGTTGCAAGAGCTCAGACCAGTTTTGCCAGGCATTTAGGAATTTGTCTACCGTGTTGTTTGTTCTTGCAAAGGCAAGTTCATGTAAGTATTGTAGGTTTGTTTTGGTGATGACTTCTGACGCATTAGGGGCCAGTTCCTTCTTCCATTTGCTGGTAAGAGTCAGTCTAGCAGCATATAAGACGTGAATGATTATTGGTCTGATGTGGGTTGAGAATTGTTCTATTGTTAGATTAAGGAGGGCTAGGTCAGGAGTAGGAAGGATGTTTTTTGCGCGATTTTAGAGATTATCTTGAATATGGAGTTCCAGAAGCTGGTTATCGATGGACATTGCCATAGGATATGTAGCAGGTGGCCTTTCTGACCGCAATTGCGCCAGCAGTCCGTGGGAGAGTCAGGGTACATCCGACTCAGGCATACGGGGGTTAAATACCATCTGTAAGTTAGCTTAAAACAGTTTTCCCAGTGCAGCACGCAATGTGTTGCTTTTATGGAGTGTCTTATTGATGTTTCCCATTGTTGTTCCGTGTAGGATTTCCCAAGGTCTCTTTCCCAGTTTAGAATAGCACGGGACTGTTTAAAAGGTTTATCTATTTGCAGTGTTGCATATATATGTGATATGCCTGCTTTTGTTTGTGAGAAGTTTTGGTAGAAATCCCAAATGTGTTGATTTACATTAATGTGAGTTATTCGAGACTTATCTAGTAAGTGTTTTATTTGGGTACATTTATATGCGTCTTTTTTCCTTAATCCTTCTGGGAGTGAGTCCCAGGTTGCGTGTCCTAGATCTGTCCAAGATGAGACGGAATGATCTGGGATTAGGTATTCGAATATGTGCAGAGGGGCTTTGAAGATGGGGATTTGGGTAGTCCCACTGTTTAGGGTCAAAGAGTGTTGCCACGCTTCTATGGAGGCTTGGATGGATGGGAAATCATTGAATTTATATATTAATGGTAATTTGGATGCCACTGCTAAAAGAAGGCTCTTAAGGCATTTGGCCTTTATCATGTGCTTCTCCACCATGACCCACGGTTTCAGAGGGTGAGGGACTAGCCAAGATTTGATTTGGTCCAGCAATGATGCCCTATAATAATCTACGATTGAGGGGACTCCCATCCCTCCCTTACTCTTGTGTTTAGTCATGGTGGAGAAGGCCATGCGTGCTTTCTTCCCTTTCCAAATAAATTGCTTTAAATAGGAGTTGATCGTATTAAAGAAAGAGGTAGGTAGCAAAATCGGCACCGTTCTAAATAAATATAATATTTTGGGTAAGAGTGTCATCTTAAATGTGGCTGTTCTACCTAGCCAGGACAAGTAATGTTTATTCAATCTGGATAATTCGTTCTGGATGGAGACTAGTAAGGGTTTGTAATTAGCTTCATAGAGGTCCCGTGATGAGGCTGTGATTTGTGTGCCCAGGTATTGGATTGATGTGGCCTCCCATTGGCAGGGGAAGAGACTTTTCATCTTCACTTTTATTTTATGGTTTAAGTTAATCGGTAAGGCCTGACATTTGGCTTGGATATATCGCCAAATCTCTGTGTGAGGTTGCATACAGCAGGAACAGATTTTTCCAGGTTGGTTAGGGTAAGGATAACGTCATCGGCGAAGAGCCAGATGGTATATTGATTTCCACCAATCTCAATACCCGAAACGTTGGGGGAGCTTCTTATAGCTGCTGCTAGGGGTTCCATTACTAACGTGAAGATGATTGGGGAGAGTGGGCTGCCTTGTCGTGTACCGTTAGTAATAGACAGAGTCTCCGATAAGATCGAAGCTGTGTAGACTTGTG
>BLSH010230846.1:307706-318464 GCA_018402905.1 Glandirana rugosa
GACTATACCTCCTTCTGCTAGCGTCCGTGTCCGGGGCGGTGAATGTAATCTTGTCAAGGGAAGGAGGAGGGTCGGTCAGCGGTAAAGACTGTACTTCCTCTACGACTAGAGTGATTCCCTATGGTACGTAAAACTGAACTTTTCTCGACTGCAATTCTGATATGTCAGATTTAATAGGGGCCAAAGCTCTTTTCAAGTCAAAATGCATGGTATCCCTTAGTGAGATCAGCATCTCCTTCATGTCAGAAATGGCGACTGGCTGGGAGGAGGAAGGGAACTGTTCTAATGTAAGTGGCGGGGCCTGTGCCTGCGATCGTCTTCCTCCATATCAGACTCGTCTCCCGAGTCACTATGTTGTCTGGCTTTTTTAGATTTTGCAGGGCTGCGGGTCGTGGGGCTGTCTGGGGGAGAGTGAGAGGGTTCTCCTGTATTACGTAGGTAAATTGCAGTACCTACCGAGGTAGCTGATGAGCTGGAGCTTGATGGCGGGTCTCCTGCTAGCGTGGTCTGCAATGAAGGGACTCCGCCATCTTGGGTTCCCTTGCCGTTCTTGGCCGAGAAGAAGTCCGTCAGTTTTTGCGGAGCCGAGCTCCTCTTCCTTTGATCTCCGGGTGGCAGGGTTGGAGTTGTGTCCACGGACATGGTTTGAGCTCACTCTCCTCGCTATGGTCGTCGCTGGGTGTCCCGAGGCCCGGAGCTCCGTTTCTATGCGGCCGTCTCTGTCGCCGGCTAGCCACGCCCCCCTGTGTGTAACACTTTAACTAAAACCGGGCGAACCCATATCACTGTTCTGCAAACATCTGGAAACTGTGTGTGACACTTTAACTAAAACCGGGACAAACTGTTCTGCAAACATCTGGAAACTGTGTGTGAAACTATAGCAGAGAGAAGAACAGGGATATGGTTTTGCTCTGCTATAGTTTCACATAGAGTTTTTAGATGATTTTAGAACAGTGATATCATATCACTGTTCTAAAATCATCTAAAAACTCTATGTGAGGGTCCGGGTCCCAGACAACCCAAAGTTCGGTACGGACCCGAACTTTACAGTCCGGGTTCGCTCAACACTATTGGTAGTACATCTATGTAGTTATTTGTATTGTTCTTGATGTAATCCAAAATAATATGCTGTTTGTTTGCAATTTCAGCTGTGTTGAATGTGTAATTTATTGCAATACCTTCTTTGCTCTCAATTCTAGTTGTGGCAATATGTAGTGCTTTGAAGCTCTCGAAGAAGCCTATTGGCGAAACAATTTGAGCAAAGAGCAATTGTCAACAGAATATGGAATTCTACTTGGATATTCCCTGTTGGTTTTATTGTCAAATGATATCTGCATGCTGTTTTTGATGCCTATGCATAATAAATGGAATTATTCTTTATCATTTATGTCTTTGGGTACCATTAAAGTCCCATCATCCATAATCCAAATACATGTACTTTTGGAATGATGGCGTCTTTTCTTCCCAGGTCTATTGGTATATTTAATGCTCAACTAAATCTGGAGTTCACGAATGCAGAGAATGTGGTGTTGGCCGAGCATTGACTCGTGTGTTTGACAAGTTGTTGGGTCCCCACATGCTTAAAATGGAGTTCCATCCAATAGTGGAACTTCCGCTTTAATAAATCATTACCCCCTGACATGCCACATTTGGCATGTAATTTTTTTTTGGGGGGGGGGGTTTGCACAGGTACCCAGCTCCCACTTACGCTCCTGGCTCAGCAGCCCCGAGCGGAAGTTATCTTCTCCCCCCTCCCTCCTTGCAATCTTCTGGGACATGTCACAGGTCCCAGAAAATTGCCCAGTAATTCACAATGCGCAGCGTGACTCGCACATGCGCAGTGAGCACTCAGTTGTGAAGCCACAAGCTGTCACAGCAGGGCGCGCACACTTACAATGCCAGCTCTGCGGAGAGGAGAGGGAGAGGAGCGAGGCTTCGGACGGCCGCATCGCTGGACTGTCTGACAGGTGAGTGTCTGTTTATTAAAAGTCAGCAGCTATAATTTTTGCAGCTGCTGACTTTTAAATGGGTGAAACTCCGCTTTAACCACTTTAAGACCAGCCGTCATTATACTGCGGCAAGGGGGCTCTTTTCCGCGAAACGGTGTAGGTGTATGTCAGAATGGGAACTTGCTTTTGTGGGCATTGGCACGTTCCCACTGGCCAGTGGGGGGAGCCAATCAGTGGATGGGGTGGACTTGATGTCCACCGGCCACCCGCGATCATTCGCCGCAGTGACAGAACAGGGATTTGTCTGTGTAAACAAGGCAGATCTCCGTTCTGACAGGGGAGATTACACAGATCCTGTTTTTCTGCTATGGAGGAAGAGAGATCTGTATGTTGTCCCAGTGAGCCCTTCCCCCATGCAGTTAGAACACACAGTGAGGGAACACAGTTAACCCTTTGATCGACCCTAGTGTTAACCTCTTCCCTGCCAGTGTCATTAGTACAATAACAGTGCAAATTTTTAGCACTGATTACTGTAATAATGTCACTGGTTTCCAAAATAGTGTCAAAAATGTCAGTTAAGTGTCCGATCTGTCCACCACAATGTTGCAGTCCCGCTAAAAAATCACAGTAAATTACTAGTAAAAAAAATAATAAAATAATAAAAAGGCCATAAATCTATTCCCTATTTTGTAGACACTATAACTTTTGCGCAAACCAATCAATATACGCTTATTGCGTTTTTTTTCTACCAAAAATATGTAGAAGAATACATATTGGCCTAAACTGATGAAGAATGTGTTTTTTTTACTTTTTTTGGATATTTATTATAGCAAAAAAGTAAAACATATTGTTTTTTTTTTTTTCAAAAATGTCGCTTTTTTTTGTTTATAGCGCAAAAAATAAAAATCACAGAGGTGATCAAATACCCCCAAAGGAAAGATATATTTGTGTGAAAATAAGGACATACATTTTGTTTAGGTACAATGTCGCATGACCGCACAATTGTGAGTTAAAGCGATGCAGTGCAAAAAATGACTTGGTCAGGAAGTGGGTAAATCCTTTTGGTCCTTAAGTGGTTAAGAGTGATCAACCTTGGAATAAAAAACAATAGAAAATCATTACCAAACACCTGTGTGGGTGGTCACTGTTGGTGGTTCTTGCAGTGGAATGGCTGAATATGTATTATTTAGCTTGGGGTGCAATAGTGTAGTCCCACTAATTATGTGATGTTGATTAGGTTCTGGAGGTTTAGTTTGTGACCCATGACAGGCTGCTTTACGTCAACATTCAGTTTCAATCTCAATTTCTCTATTATTCTTCTATGTGGGAGTTATCTGGATTTGCCTATGTTTGGACTACTAGTGTACCATCAGCTCTTAATGAAGAAGTTCAACATGAGAGCTTTTGGATGGTACGGATGCTGCAAGTCAACTTTTACAGTAGAGGCCACCAGACCCTCCCAAAATTCATCCTCCACCAGCAAAGACTAGACGCATTCCTCCTATCTTCGTTGGTGACGTGCGCGCGCATCAACGGTGGTGCGAGGTTGCGCTATCGGTGATGCAATGCACGCGCATAATGCGAGTGTCTCAACACGCATGCACGGGCGTCCTACACCATATTTAGTCCTCCAGCCTGGGAAGACTGGCACACAATGTCTGGGAGGACTGGTATAAGGACGCACAGCGGAATTGAGGTAAACCAGTACATCTTGTTTGCTTTACTTGCCAGACAACCCCTCCATTATCAGATGCCACTTGGGGGAAACCGGGGGTGCCCTGGTTTTTCTTCCATTTTTTTTCTTCCCCTTTCCCTTTGATATCAAAAAAGATTTTTATATAGGCTCTGTTGTACCCATCAGGCTTTCCTGGACACTGGAAGGTGGTGGAAGATCCCGCGGCTCCTGAAGGGGATTCCGTGTCAATATCAACACCCAGTGTTGTGCTTCAGTGTCCCATCTAGGGTTGCCACATCATCCCTTTAATCCAGGACACATATTAATTACACAGGTTCTGTGGCCGATTAAGTTGGTAATTAAACTCACTTGGTGCCTTATCTGCATTAAATTAGCCTCAGAACCTGTGTAATTTATATGTGTCCTGGATTAAAGGGATGATGTGTCAACCCTAGTCCCATCATAGTGGTGGGTTTGTGATGAACTGTTGCTTTGTTTGGGAGTCTGTATAATGGGGTGATTTACAGAACAGTTTTTCTTCTCTGACACTTTATTTATTTGTAGTTCAGATATCTCTCACAACCATAATCTTTGTAACATTTCACTCCTGTTATCGATCTACTCTTTCACTACAGTGCCAGTTAAATACTGAGACCCTCTCCCAGCATTCTGTTGCCACAACATAAGGAAAAATATAAATGCCTCGGGGTCTAAATAGAGCAGAGAGTATCTCTATCCGGTCATTCCACTGTACCACCCCAACAGTGTTCATCCTATGTGCCGTTATACCATCCCCACATTTGCATATTTGGTTGTTCATATGCTTATATGCCATAGGTGGGTAATACTTTGAATCATGTTCTTCACCTTTTTATCCTTGGTTGATGTTTCTTTTGTGTTGTCTCTGTAAGAGTTGTGTTGTGACATGCCTTCAAATCAATGCTTCAATGTGCTTACCTATGCTCTTTCGTCCATTAGATAAGTGTTTTTTGTCAATCGATTATTAAAAAAAACTTCTGCATAAAGCCCCTGATCAAAGGCGTGGACCAGAAATGCTTTGGGAATTTCTACAACACGGATTGCAGAGTGTAACAAACATATACTGTATATTGATGCAACATTGTTTTTGAGTAATGTGATTACTTATCTAAATTGGATGTATTTTTAGAACCTTTTCAATGAGTGCTATACCTTTTTAATATATTTATAATAAAATCTCAATATTTTTACATTTATGTGTGGTGTTGCTACCTATAAGGTACCAAACAAAAGTTTTTTTTTCACAAAATGTATTGTACAGCAGTATTGTACATGTAAAAGGAGTTACATATTCCAGAATATAACAATAAGCAAAGAACACAACATCAAGCTCTTCCTCGTGTTATCTCACCAACCCCACAAAAGTGGGGGATGGGCAAATTGTCATTGTCGAACACTAGAATACATATTGACATGCATATTACTATCATTAGTTACTAGGCATATGTCTAATTATAAATAGACACATACCTCAGCACAACTTAGCCACTGCCACCTACTGAAAGATGGGGCAATCCAAGCCGCACTCCTAAAAATGGATGTGTTGCCATATATCACAATGTGGGATTGTCTGCAATAGATAATGGCAAAAAACATAATCATCTAGCCAAAATTGTGTCCAATTTTATACCGGCTATGATAGATATAGGTAAATTATACGTGTGGGCCCCCCCAAAAGGTCACCTTTGTAAGAGGTACTCTTGATGAAAGCAAGAATTGGCCTTGCTGTAAAAAATTGCAATGATATGCACCTGTCAAACGGGTGCAGAAAATGACTCTTTGGGTGTCAGTGGTGCCTTGCCACCGTAACCCTATAGAGGTGCTCTTGATGCAGGCAAAAAAAATGTCAAACAGGTGATGAAAATTGGTCTTTGGGTGTTAATTGTTTCCATAAAACCTATACCAAAAACATTCTTCCAGATGAAATGATTGAACACCCTCAAAGCTAGGCAGCCTCAAAGTCCTGCAGAGATTCCACATCCCAAAAACACTTAATCAGTGACATCGGCATCAGGGGCTTCATAGCTGGTAATCCAGGACTGATTAAGTTTAATAAAAGTCAAATGGTCCACGGAGTCTGTGGACAGACGCATTCTATGTTCAGTAACGGAACCTCCTGCAGCACTGATTGCCTGTTCTGAAAGCACACTGGATGCAGGGCAGCCCAACAACTCAATAGCATACTGATTAGAAGTGCCATAAGTAGATATTAGATATACCATGGTACCTTAGGTCAAAAACAGATTGTAACAAAAAAGGGGGTTTTCCCTTACTGGAGGCCTTAATAATGAACTTTAATGGTACCGTACACATTAAGTACAAAATAGTTTATAAAAATATACATTTTTTTATTATTACAAATAATCAAGGAAAAGTGAGGATACAGTTATATAAATGACTAAAATGCACGCAAGGCAAAAATCAAGCATTTGTGTAGTTTGTAGTCATGATGGATACTTATGCATTTTTCTGTAAGCTCAACATGTTTCGCGAATTACAGAGAGATGTATTACCGCTTCCTCAGGAGTATTTGGTACAGAGAGATGTGCAAAGTTAAATTTGATGCTTGTGTCATACTGTAACAGTAAACAATAGAAATGAAAAACATTTACATTAGACAGCAAACATGACAAATATACATACATGCATATCTCCAATAAGGAGTAATATAACATATGGTATTATTTTTGTGCACTGGTCAACCCACAAGGCCCCTTTACCCAAGATGCAGCTACACTCACGACTCGCGGGATAAGGTCTGCCCTGGCGGGTGTGGGAACAAACAGGGCGCAGGAGGACAGGGACAATCTGGATCAAAAAATGTATAGAACAGATAATGAGTGAATATCATAAAATAGATTAGAACCATTCCTCGCCCAAAGGGCAAGAGATTACATGGGCCATTTAATCTATATATGACTGTTAATAGATGTTTGGCATGTATAAATGTGCGAACAAGTATACAACAGTATTGAAACATAATTTTATATATATATATATATATATATATATATATATATATATATATATATAATTTTATATATATATATATATATATATATATATATATATATATATATATATATTTATATTTATATACACACATACATCTTCATGCATGCATACATGCCTGTCTCAATGTCTTGAAAATGTTTTTTACTGCCCCTGTAATAACTGTATTTCAAGATATATATAAACATTTTAATGCATTGACAACACACATTCCATAAATCCCACTAAGTCACTAAAAAGTGTTACATTCCACGGTGTATAATTGCCAAGGAGTAAGCCACTACTGCATTTCAAATGTATGGTTACCTGATAACAGAGAGAAAAATGGAGATTATGGAAACAGGCCGCTGTAGTACATCAGGGGTGTCTCATAGTGTTTCTTATTACAAGGTAATGTTGGACAATGTCAACGAGGGATAATCAAAATTTCTATTAAGATATAATCATCACTGTTTATGGTTTAAAGATATATAAATAAGTCATCTCAGACACTCATCCTTATAAGATGGTATTAGTACCTCCTATATGGCTGTTGCTATTCCAGCAATTACAGAAAGAGAAGAGAGAGGAGCCTGGGCTCACAGAGGAGCCTCAACGGCACATCTAAAGAAAATAGAGAAGTTACAGGTAAAATAAAGCAAAACATATACGATTCAAGATTGCAGAGATATACTGCAGAGAATAGGTACCAGCCTAGTGGAGGCAAAGACGCTGTTCACACACCATAGAACATACCATGAATGAATCCTTTCCACAGGCACAGTGGCTGCAGCAGCACACACGCCGTGTATCTGTCCATTTATCCCTCCAGGCCGCACACTTATTTCTCCTGTCCAGCGACGCCCCCATGCCAGAGAGGCATGTGACGTCGCTGGGCCCGGCCCTGCAGTGCGCACGCGCAGGTAGGCGCATGCGCAATGCCCAGATTCGGACACTTACATCTCAAATGAGATGCTGGTCCAACAGGCACCTCACGAGGGGGCAGGACAAGTCTAGCCCCCCTTTCCCTACAGAGCCGCAAACCTGCCGGGACACTCCAGCCCGGATCACGCAGTAAGCAGCACCATAGTGTGGGCAGAGCCCAAATCCGCCATGATGCAAAAGGGGCGGTCAGCGCACTCTCTGGTGGACAATTGCACCACAGAAGCCGTCATGGGACAAATTGCTTCACCATAGGATGGAACAGAAGAGAGAAGCGCACTGAAAGGGAAGGAAGCCTACTGGGCAAGTTCTGGCCAGTGGTCTATTCTCATGACCCAGTAAGCCAGTGGATCGTCAACTGGAAAGTTCTCCGTCTCTGTTTTGGCCCGAGGTAATTGTCCCGAGGTAAATGTGATGTTGATGCTGCCGTTAGTATGTGGAAGCTGACAGCCCTGGGCGGTGAGGACTAAAAGAATTCCGAAATGCATCACTTAGGCAGACGCCTTCTCCCACACTCCTCTCTTGACCAACAGAAGCCTCAAAACTTCATTTTCCACGTCACTGTAACCTACTGGAGTCGGGAAAAATGTTCAATAAAATCCTCTTTAACATGTCCTCAAGAGATTTAATCTTCGGTACTCTCTGTGGGAATGGGATCAGTTTTGAGACCTTCCCCTTATAACGGTGGTCAAGGAGGGTTGCCAAACAGTAATGATCCTTCTCATTTATGCCACATATTCTTGGGTCCTTTTGCAGGCTTTGAAGCCTGAGGTTGCCCATGCGCCTCAAATTTGCAGAGGCTTGAGAAGCAGACTGCTCCCAATCACGTACTACTCCCAAGTGTCCTGGAGTTGGAAAATCATCACTTACAGATTGACGCATGTCTTCCTCTTCTTCAAAGCCTAAAAAACTGCAAGAATCCTCCTCTCCTCTCTCCTCCTGTGTGTTCTGTGACATAGGAAAGATGGTGTTTGGATAAAGTGGGTCTTGAGAGGAAAGGAAGTTCTCCTCTTCCTCCTGCTGCTTTGCCTCCAGTGCCCTGTCCATAATGCCATGCAGAGTCTGCTCCAGCAGGAGCACAACAGGGAATGTGTCACTGATGCATGCGCTGTCACGGCTCACCATCCTTGTGGCCTCCTCAAATGGTGATGCATGCATCCTTAATGATCAGCCATTGGCATGGGAAAAAAAGCCAAGGTGGCCTGAGCCTGCTGTCGTACCGTACTCACACAGGTACTCGTTGATGGCCCTTTGATGCATGTATAGCCGCTGCAGCATGAGTTGAGTTCCAACTGGTGGGCATGTCACACATCAGGCGTTTATGGACAGGTGGAATTCCCGCTGAATTTCAGCCAACTGAGCACTGGCTGTGTAAGACTGCCTGAAATGGATACAGACTCTTCTGGCCAGCTTTAGTACACCTTCCAACCCCGGGTACATATTTAGGAAACGCTGCACCACCAAATTGAGGACATGTGCAGGGCATGGCACATGTGTCAACTTTCCCTGTCTAAGGGTGGACAGGAGGTTTGAGCCATTATCACACACCACCATTTCTGGCTCCAGCTGGCGTGGTGTGAACCACCTCTGGGCCTGTCCCTGCATAGCTTCAAGAATCTCTGCTCTGGTGTGGTTCCTGTCCCCTAGACACACCAGCTGAAGCACTGCATGGCACCTTTTAGCCTGACTCATGGAATAGCCCTTTGAACGCTTAGGGGGTACCTGATGTTCATAGGACAATTCTGCAGAGGAGGGCATAGAGGTGGCGGAGGAGGAGGAGGAGGTAGAGCTCACAGGTTTGGCATCATCACCACCAGCTGTATGGAGACATGGGGGCACAACAAGCTGCAGCACCAGGCCCTGTCCTGCATCCTTCTGAGTTGCAAGCAGTGTTACCCATTGTGCTGGGAACAAAATATTGCTGGACCACGTGTCTGCAATAAGGTGGACTTTGCGGCTGACTGCCTTGCCCAATGATGCCAAAACATGCCCTTACACATGATGGTAGAGATGAAATGGCCTTACATGAAGTGTAGTAGTGACTGGGAAAATGCCATTGTGGTACAGCACAATGTGTGAATTCACAGAAGGGGGCAGAATCCACAAGGCTGAAAGGCAGAAGTTGTAGAGCCAACAGCTTTGACAAGCTAGCATTTAGACACTGGGAATGTGGGTGGCAGGCACTGTATTTTTTTTCTGCTGCAGCAGATAAGGCAAAAAAAAATCTGCTGGCAGATGTGCTGCTAGGACATGGGACAACCTATGCTATAGGCTGCTGAGAGGTAATGACTCGGTATAGCAAGGGCAGACTGAAGTGAGTAAGGAGGAGGAGGAGGGACAGATTTGTGCCCCTTTTGTGTGGCTGGACATTAAATGCCTTGTTAAGCATGTGGTACCCAAACGGATGGTGTTTTTGTTAGATGTGCCTGAGATACAGTTTGCAGATAGCAACAGTGTGATCTGCTGCAGATGTGCTGAAAAAGGCCCAGACAGCTGAGCTTTGGGAAGTGGGCTGGGAGATAACAGCTGCCGAATGTGATGGAATAGGGTGGCTGCTCTCTACTCTTTCTTGATGTTGGCTTCATTGGGGCTGTGCCGCCTCACCTTCAGTTTACTCCTCTGCTCTATCTGGCACCCAAGTCGCATCAGTGACCTCATCATAGTTACATAGTTACATAGTTAGTCAGGTTGAAAAAAGACACAAGTCCATCCAGTTCAACAAAAAAAAAAAAATATATATATATATATATACATATACATATACATACACATATACACATACAACCAAATAATCCCATATACAATACTTCACCCACAGTTGATCCAGAGGAAGGCAAAAAACCCCAGCAAAGCATGGATCCAATTTGCTATAACGGGGGAAAAAATTCCTTCCCGATTCCCCGAGAGGCAATCGGATTCACCCTGGATCAACTTTACCTAAAGATGTTAGTACCCAGTTATATTATTTACATTAAGGAAAGAATCCAGGCCTTTTTTAAAGCAATCAACCGTGCTGGCCAAAACCACCTCTGGGGGGAGTCTATTCCACATTTTCACAGCTCTTACTGTGAAGAAACCTTTCCGTATTTGTAGATGAAATCTTTTTTCCTCTAGACGTAAAGAGTGCCCCCTTGTCCTTTGTGATGACCTTAAAGTAAATAA
>BLSH010230961.1:20258-44586 GCA_018402905.1 Glandirana rugosa
GCCCCCCCCCCCCCCCCCCGTGGGTGTTGAGGTATGTGTTCAAGTGCCATGAATCTGATCCAAGTAGGATCAAACTCATGGCACCTTCCCACATGTGAGTTAATGGCCGTGGTAATTTGTTTTTTGAAAACCGGTCGAATGTGATCTTTGATGCGTACATAGAAAGGACGTTTAGTCTTACCTACATAGTAGGCCCCGCACCAGCAAGTGGCTAGATACACCACTTCAATCGTCTGGCAGGTCACTTGGTATTTAATTTATGTAATTGACCATTAGGAAGAGAAAATACGTCACCATTAGATAAATATGGACAAAACTGACATTTGCCACAGGCATAGGTGCCTGTGGGGTTAGAATTGGAGGATTTTTTTTCACTATACAAATGACTTCTGACTAGTCGATCCCGAAGGGAGGTAGCACGTTTATAAGTAACCTGGGGATATGGCTTAATATATTGACACACAGTTGGGTCTGATGTTAATAATGTCCAAAACTTTTTTTAAATAGATGTAACTTCTTGGTGTTGTGGTGAATATCTGGTAATTACCCTAGTAGTTAAAGAACATTGTTTGGTTCTGTTAGAAAATAGAAGTGATTGTCTGCCTCGCTTCATTGCCTTGTTGTAAGCTTTTTTAAGGCAGTTGTGACTATAACCTCTTTCAAGAAGTCTCTGATACAGTCCGGAGGTACCTATCCTTAGGTAGGTGTAGTCCTTCTATTAACCTAAGCAGGTCAATAGTATCCTTTACATACGACGATAAAGAACTCACGTGTGGTTGTAAATACTCATCTACTAGTCTACTTGCATTCTCCCTTACACCTCCACGTCCGGAGATTATAGGTCTTCCGGGTGGGGAGGTGATAGACTTGTGGATCTTTGGCAATGCATAGAACGTCGGAACCTTTGGATCCTTTGTATCTAAGAATTGCCACGTGTTTTTGTCTATAGTGCCCCGACGATAGACGTCAAAGACCAGTTGACGATAATTCTGATGAATATTATCCACGACTGACCTTGTTATGGGTCTATACTATTGTTTATTGGCCAGAAGATCAGTACACATGATTATATACTGTTCCCGGATAAAATGCAAACTCACATTTGCGGGTGCCTGTAAGTCCTGGCACCGAATGTAAGGGCAGCCGATTTTCTTATTGGGGAAATAAGCCAGTTTTGGCGTGTATACACCGATCGTATGTGCCGGTTCCTGTTTATTTACCCGTCTCGGCACAAGCAGAAGTGCGTCGTGATGACGCAATCAAACCTCGACGCGTTTCAGCCTATGGGTAACGCCCATCATCAGGAACGTTCAAATGTGAGTTTGCATTTTATCGGGTTTTATTTTTATTATATTTTTCTATGGTGAATACATTTTAAAAAAAAATGTTATTTGCACTATGAGAGTTTCTCTTTTCATATTTATGGTGATGCATGTAATGGAGTAACCACTGGAGTGCACCTTACCGGAAAAGCCCATAGGGGACACCCCTGCTAAGCTTTACCAGACCACGCTAGAGATAGGTGGTCACCAGAGTAGTGGTGAGTGCACATCCATGAGGGGCACAGCAAGCACAATTGCAGCACTTATGTCCTGTTGAGCACGAGCACGTTTACCATCACAGTTTGGGTGGTCTATTCCCTGTAAAATAAGAGTTTAAAAGACTATGTAAACAGACTTTATATATTATATATTGTATATTTGGCTAAGCGCAGTGATTTAAACTTTTTAAATTTATTTTGTGGACATCCAACATTGGGTCACTGCAGCTGGCCACACCATCCGGTGGGGGGCACTTTTGGTATAGTGCCTCCGAGTAAAACTCACAGTCTGTTCATTCACTGTTAATACTGTTTCTTTGAGTGGACCTAGGTGCTGAAGTACTTAAATTTTATTTTTTCCAAAGAATTTGTAACGTATGCTTCTCCTTTGAATAAGATTTGGGGTGTTAAAGTCTCAGATCATTTTGTAGATTTTAGCCTTAAGGGGTTGGATTTAAGTAAAAAAGAGAAGAGGGCGGTGTCCACAGTGGGTTGGTATTTTCTTAATGCTCTCTATAATGAATCACAAAGTAGGGAGAAGGCAGAGACAGAAATTAAGGTATTAAAAGACCAGCTAGCAGTTGCTTCAGAGTATGTTCGTACAACTGCTGATGATTTGCAAGAACGGTGTGCAGCCCTCATGACCAAATCAATTACTTCCTTAAGGAAAAGGAAGGGCCGTAAACCTGTTAGTAAAGCCAGGGTACGTGTCATTGTCACATACCAAAACTGGGATTGTGAGAATGTGCTCTCCTCAAATGATAGTGAGGATGAGGAGATAGAGTTTGATATGTTAGATGATGATCTGCTAGTGGGAAAGAAAAGGTGTGCCAGACCTCTCATTACTAAGCATAGGAAAAGGCAACATGATAGAGAGGATATGGCAGATGGGAAGGTGCATTATCGTAACCCCAGAGATGTTGAATTTGAGGAAGCTCGGGAGTTTACACAAACTGAACTCCATGAGTTGGCTAAACAATACAAACAATGGTCTGGAGAACCCCTATTGATTTGGCTTCTGCATTTGTGGGATGAAGAGGCGGACAGTGTTGTTTTGTCAGGTAAGGAAGCAGTGGCTTTGGGAGTATTAACCCATGATCCACAATTGCGTCAGGCAATGCGAAAAGCCAGAGAGTTTAGTGTGAATTTTTCACTGTTAGACCTTGAGAGATGGAATAGTCCGAGTATACGCTAGTCCTACTGACCTGGAAAATACCTACTCCTGGACATTAATAGGAGAGGGTATTTCCAGGTTACGTGAGATGGGTTGTATAACCGGTTTAAAAACATTTCCAGAATGGATGGGTCCAGATATGGAACCCTTTACATCTGCTCTGCGCTCTAAGCTGATGAAGTCTGCTCCATTTACTCTCAGGGCTCCTTTATTGTCTTTGCTGGGAGGCCTGGGATTAAACAGCAAGATTCATGAAGCCACTACCCTTTTAAGCCAGTTGGGGGAGCTAGAGAAGACTAAAACAAAAAATGTCAGGGCAGTAGATAAGGTCAAGGTCAGACAGGAGGAATACAAGCCGAAAAGAACAGAGAAGAAAGGGACTGGGGTAGAGAAGACAGGAGGTGAAGAGAAGACAGGAGGTGAAGAGAAAACCAGGCTAGTTATCTCTAGGAAACAAATGTGGGTGGACCTACTAAAGGCAGGAGTACGTAAAGATGAGATAGATGGGATTCCTACTGCAGACATGCTAAAGAGGTGGAAACATTTAGTGGGGAAAACTGTCAGGGTTAGAAACACTACTCCTAGTAAGGATCACATCAGCCTAGAATTGGAGAAAACAGAACAGACCCCTCCTGTTAGCCCCAAACCAATTCCCAAAACTGCACATGAACCCAAACCCAAATCCCTTTATCCTGGAGAGGAGTTAGAGAGACTCAGAAAAGGGGATTGGGAGGTTTCTTATCCTTTATGAAGGGAAGGTGGGTCTCCTGTAATAGCAGCGAGGGCAGTGACAAAAGGAGACTGACGCCCATATGCACCTGTCACTGTATAGTGGGGGAAGTCATCTTCTCCTACACATCTGATGGTTTTAGTTGATACTGGAGCTGAAGTTAAACTTTTGCAAGGAAATCCTTCCCATCACAAAGGAGAATTGATTTATGTAGAACGTTTGGGAGAGCAAACCACACCAGCAGTTAGGACAAGGGTGAAATTGGCTATTGGCAAGGGACTAGGATTTTGGACAAATGTTTTGGGAAGCAGTTATCCGAAAATATTCTTGGGATGGATGTACTTCAAGGTCAGTGTCACGCACCTGGTGGTGGAGTCTGTCTTATGCAGGAAGCAACCACTCTTGCGGCCCTGGTTCGAGGTCCCCTGGTAGAGCAGACAGGGGGGCACAGGAGCACAGGGGGGCACGAGCACTGGACAGGATCCCTGGTGGTGGTGTGAAGGGTCCAGTAGTGGCTCGTGTAGATAGCAGGTGGTCATGCAGGCCGGGTCGGCAACTAGCTGGCAATGCGGTACAAAGGGTGCAGGCAGAAGAGTCTTCAGGTGCAGGCAGGGTCGTCAATGGGCTGGCAGCAAAGGTACACAGGGATCAGGCAGAAGAGTTGTCGTGGGCAAGCTGGGGGCCGGTGCAGGCAGAGATCAACAAGGTCAAGGACAAGCTGGGTCACAGGAACAGATATTCAGATAATCAGGTAGCTCAGGAACACTCACATGATGTAGAATGGACAGCACCAGCTGCAGGGTGCCGTCTGCTTAAATGGGCTGTTTGGCGCCATTGCCGCACACACACGCATGCGCACAGGCACTGTTTCAGCCACAGTTAATTCCTAAGATTGCCCCCCCCCCAAGGGGCAGCCTCCGGATGCCCAGGCGGGCACTTCTTCCTTGGCAGTTCCTTTTAAAAGCTTGAATCAGTTCTTCTGTGTGGATATTTGTTTCTGGTTCCCAGGAACTTTCCTCGGGGCCGTAACCCTTCCACTTAACCAGATACTGGGTGGAACCGCCTCTTCTCCGGCAATTCATGATGGCCTCCACCTTGAACTCCTCCTCTCCATTTACTAAGACTGGCTCAGGTGGGTCCGTTCTTTCTCCCGGAAAGAAATCTGGGGCCATCGGTTTCAGCAAGGAGGTGTGGAAGACCGGGTGGATACGTAAAGATGGAGGGAGGTCGAGCTCATATGCCACCCTATCCTTCTCTTCACAGTGAAAGGCCCAATGAACCTTGGGCCCAACTTCTTTGAAGGGCATGCCAGTCCCAGGATCCTAGTGGAAAGCCAGACTTGGTTGCCTGGTTGCAATTCCAGCTCCCCCCACCTTCTTATGTCGAAGGCCTCCTTGTTCAACTCTTGAGTCCTGGACAGGGTGTCCTGTAGGAGTTTGTTATTGGTTTCGAAGAAGTGCGTGGCCCTTTGAGCCGATGGCACCGTATTTTCCGTGGACAGAGTGGGAAGAAATGTGGCGTGGAAACTATAATTGGCCCAAAACGGAGACTGCTTAGTGGCCGAGTGGATGGTGTTATTATAAGTGAATTCAGCCAACGGCAGTAGCAAAGCCCAGTCATCCTGAGAGAATGAAGAAAAACATCAGATGTACTGCTCGGGAGTCTGGTTCATTCTCTCAGTTTGGCCATTAGTCTGTGTTGGAGATACAACAACTTTCAGCTTAGCCTATTGACTGCAGTTCGCAATTAGGACACTAGATGTCGCTAATGCTCAGTGATATGCATCTCTTTTATGATGTGTTGTATTTCCTGTACATTGTGCTGTACTTGTTGGTTTCTTTTTCCTGTCTGTGTTAGTCACCATGTGAGGTGACATCTTTGCTGTTGTGGTTATGTTCTAATAAAGAAGCCAGTTCCTGTTACTCCACAATGCCTGATCTGAATCAACTCCACTGCACCCAGCAATCATACTCTGCAACAGTCTGGGGGTGATAAGCGGAGGAGTGAGACTACTTGATTTCCAGAGATGAACACAGAGCCTTCCAAAACCTGGAGGTGAATTGGACTCCGCGGTCCGACATAATGTTGATGGGAACCCCATGAAGTCGGACTATCTCCTTGATAAAAATCTCTGCTGTTACAGCAGCTGTGGGTGTACTCTTCATGGGGAGGAAATGGAAATTTTTGTCATGCGGTCAACAACCACAAATTTAGTAGAGTACTGTTGAGAGGGAGGTAACTTCACAATAAAGTCCATGGCTATTTGGGACCATGGGTGCTCAGGCACCGGAAGCAGGTTCAGGAAGCCCCAAGCCTTGACTTTGTCAGTCTTGTTGCGGGCACAGATGGAGCAAGTACTGATGTAACTCTTGCAGTTTTCTTCAGCTCGCGGGCACCAGAAGGTGTGGGAGAGCAATTCAGTCGTCTTGCGTGCCTCAAAATGCCCAGCCAGTTTGTGGTCATGGCAGAGTCCGAAAGCGACCACACGTTGTCCAGCTGGCACAAAGATTTTATTGCCATACCACCATAGGCCATTCTTCGCCTGCAACCTGGAATCAGAGAGGCCAGAAGAGCCTGCCAGGGATCGTCTGATTTGCAATAGCAAGTTTTCCTGGGTGAACACAAAATTGCGTGATGGAAGGATCATATCAGGTGGTGTGGAATCTCCGGGTTCGCTGAACATCCGAGAGAGGGCATCCGATTTGACGTTCTTTGACCCCGGCCTGTATGTTAGGTGGAACTGGAACCTTGAGAAGAAGTGTGCCCAACGGGCCTGTCGTGGTTTCAATCTCTTCGCCGTTCTCAAGTACTCCATGTTTTTATGGTCAGTATATATGAGGATAGGGTGTGTGGCCCCCTCGAGTAGATATCGCCATTCTTCCAGAGCTGACTTAATGGCCAGAAGTTCTCTGTCTCCCATGTCATAATTCTTCTCCGGTGCTGACAACTTGTGGGAGAAAAAAGCTACTGGGTGGAGCAGAGCTGGAGCCTTGTCTTTGGGAGAAGACAGCCCCCACAGCAGTCTCAGATGCGTCCAATTCTAGGACATAAGGCAATGCTGGGTTAGGATGTTTCAGGATGGGGGCTGAAGTAAACAACTTTTTCAAAGTCTGGAAAGCTGCCTGGGCTTTGGTGGACCAGTGGAATCGGGAGTTTTGTTTTGTGAGTTGTGTGATTGGGGTGATGATGGCAGAGAACCCCTTGATACATTTTCTATAAAAAATTTGCAAAGCCCACGAAACGTTGGACCCCTTTCTTGTCAAATGGTGCCAGCCAGTCCAAGAGACCTTTTGGGGATCCATGTTGATGCCTGTAACAGAGATGACTAGCCCAAGGAAGTGGATGCTGGGCTGCTCAAAGATGCATTTCTCCTCCTTGGCGTATAGCCCGTGTTGCCGAAGACGGCTCAAAACAGGCATGTCTGCGGTGCTCCTCAAGGGAGGAAGAGAAAATCAGGATATCATCCCAGTATATGGTGACAAATAAATCCAAATAGTCCCAGAACACATCATTCACGAAGTACTGAAATGTTGCAGGGGCATTGCACAGCCTGAAGGGCATGACTAGGTACTCGTAGGGCCCAATACAAGTGCAAAAAGCGGTCTTCCACTCATCGCCCTTTCGGATACGGACCAGGTTGTATGCTCCACAAAGGTCAAGTTTGGTGAAGATGACAGCGGAACCCAGCCTTTGGAACAGTTCCGGAGCCAAGGGTATTGGATAATGGTTCTTAACCGTAATTCAGTTGAGCTCCCAGTAATCTATGCAATGTCACAGGGACCGGTCCTTCTTCTCCACAAAGAAAATGCCAGCCCCCACAGGAGACGTGGAGGGTCTGATAAAGCCTTTATCCAAGTTGTTGTCCAGATAGGCCTTGAGAGCGGCTAACTCTGGTTCGGACTGGGGATAGATCCTCCCAAAGGGTTCTTCCGCTCCTGGTAAGAGCTCAATGGGGCAATCATACGATCTGTGAGGTGGTATCTGCTCTGCCCCCTTCTTGTTGAAGACGTCTAGGAAGCTGTCATAGACAGAGGGAACAGCTAGATGGGCGTCAGGGTCAGGATCTGAGTTTAGGCTGAGCAAAGCGGGAGTAGCGTCATTGGTACGCTTCAGGCAGTGCTGGTGGCAGTAGGTGGACCGAAATTTGACACTCCCGGTGGTCCAGTCAATACTGGGGCCATGTGCCTGGAGCCAGGGCAGACCCAAGATGATGGGGAACAGCGGTGATGCTATAGCATCCAGAAGAAGCAGCTTCTGATGGCCTTCAGCTGTGGTGGCGAGTAGGGGAGAGGTCTCATGGGTGACCGTACTGGATTTGATGGGGGATCCATCCGCCAGGCGGACGGTCATCTTATGTGTCTTAGGTTAGAAAGGGATGTGATGTGAGGCTGCGATGGCTTCAACCACGAAGCAACTACATGCTCCTGAATCAACAATTGCTGGGACCAGGATAGTCCCTCCGGGAAGCTGTAGAAAAGGGAGATAAAGTGAGAAGTTTGACTTGGCATGGCGGACATTCCTTCTGAGGAAGCTGGTGGACACTTACCGCGTTTGGCAGGACAGAATCTCACTACATGTCCCAGTTCCCCACAGTACAGACACAAGTTCAAGGAGAACCTCCTTTGCCTCTCTTCGGGGGTCAGAGAAGGGCACAGGAGCCCTATTTGCATAGGCTCCGGTTGATCCAAAGGAGAGGAGGAGGAGGCCATAGGAGCGAAAGGAGTCGGGCTTGGGTACCTGGGAACACAGGGCAGCATCCAGGTGGGGTGCAGGGGTCCCGAAGTTCTTTCGGCGCTGCGATCCCTGAGACGCCGGTCGATCTGGATAGCCAGATTGATGAGTGCTTCCAGGGTGTGGGGCACCCCTACACAAGCCAGCTCGTCCTTGAGGGACTCTGACAGGCATCGTTCCAGGCCGCAGTGCAGCATCGTTCCAGGCCGTGTCTGCACTCCACCTCCGGAACTCCGCCACATAGTCCTCCGCTGACCGGCGGCCTTGTTGGAGGGCATGTAGTGCAGCCTCCGCTGTGCCGGCATGGTGGGGATCTTCATAAAGCAGAGCCATGGCTTGGAAGAATGAGGCCAGGGTAGCGACTTCTGGGGCCCTCTGCTCCCAAAGTCGGTGCGCCCAGGACTGGAGCTCCTCTTGCAGTAAGGAAATAACAAGTCTCACCTTTGTGGCCTCAAGTGAGAAGGTACGGGGCTGGAGGCCGAAGTATAGCTCACATGAGTTACGAAAGGCTCTAAACTTGCGACGGTCCCCAGCAAACTTATCAGGCAGGGGGACTTTGGGCTCAGATGGCAGGGCCACAATGGTGCAGCCTGGCTAGCTCTTGGAGCTGCGGGTGTAGCGAGCTCCTGAACCCGTTCTTCCAACCGGGTATAGCCCTCCTGTAGGTTCTTGACCGCCTGTGTAAGGCCGGCCAGGTGGACACATAGTTCATCCATAGCAGAGGGTGCTCCCTGCACAGATTCAGACATGGCTGTCTGTTGCTGTCACACACCTGGTGGTGGAGTCTGTCTTATGCAGGAAACAACCACTCTTGCGGCCCTGGTTCGAGGTCCCCTGGTAGAGCAGAAGGGGGGCACAGGAGCACAGGGGGGCACGAGGGCTGGACAGGATCACTAGTGGTGGTGTGAAGGGTCTGGTAATGGCTCGTGCAGATAGCGGGTGGTCGTGCAGGCCGGGTTAGCAACTAGCTGGCAATGCGGTACAAAGTGTGCAGGCAGAAGAGTCATCAGGTGCAGGCAGGGTCGTCAACGGGCTGGCAGCAAAGGTACACAGGGATCAGGCAGAAGAGTTGTCATGCGCAAGCTGGGGGTCGGTGCAGGCAGAGATGAACAAGGTCAAGGACAAGCTGGGTCACAGAAACAGATATTCAGATAATTAGGTAGTTCAGGAACACTCACACGTTGTAAAACGGACAGCACCGGCTGCAGGGTGCCGTCTGCTTAAATGGGCTGTTTGGCGCCATTGACATGCACACTCGCATGGGCGTGCAAATGCATACATGCATGCGCAAATGTGCACAGGCATTGTTTCAGCCACAGTCATTTCCTAACAGTCAGTCTATTCAGACTGAACGGGGTACATTCACATTCGGGAATCCTGATAAAGCGTATCTGGTTAGAGCAGTGAAGGCTGTGGTCAGAGGTCATGCGAAATGGACCCCAGTCTACATTCCTCCACCAGAGAAGCCGGTCTGTCTCAAGCAGTACAGACTTCCTGGAGGCCACAAAGAAATTGGGGATACTATTCAAGAGCTGTTAAGAGTAGGGATCCTTAGACCTGCTGTAAGTCCTTTCTTGTCTCCCGTGTTCCCAGTAAAGAGTACCTGATGGGACATATAGAATGACTGTGGATTACAGAGGTCTAAACAAAGTGGCACCTCCATTGAAGTCAGCTGTACAAGATATGATCTCAATTGTTGAAAAAATTGCTAAAGAGGCAGGAGAATATCATGGTGTGATAGATTTGGCTAATGCTTTCTTTTCGATTTTGATAGACCCAGAGTGTCAGGACCAGTTTTCCTTTGTGTGGGACGGTTGCCAGTACACTTTCACTCTCCTTCCGCAAGGCTATCTTCATCCTCCAACGATTTGTCATGGACAGATTTAAGTATGCTGAATTTGAAAGTCGCTGTGTTTTACTACATTGATGAAATCATGATCTCTGGAACAAAAGAAGATGTAACTGAAGCACTGCACCTGCTGATACAGCACATGGAGAACAGATTGTGGGTTATCAACAGAGACAAAGTCAAAGGACCTGCCACAGAGGTGAAGTTCCTAGGAATGATGTGGACTGGGCCGCAGAGGAAAATTCCAGAGACAGTTGTGCAAACTATCCAGGCGCTGTCGCCCCTACTACCAAAAAGGAGGCACAGAAGTTCATTGGAGTTGTGGGATTCTGGAGATCGCTCATCCCACATCTTGGACTGATTCTGAGGCCTATATACAATGTCACAAGGAAAAAAACTCTCATGGGGTTTAGCGCAGCGGACTGCATTCCTTGCTGCTAAAGAAGCCATTTTGCAGCATCAAGGATTAGGACCCGTGAGTACCATTTCAGCTGAATGTGGTGGAGCAGGATGGTACCATATCTTGGAGTCTGTGGCAGCCAAATGAAAAGAAAGGACTGAGAGCAATACCCTTTGGATTTTGGTCCAAACAACTGACAGGGGCACAGACGAGATACACGCCCCTAGAGAAGTACCTGTTTGGGGCCTACATAGCACTTCAACATGTAGAGGCAATAACAGGAAAGGACACAGTCACCATCCACATTGCATCCCCAATAGCAGGATGGGTGAGAGATAATGAACTAACCACTAGGGCAGCTGTTGTCCAGAACCAGACCCTGATGAAATGGAAGTGGCACCTTCAAGAAAGAGGGGGTATTGCAGCTGGGGATGTCAGAGACATTTCAAAACAGTTGTCAGGGCTTGTAACTTTTACCAGCACCCAGCCAGTAGAAGAAATTCCTGTGCTGCAGTCATCCCCATTCAAGAGGCTCCACCCTTTGAGTCTCTTTTAGAAGACATGAAGGAGTCAGCATGGTTCATTGATGACTCAGCCATAGTCGCCCAGTTTGGGCATAAATGGACAGCAGCAGCCTACAACCCAAGTACAGACACAGTCCTGCAGGAGACCGGAATTGGAGGGTCCAGTCAGTATGCAGAGTTGAAAGCTGTAGTGATGACTCTTCAGGAGAATCCTTCTTCCCATGTCACTATCTACACTGACAGCTGGGCGGTCTTTAAAGGACTGACAACTTGGATGCCCACGTGGAAGTCGAATGATTGTATGATTCATGGAAAGGTGGTGTGGGGAGGCAAGGAAGCCTGGGACTACATCTGGAAGGAAGCTTACTCCCACACCATAAAAGTGGGGCATGTTGACACACATGTGCCCTTGGTCCCAGACTTTGAGAACTATAACAGAGTGGTAGAGGAAATTGCCAAAGTGAAAGCAGTTGTGCCAATTGATCCTGTTTTGATGAACTTGGCCAATTGGGCCCACAAGCAATCTGGACATTTGGGGCAGAAAGCAACATATGAATGGGCACAGCAGAGAAGATTGCCTATATCCATGGACATGATAAAGAATGTAATAGGGAACTGTACAGTGTGTGGAGAAGTGAAACAAGTACTCCACTGAGTCAATTAAGAGGGGAGAGAGGCCTGCAGAGATATGGAAGATTGACTTCATCGGTCCCCTGCCCCGGGAAAACAATGGACTGAGATATTATTACACTGCAGTGGACACCTATTCAGGACTTCTGCTAGTTCATCCTTGCAAACGTGCAGATCAAGCCGCCACGCTTCAACTGCTCCCGAAACTTGTCGTTGCTTATGGTTGTCCCAAACAAGTCCAACGTGATAACGGCTCACACTGCACCGGATCAACAGTACCGCAATGGGCAAAAGACTCTGGAGTGTACTGGTTGTGCCACATCCCATACCATTCACAGGCAGCTGGTTTGATTGACGGGCTATTGAAGGACCAGATACGCAAGCTTACACCCACACATACACTAAGGGGGTGGGATCGGGTTCTCACACAGGCAGTCATGATGTTAAATTCTAGGCCAATAGCCAAAAGCACATCATATGAGAGGATGGTAGGGGCTGAGGTGCAGATTCCACAGCTGGAGTGCAGAGTTCAGTATTTACATAAGATCCCTGAAAGAACAGGGCTCAATAGGTACCATGTTACTGCTTCCCATGACATAGAAACCAAGAGTGATGTATCTGAAGCTGAAGCCTATCTAGGAATGAGAGGGAATCCAGCAGGAAGGTTTGAAGTTATATTTGCATTGGCAGACGAGCTTCAAGATAGTGACTGGGACTCTGATTGGTTAGTAGATACTTCTAAGCAAGAGTGGAAAGTGAGGCTGTATAACATTAAACCTTCCAAAATAAACAACACTGATCTTCTGGGAAATATCAGTATATTTCCTCTCCTCCCTATTGATGCTCTTGGTTAGGGTCAGAAGTGGATACACGCGGGTGGCAAAGTGTTGGTCAGAGATCCAGGCAAGAAGTCAGTTAGAGGAGAGATTGTAGCTGAAGGGCTAGGGTCTACTGTATATGTATTATTAGAAGGAACAGATAATCTGCTTTGTCTTCCACTCCACAGGCTGTCTCCGATTTGATCCATAGGAAGACCAAAGAAAAGTGGTTACATGATAGACAGAATGATGGAAAACCGCAAGAGCTGTGGAGAGCAAGGTCTTTGATGTATTACAAGCCTGGACTTGTTTCTAAAGAACTTTAGATGGACGTTCTAATGAACTTTTAGCCAAAGACTGAAAACACCTTCTCAGTGACAGAAATATGGGAGGGGTTGAATTCAAGGAAAATTAATGCGTAGAATGAGTAGTTAGTAATGAAGAGATTTTCTGTGTGTAGTCTGAGAGGAAAAATCAAGGGTGGAATGTATTGCGTTTGATATAAAATCTGATTTCTCCTATAAGACTCAGAATAGAATTAAGGTTACTGCAGGTTTGTTTGAAGATGCTTCTCAAAGGAATGACTTGGTAACACAGGCTGCCCTGAAACAATGGGTCAGTTGGCAGCTGGTTGTTAAGGTAAACAAGTTTGTAACCATTGTCAACACAAGCCCATATAAAAAATAGTTGCCAGGCATAAGCACAGGTTAGCTCAGCTCACTCATCATGCATTAACAACGAAAGACTCATCTGTAAAGACTCCACCAAGAAAAGTGCCTGGTCTCCAGAAGAATCGTTGTCAACGGAGATCACAAACACAGTAATTGAAGCTAAGTAATATTTAAGTGTATTTCTACTGTTAGAGACTATAGTTTGTTTGTTTGCTAGGTTGTTAATTTGCTATAGAGATCTGTCAGTCTTGATTGTATTCCAAATATTGTAATAGTTTATATGTACAGCATTTTTGTTCAGTAAAAGCTCATTTATACACTGCCAGGTCTGAACTTCCTTGCTTATACCGCAAAGTAACCTTGCTATCTAGATGCAAGCGAAACACACGGGCTTTCTGTGTAAAGGGTCAGTTTTTGCTCAGCAGGGATCGATCCAGTATTTCCCCCTGAGCCGACGGATGACAGATCCGTCTCCGCTCACTGAGCGGAGATGGAACTGTCAGAGCGCCACTCTTCTCTATGGAGATTGGATGAAAATGGACCGCCTGTCCGTTTTCATCCGATCAGCTCCGATCTGATTGTACAGACGGATAGAAAATAGGGTTTCTATCCTTCTGTATTTCACGGACAGGATCAGATCGGATCCATAGGGCTGCATAGAGCATCCGTTCAGATATGCCTGAAAAACGGACAGGAGGACCTGAACAGAAAGCCCGTGTGAAAGGGCCCTATGGAAGAAATAATGAATATTAGGCCCGATCCTTAAAGCGGAGTTCCACCCAGAATTCTTTTTTTCTTTTTGGCATCCACTCTTTTAATACTAAATGGATGTAACCATTTTTCCCTTACTTTCAAACCGCCTAGTAATTACATGTATTCTTTACTCACAATTTCGTTTCTCTCACTGCTGGACTTTTCCATTTTAGGTGAGGGCATCTGAAGCCCATCCGTAGTCTCCTGGCATCTCTTCCTGAAAGAAGTGCATGGTGGGTAACCATCATGCACTCCTCCATCTCGGTCCACCTTAAATTGTGTCATTTCCTGTCTGGAAATAACACGATTTTACAGTACAGGGAAGCACACTGACTCCTGGGAAATGATGAGTCACATCTCCCAGGAGGCCAGGCGAAGCAGGAAGTGAGCAGAAGAGCGACTTAGGATGAGTATAATTTTTTTTTTCCTTCAAAGGTAAGTCTATATAGGCAAAGGACTTGAATGATGTAAAAAAAACATTTCTGGGTGAAATTCCACTTTAAAGCTTAAAAAAAAAAGATAATAATAAAGTTTGGTAATGGGTATTGGTACAAAAAAAAGGAAAAAGGGCAAAATTATAAATACATTTGGAAATTGAGAAATTAAATAATCAGGATCAAAATAAAGTGTTACATATATTGAATCCATGAAATGCTAAAGTTTGGTGGGCAAGTTTGAATACATTCTTAACCACTTGGCGACTGCATGCTGTATATGTACGGCGGCAGTATGGCACCGTATATAAGCGGTGATCCATGCGTGTGCAGTTAGCAGGCGGGAGCATGCTGCCGGTGGCATGCTCTCATGCCCGCCGCACTCCGTATGAGTGTGCCCGCGGCTTGGGTGGACCCGATGTCCGCCGGTGAGCCGCGATGACCTGCCAGAGAGGGGGAACGGGGGACCGCCGATGTAAACACGACGGTTCCCCACTCTGTCATTGGGCATGTAAGAGATCTACTGATCCCTGTCACTGGGATCAGTTAGATCTCTTATGCCCATGGTAGCCCAGCCCCCTCACAGTTAGAAAACACCTAGGGAACACAGTTAACCCCTTCCCTTCCCCCTGCTGGTTAACCCCTTCACTGCCAATGACATTTATACAGTAATCAGTGGATATTTAAATTTCTGATCGCTGTATAAATGTCATTGGTCCCACAAAGTGTCAAAAAATGTCCGACATGTCCACTGCAATATCACAATCGCAGATCGCCGCCAATACCAGTAAAAAAAAAATGTAAAAATGCCAGAAATGAATTCTCATGGTTTTTAAACGCAGCAGCTTTTGCTCAAACCAATCAATAAACGCCGATTGTGATTTTTTTTTTTTTACCAAATATATGAGGTAGAATATAAATCGGCCAAAACTGATACTTTTTGTATATATTTTTTTTTTTTTTGGATTTGTATTTTAGCAAAAAGACATTTTTGTTTTTTGCAAAATTCTCGCTCTTTTTTGTTTATAGAGGTGATCAGAAATGACGCAGAGATGATCAAATACCATCAAAAGAAAGCTCTATTTGTGGGAAAAAAAGAACACAAATTTTGTTTCCATATAATGTCACATGACCACGCAATTGTCAGTTAAAGCGACACAGTGCCGAATCGCAAAAAGTGCTCTGGTCCTACAGTGGGAAATCCTTCCGGGGTAAAGGGGCTATTTTAGTTTTAATTTTTGAATTCCCAGAATTTCAGCTGTAAGGTGCTAATGATGAAGTGTTGATTTTCATAGTCAGATACATTTACAGAGTTAGGAATTTAAGTTCTGAGTCAGAATATGTTCTTGAGTAAAATTTTCTTTTCTAGGACCCCCAGCCTTCATTTGGGTTCAGAAGGCATAAAGAACTAAAGGTGTTTATGTTTCATTGAATCCTGCTGGGTTATTGTGGTTTGAGAAATGTTCAGTTAACCGCTTAACAACTGGCCCATAGCCAAATGATGGCTACAGGGTGGGCATACAATGACGTCTTACCAGAATGGCGCATTCCCTGGGGCGCGCACCCGGGAACATCCGTGACCACCGGAGCTTCACGGATCGCGGTGAATTTCCGCTCACTTTTACCATGTGATCGCTCCATCAAATGGCGGAGTGATCAGATGTAAACAAGCCGGCGGAAGTTCACGCTTTTCTCTCACCCAGCCATCCATCCATGCTCACCCAGCCGTGCTCACCCATCCATGCTCACCCAGCCGTGCTCACCCATCCATCCATGCTCAGTCATCCCCATCCATGCTCACCCATCCCCATCCATGCTCAGTCACCCTCATCCATGCTCAGTTATCCCCATCCGTGCTCACCCATCCCCATCCATGCTCACCCATCCCCATCCGTGCTCAGTCATCCTCATCCCTACTCATCTATCCCCATCCACGCTCAGTCATCCCATCCATACTCAGTCATCACATCCATGCTCATCATCCCCATCCGTGCTCATCCATCCCCATCCATGCTCAACCATCCCCATCCATGGCTCATTTGTGCCTCATTCATGCTCATCCATACCACATCAGTTCTCATCCGTGACTCATCCATGCCACTGCAGTGCCCATCCATGCCAATACAGTGCCTGACAATAGTGTAATAGGTAGTCAAATAAGATTTGAAATTCATGCCCCTAGAACAGCTGACGGTGCTCCCTGTATGTTGGGCCTCTGTATGTGACCAGGCTGTGGAAAAGTCTCACACAAGTGGTATCGCCATGCACAGGAGGAGTAGCAGAATATATATTTGGGTTGTAATTTTTTCTATGTACATGCTGTGTGTTAGAAATATTGTATAAAATGTAAAAAAAATGCGTTTTCATTTTCTTTCCACATTTTACGAAAACTCACCACTTACTAAATACTTTGGAATGTCTACTTTCCAAAAAGGGGTCATTTGGGGGGGTATTTGTACTTTCCTGGCATTTCAGGGTCTCAAGAAATGAGATAGGCCATCAGTACATCAGGTGTCATCAATTTTCAGTGATTGGTACCATAGTTTGTAGACTCTGTACTCATCACAAAGACCAAATAATATACACTGATTTGGGTTTTTTACCAAAGATATGTAGCAGTATACATTTTGGCCAAAATGTGAGAGCACTGAAAGCTGAAAATTGGTCTGGTTGTTAAGGGGGTTTAAGTGCCCAGTGGTCAAGTGGTTAAATGTATATTGAATCTATATGATGAAAACCATTGCTAGGAAATATATCTGCATGCTTAATGGAGTATGTTTGAATCAATGAGGAATATTATTTTGACACCTCCGGTGGGTTAAATGTTTTAAGTTGAGGTGATTCTGTGGTTATTCATGTTGGATGGAGAAGTATTCGCCCCAGCCAGTATCAACCCCAGCCCCATTCACATGATGAAATGACCCCATTCAATGGCCCCCCATTCTTGCCCCATTATCCGGATGCCTGCTACTTGAATGAATGACTACATCTTTTACATGGAAATCTTTGTTGTTCATCTTTGGTATTCTGGCCACAGGAGAGATCCCCGGATATCACGGGTAAGACGCATGGCTACTGTCAGGACCCCTGGGGTCAGGTGACAGATGTGCAACGCTGGGGTGCGAACTGCACCGCTGAAGTGCGAAGCGCACCATTAAGGCTACGAAGCACACCACTAAGGTTACGAAGCACACCACTAAGGTTGTGGACCCTATAGCTGACTGCTGCTAATGTGCTCCGGCTGGTACGGGAAGATGAGCCCCTGAGCACTGGCACAAACACAGAAAGCTAGTGCATCGGTTTCTCCAGGGCACAGAGTCTAAGAGCCAGTAGGTATTCGCCAGAGCCTCTGGTGGTGAGGATGGATTTGGCTGCAACTGAGAGAGGAAGCAGCAGCGCAGGAATAGCAAGGAAAGTCAGCGGCCTAGCCAAAGGTCAGGGCCACAAGCAGACGGACAGATAGGAGCGCACGCCAAGGTCGGGGTATCAAGCAGACAGGAGAAACAGAGAACAAGCTGAAGGTCGGGGTATCAGGCAGGGATAGTCAGAACAAGCCAAAGGTTGGTAAATGGAAATGGTCTCAGAGCATACGACAGGAACAACCACACACGAAGCCAATCACACACAACAGGCTTTGCAGCACATGGTCTTAAATAGTGTTTCCTTAATTGGAGACTGGGGTGGAGTTCACTGAGAGGAGATTACTTAGCCCACAGGTGGTGATGTGCACGGCCTCTAGGCTGACATAACCAAAGAGGTAAGCAAACAGACAGGGCATGAATGTTACTATGGTTTTATGATAGTACCCCCCCCCCCCTTACGAGGCCGCCCCGTCCCTCGCCTAGGCCCAGGCTTGGAGGGAAATCTCAAATGAAACCTCCTCACCAGGCGAGGTGCAAATACCTCAGATGCAGGGATCCAAGACCTCTCCTCAGGACCAAACACTTTCCAATACACAAGGTACTGAAGAATGCCTTTACAGAGCCGGGAGTCCAGGACTAGACTAACCTCATGCTCCTTACCTCTGAGACCAGAACCGTGGTAGGGAGAGGATGAGAGAACTTATTGAGGTCTAAAGGCTTCAGAAGGGAAACATGATAGTAGTTTGAAATCCTGAGGCTTTTTGGTATCTGGAGTTTAAAACAAACCAGATTCAACTTAGCAATTATAGAGTACAGTCCAATGAATCTTGGGGCAAATTTCAGAGTAGGAACACTGAGCTTGATGTTCCTTGTAGAAAGCCAGACCTTGTCTCCAATCTGTACAGAAGGCGGTTTACGCCTGTGACGGTCGGCAAAACCCTTAAACTTAACAGCCGCTGCCCGGGGGGAATCATGAACCTGACCCCAAATGGTATTGAATAATTGCTGAACAGTAGCCAAAGGTGGAATGTCTGGAGAACAGGTCATAGGAAAAGGAAGCTGAGGGTGTCTTCCATAGTTCTTCTGAGAACTGGTGTTAACATGATTATTGTGAGAGAATTGTAGGGAGGACCAGTCCTCATGATGAGCAGAGACTAAGATGTGGAGGAAGACCTCTAACTCTTGATTAACCCTCTCAGTCTGTCCATTGGATTGAGGGTGGTAAGAAGAAAATCCAAGACAATATTGAGGGACTTGCAAAGAGCTCTCCAGAAGTGGGATGTAAACTGAACCCCCCTGTCCGAAACAATATGGGAAGGAACCCCATGGAGGCGGAGGATTTCTCGAACAAAGATTGGGGCCAAAGCAAGAGCAGAAGGGAGACCAGCAAGGGGAACAAAATGAGGCATCTTGGAGAACCGATCGATTACCACCCAAATGACTGTATTCTTTTCAGACGGTCGAAGATTGGTAATGAAATCCATAGCAATGTAAGTCCAGGGCTCCTTCGGAATGGGCAAGGCATGAGCAGACCAGCAGGAGGTTGTGTGAAGGACTTAGACTGGGCACAAACATGACCTGCCTTTATGTAGCCTTTGACATCCGAACAGAGAGTAGGCCACCAGGAGTGGCGACTAATGAGCTGACGGGATCGGAGGAACCCAGCATGACTTGACACCTCGGAATCATGTCCCCAACGAAAAAACGTAGGTCTTAGTTCGGTGGGGACGAAGGTCTTGCCAGGAGGAATTTTAGACTCCAGAGTGGTGGAATGGGCAACAATAATCTGGTCGGAATGATCGGCTCAGGTTCAGAGGTAGGCTCCTCATCTAACATGTCAAAAGACCTAGAGATTGCATCAGCCCGACTGTTGCAGGAACCAGGTTTGTACGTGATCGTGAAATTGAAACGGGAAAAGAACAGACTCCACCTGGCCTGTCTGATATTCAGTCGTTTAGCATTCTGTAAGTACTGTAAATCTATATGATCAGTGAAGATCCTTATGGAGTCAGAGGAACCCTCCAAGAGATGACGCCATTCCTCTAATGCCAATTTAATTGCAAGAAGCTCCCGGTCACCAATAGCGTAATTTTTCTCTGCCTCAGAAAATTTTTGGGAGAAAAACGTACATGGTTGTCGTTTATTCTCAGATAATTTAAGAAGCACAGCTCATACTCCAGTAGAGGAAGCGTCCACTTCAATAAAAAAGGGATCCCCAGGATTAGGTCTCCTCAAGAGAGGACCAGAAATAAAGGCTTGTTTCAGATCATGGAACGCAGCAACAGCTTCAGGAGGCCATTCCTTGGCATTAGCACCTTTCTTGGTCAAGGCAATAATAGGCACAGCAATAGAAGAGTAGTTCTTAATAAATTGCCTATAATAATTGGAGAACCCAAGAAATCACTGTGTGGCCTTGAGTCAGGCAGGAAGAGACCAGTTGGTAATGGCTGAGACCTTTTCGGGATCCATGCGAAGACCCAAACTGGAGACAAAGCATCCCAGGAACCGGACCTCAGAACATTCAAAAGAACATTTCTCCAGCTTGGCATACAGGTTATTTTCCCTAAGGCGCTGGAGTACAACCCGGACATGGATTCTGTGGACAAGTAGATTTTCTGAAAAGATTAGAATATCATCCAGATAGATGACCACAAATTGATCCAAAAAATCCCTGAAGACCTCATTGACGAAGTTTTGAAATACAGCTGGGGCATTATACAGCCCAAAAGGCATAACCAGGCATTCATAATGCCCGTCTCTCGTGTTAAATGCAGTTTTCCATTCGTCACCTTCCCTTATCCGGATCAGATTGTAGGCACCCCTGAGATCCAACTTGATAAAGATGGAGGTGCCTTTCAACCTGTCGAATAGCTCAGAGATTAGGGGTGAGGGATATCGGTTCTTAATTGTCACCACGTTTAAACCCCGATAATCAATGCAAGGTCTTAAGGTGCCATTCTTTTTGGCAACAAAAAGGAATCCTGCTTCTGCCAGTGACAAGGACCTCTGAATGAACCCTTTCTCTAGGTTTTCAGCAACATACTCTGACATGGCCTGGGTCTCAGGGATGGACAGAGGATAGGTATAACCTCTGGGCAGAGTCGAGTAGACAGGACGAAAAACAGGAGGAATCCCACGCCAATATCTGCCCGGAAGTCCAGTCAACATGTGGAGAATGGAGCTGTAACCAGGGAAGACTCAATATGATGGGGGTTGAGGCCTTAGGTAGGACAAGAAAGGATATCTCCTCCTGGTGGAGTATTCCTACAGACATCTTAACTGGAAGGGTCTGGAAGCGGATAGGGCCCCCTGGAAGAACCGTACGATCGATCGCCGAGACCACCAATGGAGTGGCGAGAGGCGAAAGGGTAAGCTTCATGGAAGAAGCTGTTTTCCAATCCATAAAATTGCCAGCAGCTCCAGAATCAAGGTATGCCAGGACCGAATGAGAAGAAGCACTGATGTGAAGGAACACCGACAGAAGGAGACATGAAGGTGAGCTTTCTGGGTCCAGTACTCCACCTTCCAGATGTATTAGACCAGAGCGTTACCCGGACACAGCGAGCAAGTGTCACAAAAATGACCTTTGCCCCCACAGTAGAGACACAGGCCCAAAGTTCTGTGCCTAGCATGCTCCTCTGGGGATAGCCTGGTCTGGCCCAGCTGCATGGGTACCTAAGCTGGCAGGGGATCGCAGAGAGGGGATTTCAGTCTGACTAGGGACCAAGGAATGCTGGTGTCTTCTTTCTAGGATCCTCTCCTGAAAACGAATGTCAATCTGATTACACAGGGAGCCCTAACCTGACAGTATTTCACTATGCCACTATGCTACTATCCATACCTCCCATTATACCACCTATACTACTAATACCTGCCACTATACCACCTATACCAGGGCTTGACAAATTTGCTTTGAATCTAGAAGCCAGCTAAAGGAGTTAGGAGACAGTTTTTTTTAGCATAGTGTGGGTTGTCAGTGCCCGGGGTAAGGCAAGTAATTTGCGCCCCTAACCCTAACTTACAGCAGAGCAGCCAGTCAATGACTTCATGTTACATCAGGGTTATAGGCTGGCCAAAAAGCTTGACACTAAAAACCTGTTATGGGGGAAACTCCTTATTATACTAATGCATCGTGACTGCCCTATGTAAAACGCCCTCATCTGCTGCCTAATGGAGTTTAAGGGTGGCCATTGGTGGGTGGCAAAAACATGTCTCTACTGCACATTTTACCACCCAACTGCACATCTAAATGAAGCCTTAGTGACACTCTAAATATAATACAAAAAAAAAGGTGAAAGAAGTATTCCAGTGCTGCTGATCTTCTGCTGCCTCTTTGCAGCCACCTCCTGCCTACGTGTGTGTGTCCCCCACAGTGACTATTCATTGCTCTGGTGGTTTTCTGATCACCATGAAATACTGGAGCCCAGCTGCACATAAAGAGTGGAAATTGTTGATGGTTCACAGGGCTTTATCAGAGGACATAGAAAGACTCTTCTAAAGCTTATCCAGCTGCCTCATCTCCCCTCCACCTCACAGCACACAGTAGATCTGCATGATTCTGGCTAAAACGAGAACCACAATTTTGTTTCTTAGAATAAAGATCGCGATTGTCTCATGATTCTTGAAGCGTAACATCATCTTTCACGTTATACAAAAAAAATGGGCTAACTTTACTGTTTACTTTTTTTTATTATTTATCAAAGTGTATTTTTTCCCAAAAAAATTGCGTTTGAAGACTTCTGCGCAAATATCGTGTGACATAAAATATTGCAACAACCGCCATTTTATTCTCTAGGGTCTCTGCTAAAAAATATATATAATGTTTGGGGGTTCTAAGTAATTTTCTAGCAGAAAATATTAATTTTTACTTGTAAGCAACAAATGTCAGAAAAGGTTTAGTCTTCAAAGTGGTTGTAAACTAGGGGACGTGGCCTGGACGGCAATGGAGTAGGACGTGTGCAAGCTGAGCTCTACTCCCAAGACATCCTGAACCGACTATCCTGAGTCCCCGACATGGTTACTTTACCACACTACGAGCTACCTGTTCTCCCCGTGCCTCTTATAGAATGTCCCCGCCGAAGAAAGGCACAACTGCGGCCGCAGTGCCAGAGAAATTCTGGCGGCAAGACCGGGACCATGAGGAGGAGGACGGCGCCATTGTGGCCATGATAGTGGAGCTCACCGCGTCCCAGACTACCAAGGTACTCAAGGCTATTTCTACATGCCAATCTACCCTCACTTCCAAGATCGAAGAAATCAAGGTGGACAGAGGCGGCTCTTTAATTAGGCAAATTAGGCGGTCGCCTTAGGCCTCACGGCCGCCTAATTCACATTATTAAACAGCCGCCTCTGATGCAGGTGCATCTCCTGAGCTGAAGCGGGTGAGAAGTGTAGTGTGTGTCACCTGTGCCCAGGGACAGACTTACAATTCCTGTCCCTGAATGTGTGGTACGAACATACTCTGCTCTGATGCCAACCATGCAGCTGCTCCGCCTTTCCTCTGCCTTCTCAGCCAATGAGAGTGGCTCTGTAACCCATTCCCTTCCTCAGCCCGGCACATTCAACTTTTAGAGGAGGAGGACACAGAAGAACCCGCAGTGCTGGGATGACCAAATGCTGAATGTAAGCTGGATACAGCATGTAGCAGGGCTTGTTAGGAGGTGAGGCATTTAGCTGTTATCTCCCTTGTTGTAAGCACTCCTTCTGCATGAATGCTCAGAGAAGATCTCTTGCCTGACACCCAATGATGCTCAGGCATGGAAGGAAGAGTGGCTGAGGGATGGCTGCAGACAGGAGTGGCTGTGTGTCTAAGGACAGCAAAGAGAATGACCAGCAATGCCAGCAGGGGCGTAACGATAGGGGTTGCAGGGGTTGCAATTGCAACCGGGCCCCATGGTCCAGGGGGCCCATGTGCCTCCCTTGTACACCTGAATAGGAGGACCCAATCTCCTCCATTTTCCTCTATCCAGTTTACTTGTGTTCTGCTGTTCCCAGGGCCCCTGTGTGCTTCCCTGGTCCCCCTGGGGCCTGCTGCAGAACTTGTGAAAGTGCCCCACTGCAGTACTGTAATAAAGGGACCCACGATGGGAGTAAAGGGCCACAGGATCAGTGGGAAGAGGGAAGGGCCCTGGTCAGGGGGCCCTTCATAATTTCTTGCACCGGGGCCCTCAAGGTTCTAGTTACGCCTCTGAATGCCAGGCATGATGATCCTCTGTCAGCAGATAGCATATCCCTCATGTTCAGATCATTAGACACAGGGGGTGCCTCTCTCTCTTCTTTCTCTCGCTCTTCTCTCTCTCTCTCTCTCCTCTTTCTCATTTCCTCTCTCTCCTCTCCTCTCTCTTCTCTCTCTATCTCCTTTTTCTCTCCTCTCTCTCTTCTCTCTCTCCTCCCCCTCTGTTTTCTTTCCTCTCTCTCCTCCTCTCTCTCTTCTCTCTCTCCTCCCCACTCTCATCCTTCTCTCTCTCTCTTCTTTCTCTCTCTCCTCTCTCTTCTGTCTCTCTCTTCTGTCTCTCTCTCTCTCCTGTCTCTCATCTCTCTCTCCTCCTCTCTCTCCCCTCTTCTCCATCTCTCTCTCCTCTCTCTTCACTCCTCTCTCTCTCTTCTCTCTCTCTCTCCCTATCTCTCTCTCCTCTCTCTCTCCCTATCTCTCTATCCCTCTCTCTCTCTCTTCTCTCTCTCTCCTCACTTCTCTCTCCTCTCTCTCTACCTC
>BLSH010230961.1:50173-62655 GCA_018402905.1 Glandirana rugosa
CTCTCTTTCTTTTTCCTTTCTCTCCTGTCCCTCTCTCTTCTTTCTTTCCCACTCCAGTTCTCCTCTACCTATTCCCCATCTCCTACACACTCCCCCCTTTTTCCATCCTCCTCCTCCTCCCCTCCCCTACCCCATGGTTCCCAGCCTCACCCCCACTCCCATTTTTTCAGGGGCCAAGAAAGAAGCCCTAGGTGGAGCATCTTACTATTGCTGATGCTTGTGTGGGCAGGATGTGTACTGTGACAATCAATGCTGACCTTCCTTTCCTATTCATCCCATGTGATTGGCACAGTACCCCGCCCACAAAAGCAGCAGCATTAATAAGATGCTCCATCTCAGGGTCCTTCCATAACCCCTGCAAAGTTCCGGAAGAAAGCAAAAAACTCCAGAGGGGAAGGTAGAGGGGGAGTTGTCATTCCAGTATAGATTTAGCCCAGGACAGCCTGTCAGAGTAGGTGGGATCTGTGAGGGCAGCTTCCCTGCACAGCTCTTCTTGAGGAAACCATATCTATATTATTCAATACTGCCACTTTACTGTACCCTCCTACCCCCTGTACGGTGTCCACTTACCTACCCCCTGTACTGTGCCCTTTTGCTCCTCCCTGTACTGTATCCTCCTGCCCCCTGTATTGTGCCCACTTACCCTCTCCTCGTGCTGTGCCCTCAGGCTCTCCCCCTGTACTGTACCCTCCTGCCCCCTGTACTCTGTCCACTTACCCTCCCCCTGCACTGTACCCTCTTTCCCCCTGTACTGTCCACTTACCCTCCCCCTAAACTGTACCCTCCTAGTACAGTTAATTTTTATCACTTTAATTATTTTTCCCATTATGGGCGTGAGTGGGGCCTCATATCTAAGTTTTGCCTAAGGCCTCACAAAGCCTAGAGCCGCCTCTGAAGGTGGATATATCCCTGATCAGACAGGATACAACTAAGCTGTGGGAGCGGGTAACTGAGGCTGAAGCCAGAATCAGTCGTGCAGAAGACATCCTGCACCCTCTGCAACACTCGGACGATTCCATGCAACGCCAGCTCCAGCAACTGGCCCACAAACAGGACGATATGGACAACCATGCTCGCAGATCTAATCTGCAATTTATAGGTCTCCCAGAGGGGGCAGAGGGCTCAGATTCAGCCACTTCTCTAGAAAACCTCCTCATTAACACCTATGGGAGAGAGGCCTTCTCCGCCACATTTGTGGTGGAGCGGGCACATTGTACCCTCCTCCAGAGGGCGCACCACCACGCACCTTAATTAACAAGCTACTGAACTACCGTGACCGGGATGCTGTTCTTCGCCTTTCATGGGACCAAGGTAACATCCCTTTCAGGAGTGCCCATGTCTTGGCATTCCCCGACTATTCTGTGGAAGTTCAGAAACAACGCTCCCGATTCAATGATGTTAAGCGCCGCCTCAGAATGCATCACCTGAAGTACACCATGTTATTTCCGGCACGGCTCCGCATGGTTGGTGACGACCGTGTCCACTTCTTTGCACTGTCCATTTCATCGGCCTGCAATCTGGTTGAAGCTGCTATACGGTGATTTGAACTGTTGGATGCTGTTGGAACGTTTTCCTCTCCTGTTTTTTAACTGCCATAGCAGCTGCAAAGTTCCTTTCATACGTGGCTATGTACTGAACCTAGACACAATCCTTTATGTTGCTAATTCCTTTGGGCACCATAAAAATGTGAATCCACCTACTGGCCTAATATAGTTCCATCCTTACCCTGAAAACCCCTGGGAGCAACCTCACGCAGTGAATTAACCCTTCCATGCAATGTCCTGCTATTGCTTCCTATCCCAGTGAATGTTCGCCTCCTTAGACTATTTCCCATCCGTGCTGCATATACCCCTGCTTATGTGGTTATGATCTGATACTAATTATATATGAGTGAAAAACATAAATATATATAAAGTGCTAGTGCTTATTTAAAAGTTCAATGTAGTGAAAGACTCCATGCAATGTGAAGTAACTTCAATCCAAGAACTCCTTCACCCGTGTCACCATGTGCAATCTACACATACTGAGGCTCACCAGAACTTCAAAGGGTTAATCGCATCTTCCAAATGGGGCTAATACTTCTCCATGGTCATCCAGATGAATCCAAAAAACATCAGGGGTTAGCCTATCAAGCCAGCTAGCAATTCCTCCGTGTTCCTCCAAAATGGATCACTCATGGAAAGGACAAACAGAGAGGCCCCTCATAGTGTATCATTTAAAAACACCTTTTATTGCACTAAGAGAGACGCTTACATGTAAAAACTAGCAACAATCGTTCATATACAAACGAGCGGTTGTTACCCATCCACGATCGCTTCTCCACTGTATGGCAGGGACACGGTCGGATAACCAACGCTCCATGCGGATCGTCGTGTGGCTCCACCCTTTAAGCCACACGACGATCCGCACTAGCACTTTATATATATTTATGTTTTTCACTCATATATAATTTGTGTGCATTTGTTATATATTGCTCTGCTGACAACTATAATTGGTTGTTTATTGGTTTGATTTGGTGTATATTATTTACAGCGGCTGCATATGTGTTGACACGTATTGATGTTTAATCGCATCAATCAAAAGATCGATTTTTCAGTTATTTTACTATAATTATTTATGATCTGATACTAGTGTGCTACCAGCTGTACATGCATAGGTTTGTTCTGGATGAGCCTCTCCTGGGGGATCACCTGCCATTTATCCAAAGTACTCTTACTATACCAGCGTTATGGCCTCCATAAAGTTCCTTACTTGGAATGTCCGTGGGAGCAGGGACAGATTGAAGCGCACTGCTATCTTTAACTTCCTCAAAAAAAACAAAAGTGGTTGTAAACTCTCCCCCACAACTTTATCCCATTTAAATCAGCATAAAAAAACATATTGAACACTGCTTGTAGAGTGAATTAGGAGAAAGAATTTGCTGAACCTGAGGGGTTCAAGGACTTTAAAGGTGCCACAGTAAACGAACCAAAATGTTTTGTTGATAAAATTCCATATATTTTTATTGGTACAAAGTTAAAAACATAGATAACAAATACATTATCTTTATTTGAAAAAGGTGTATCATACATATCACCAGCTACCCAAGCTCAACATGTTTCACCCTAAAATAGGGCTTCGTCAGGAGACTTATTGGAGCTATGTAGAGTAAATACTATAAATAGAGAAAATACAATATGTAAGTACATTTTCAAGATGCACAGCACATTTAACCAGATTCAATCAAATGCAATCATTCATAGAAAGAAAGCATGTATTCATATATAATGCTACATGGAAAGGAAGCACATAAGAAAACAAGTCGGTGTAGCTTTATAAAAAAAGTTTTTGTTGCTCAGAAGCTGAAAAACTGATGAACACCTACGAGTCTTTTCAAAAAGATGTATCATATGAGAGGTATGGAAAAACAGTAGATGATAGAGGCTTGGACCAGGCCACAGCAGCTAGCGAGCCAGAGAAGAAAGGATTCAGGGTACCTACAAAGGGATACATATAGTTTTTGTATCTGGTACAATATATAGATTTGAATATATTTTTGATGCAGGTATTGAGGGACTCAGAAACTGAAGGAAACATTACCTTATATATTCTGAAGTCTGTATAATATAGGTCCAATTCAGATATTCTCCCCAAAGGAACTAACCCAGGGAGAAAAAGACCAAAGTGTTGCACTCCGGGGTCCCTCCAAAGAAACTGTATCAGGAAAAGTTGGTACACAATCCTGAGGTGATGATGGAAAAATTCTCACTACTGAGACAAGACAATTCATTAGGCACTGAAATGGGGGGTCCAAAGGATGGTGATATTCAGCAACTACGGCCACCATTTGGGACCAGACCTGGAGGAGCAATGAATGTATAGAAGAACCACATTACTAAGGGGTAAAGAAAGTGTATGTAGGTATATGATTCAATGGGGAAGGAGGCTGCCCATTAAGAGAGAAGCTCCTATGTCCATAGAGTCCTGATGTAAATGGTTAATGTGCATAGGCTATTATATTATAGCAAGAGTAAAGGATATTTACCAGTGATAAGTGGTAAGTCCAGTTTGGGTACTAGAGGGGGAGCAGAGACCGGTACCCGTCTATCTCACCCGCTGTGCCTCCGACAGATAATAGCGGCATGCAATGCCATTTATATGCTACTTCAGTCTGGCGTCACCGGCGAGACGCGGACACACGTGGATCCTTCGACGCATGCTCAAGGTCTCCAGGCAGCGATAGTGATGCAGCGTATAGGACGCTGAGTCTTCGGTGGCCATATTGGATAATCCCTCGGGGAATAAAGGCCTCTTCAATACAGCACACCCAGCGGCCAGAGAAAAAAAGGCACAATTAGCTCCTCCAAGGTAGCGAGGAGAGATAGACGTAATGTCTCAACTCAAAGCTCACCGAGTTGTTAAAGTGGCTCAGGAGACATGTCCATAGAGAAGGATCGGAGATTAGGGCTCAAGAAATGGTTCGGATTGGCCCTGCTGTAACACAAGTCAAGTGCCCCTGGTGTCCGTCTGGTTAAAAATCCGCAAAGTTGGATGGCCAAAAGCCTAAAACAAACAAGATATGTGGAAAAAATAAAACAAAAAGGGTTTGATCATATTATTCCTCTCTTAATTGATTTTTAGAAAAACATCGATATTAGTACCTGGTAGGAAATCAATATATTCAGCTAGAGAGCATACAAAGATAATGATTGTAATATATACTATAAATGAACACAACATTAATAGTTCTTGAAAGGACAGCGAAAGTTTGACTGGGTCATAATGGATAAAGACCCAGCAAAAAGGGGAACCCATGCCGTTTTTTTTTTTTTATATATTTGGCGGGGGTTTCCCTTCAAGATCCCCAGAGCACAAGGTGCCTGGTATTGTCGGGAACAAAGTCGGATCCCTGTTCACAGAAGTCAGACCGATGTAGGTCCCATGTAGGACCGTTGTAGGACACATGTCGCAGAGCAAAGTAGGATCAAAGTTTGATCATTGTCATGATAGAGAGGGGAGAGAAGGATCGGCTATTTTGACAGAACACTGCTCGCCAGGACACGGTTTCTGGTCACCATGGTGACCTGGCGCCTAAGGTTTGTCGAGCCCTGACCTATACTATCCAAACCTTCAACTATACTGCCCTATACTATCCAAACCTACCAATGTACTTTCCTATACTATCCAAACCTTCCTCTATACTGTCCTATACTATTCAAACCTACCACTATACTGCCCTATTCTATCCAAACCTACCATTGCACTGCCCTATGCTATCCAAACCTACCACTATACTGCCCTATACTATCCAAACCTACCACTGTACTGTCCTATACTATCCAAGCATACCTCTATACTGCCCTATACTATCCAAACCTTCAACTATACTGCCCTATACAATCCGAACCTACCACTATACTGCCCTATACTATCCAAATCTACCACTGTACTGTCCTATACTATTCAAACCTACCACTGCACTGTCCTATACTATACAAACCTTCCGCTATACAGCCCAATACCATCCAAACCTTCCACTATACTTATTCTGACTCCTAACTGTTGTAATGGCGACTTATCCCTTGTTGAGACCTCTATGCCTGGCCTGTATAAGCAGATATGATCACCGCAGACAGTTCTTATCAGATAGTGACTCACCAATTACCGATTCCTTCCATGAGCGTTTATTCATTGGAATAGCAGGTACAGCATACAACAAATGTGACAGATGGTCGAAAGATGGTAACTGCAGGTCAAAACATAGTAATGTGTCCTAGGATGCGAGTAGATTGAGTGAGGCCTTCTAGCATGTAGCCATATTCTTTACCTCATGAGAGAGAGGACACAGGAAGAGGAACTAGAATAGCAGAGTGCACCCGGAACAGGAAGTTACAGAGTAGAGTGAACTAGGAAGAGGAAATAGCTCACAGAGGATGGGAGGTACACACTAAGAAAATACAATAGAAAGGTGTAATATCCAAAAGAACCACAAGATGGCATTGTAATAACCAACTATAAAAACATTACTATAGCTGCATATTTATGTTACATGCAAATCATGTGACAGAACAATACTGTCCTATACTATCCAAACATTCCACTATACTGCCCTATACTATCCAAACCTACCACTATACTGCCCTATACTATCCAAACCTACCACTATACTGCCCTATACTATCCAAAACTTCCACTGTACTGCCCTATACTATCCAAACCTTCCACTATACTGCCCTATACTATCCAAACCTTGCACTGTACTGCCCTATGCTTTCCAAGCCTTCCAATATACTCCCTATACTATCCAAACCTACCACTATTCTGCCCTATACTATCCAACCTGACACTATACTGCCCTATGCTATCCAAACCTTCCACTATACTGCCCTATACTATCCAAACCTACCACTGCACTGCCCTATACTATCCAAACCTACCACTATACTGCCCTATCCTATCCAAACCTACCACTATACTGCCCTATACTATCCAACCTGACACTATTCGGCCCTATACTAACCAAACCTTCCACTATACTGCCCTATACTATTCAAACCTTGCACTATACCATCCTATACTATCCAAACCTACCACTATACTGCCCTATACTATCCAACCTAGCACTATACTGCCCTATACTATCCAAACCTTCCACTATACTGCCCTATACTATCCAAACCTACCTATTTTCCGCCCTATACTATCCAAACCTACCACTATACTGCCTTATACTATCAACACCTACCACTATACTGCCTAAACTCTGCCACATATGAATCAGCGGAGCGCCGATCCTGCTGCAGGGCATGCAAGGTGGCCTCAGCGGTGGCTGCAAGGTGAGGGTCCTGGTACAGTCGGGCCATAGAATCGAAGAAGCTCTGTAGGGAGGCCACTTCAGGTGCACTTTGTTCCCAAAGTCAATGAGCCCAAGTCTGGGGTTCCCCTTGCAGCAGGGAGATCACCAGGCCCACCTTAGTGGCTTCTAAGGAAAAAGTGCGTGGCTGTAGCCCAAAATATAGCTCGCAAGAGCTGCGAAAAGCCCTGAATTTGCTCCGATCCCCCACAAACTTGTCAGGTAGGGGGACCTTGGGCTCCGATGGCAGCATCACAATGGTGCGGGCAGCTCTGCTTCCTGATGCAGACGATGCAGCGAGTTCTCGCACTTGTTCCTACAGCTGGGTGTAGCCATCTTGCAAGTTCTTTATGGCTTGCGTGAGCCCGGCCAAATGGACGCACAGCTTGTTCATAGCAAAGGGTGTTCCCTGTGCAGACTCGGACATGGCTGTCCGTTACTGTCACGATCCTGGTGGTGGAGTCTGTCTTATGCAGGGAACAACCGCTCTTAAATGGCCAGGACACACCCAGCACAGGATTATGGTCCATCCATCCCTAACAGCGCTATACTATCCAAACCTACCACTATACTGCCCTGTACCATCCAAACCTTCCACTATACTGCCCTGTACCATCCAAACCTTCCACTATACTGCCCTATACTATCCAAACCTTCCACTATACTGTCCTATACTATCCAAACCTACCACTATACTGCCCTATACTATCCAAACCTACCACTATACCATCCTATACTACCCAAACCTTCCACTATACTGCCTTATACTATCCAAACCTTCCACTATACTGCCCTTTACTATTCAAACCTTCCACTATACCATCCTAGACTATCCAAACCTTCCACTATACTACCCTATACTATCTAAACCTTCCACTGTACTGCCCTATACTATCCAAACATACCACTATACTGCCCTATACTATTCAAACCTTCCACTATACCATCCTATACTATTCAAACCTTCCACTATACTTCCCTATACTATCCAAACCTTCCACTGTACTGCCCTATACTATCCAAACCTTCCACTATACTGCCCTATACTATCTAAACCTTCCACTGTACTGCCCTATACTATCTAAACCTTCCACTGTACTGCCCTATACTTTCTAAACCTTCCATTATACAGCCCTATACTATGCAAACCTACCACTATACTGCCTGATACTATCCAAGCCTACCACTATATTACCCTATACTATCCAAACCTTCCACTATACTGCCCTATACTAATCCAAACCTTCCACTATATTGCCCTATACTATCCAAACCTACCACTATATGCCCTATACTAACCAACCTGACACTATTCTGCCCTATACTATCCAAACATTCCACTATACTGCCCTACTATCTAAACCTTCCACTATAAAGCCCTATACTATCTAAACCTTCCACTATACTGCCCTATACTATTCAAACCTTCCACTATACCATCCTATACTATCCAAACCTTCCACTATACTTCCCTATACTATCCAAACCTTCCACTGTACTGCCCTATACTATCCAAACCTTCCACTATACTTCCCTATACTGTCTAAACCTTCCACTGTACTGCCCTATACTTTCTAAACCTTCCATTATACAGCCCTATACTATCCAAACCTACCACTATACTGCCTGATACTATCCAAACCTACCACTATACTGCCCTATACTATCCAAACCTACCACTATACTGCCCTATACTATGCAACCTGACACTATTCTGAAATATACTATCCAAACATTCCACTATACTGCCCTATACTACCCAAACCTTCCACTATACTGCCCTATACTAGCCAAACCTTCCACTGTGCTGCCCCATACTATCCAAAGCTTCCACTATACTGCATGGTTACATATATGCACTAAGTCACTTTAAATTCCCTGTTTATACCAGGGTTATATGTGTTACAACGTGTTCACTTTGTCTATATGCAATTTATACAGGCACTTATTATGGTTTGCTGGGTATCTATAGCTGATAAAATTCACTTCCTATAATGTAAGCACTGTACTTTGTGTTTTATCTTCCACTATACTGCCCTATACTATCCAACCTGACATTATACTGCCCTATACTATCCAACCTGACACTATACTGCCCTATACTATCCAAACCTTCCACTATAAAGCCCTATACTATCCAAACCTACCACTGTACTGCCCTATTCTATCCAAACCTACCACTGTACTGACCTTTACTATCCAAACCTACCTCTGTACCGCCCTATGCTTTCCAAACCTACCACTATACTGCCTGATACTATCCAAACTTACTTTTTTTTTTTTTTCCCACATCAGTAAACTGCCAGGGTATAAGATATTCAGCTTTTTATTCATACTGACTTCTGGCTTGGTCACATCATTGTGGTGTTTTTTCCAATTCTTTTTTTTTATTTCATTATTTTATTATCTCTTTCCAATACAAAAAAAACACTTTACAATTCCTTTTAATGTAAAAAGGAGAAAACCCCAGAAAAGCGGACAAAGCCCCCCCACCTTATCTCCTCTTACCCTGACACACCTCACACTCCCCCCCTCCCATCTTCTCCCCCCCCTCCCTTCCCACCCGCCAGGTCTTCCATGTCATTTTTCCTTATTCCGTGCCACCTCCATTTCTGCCCTCCTCATCTCCAAATATTTTTGTGTTTTTTAAATTTTACCCAGTTCTCCCATTTTCCCACACTTTCACCAATTTCTTCCACTTCTGTATTTTTTAGATATTCCAAATTTGCTATCTCCTCTACCCTGTTACACCATTCTATCAATGGGGGATGCTCCGTTTTTTGCCAATATTTAGGTATTAAGCCCTTGGCTGCATTTAAGAGAATCGGTGTCAAAGTTTTCACATATTGTTTAGTGGGGTTTTTTTCCTCCATGGAATAAACATACCCAAGGGTCCATACTAATGTCTTTCTTATTTATTATTTTAATTAAGTCTATTACCTTATTCCAATAATCTTTAATAATTGGGCAATCCCACCATAAGTGTGCCATTGTCCCCTTTTCTCCACAACCGCGCCAACAAAGAGCAGACTTTTCCTTTTGAAATCTTGCCACTCTTTCAGGTGTTAAGTACCACCGCGAAATACATTTATAATTAGTTTCCCATGTTTTACTGTCTATTGCAGTTTTATATGCTAAAGTCATTATTTTTTCCCACTGTTGGTCCTACGCATGTACCCCCAACTCTTCTTCCCATCTGTCCATGAATGGAGGTCTCTCCTCTTCTCCCAGTGCCAAGAGCACCTTATACATCCCTGAGATCCTTCCTTTTGTTTTTCCCGTTGTACAAATTTTTTCCAATATTGAGAGATCCCTCTCCTCAGTGGATGTGGGAGAGAGTCTACAAAATGTTTCAGTTTCAGTTAATACTACAGAACTTCCCACTTTGTCTTAACTCCTCCAGTGATCCTATTCTTCCCCTAAACATAATATCTTTTAATTTTAGTGAGTGTTCATTAATCCATTTACCATACCACTCCTCCTGCCCTGGTGCGAAATAACTAGTTCCACATAGTGGAGTAAATAGGGAATTGTATTTCCATTTCCCTTTCGCCAATGTGATATCCCAAATTTGAAATACAATGTGGGTAATATCGCTAGTGTTTACATCCAAATTCCTAAATTTCGGTGATATCTATACCATCTTTCCTAATTGTGTCTTACTAATCGTATTTTCTTATTTCACCCATTTTTTTTCTTCATTATTCTGTACCCATGCAATCACCTGTGCCAGTACATTTGCCCTGTGATATTTTTTTATATCTAGTACTGCTAACCCTCCCCTTATCTTTCCCTATTCATCGCTGAGGCCTTTATCCTCGATTTTAGGTTCTTCCAGATAAATCGTGATATCCTTTTCAGTATCTGAAAGAAACCTTGTGGGATATTAATTGGCAGCATTTGGAATTTATATGTAATTTTTGGTAGTACTATCATTTTTATCGCGTTTATCTGCCCTATCCAAGACAGGGGTCTATATTTCATTCTCCTCACTTCCTCTTTTATTTCATTTAACAGGGGGATATAGTTTAGGTGGTACAGCCCTTCCCATGATTTTGTTAATTTAATTTCTAGGAAATTTAATTTTCCCTTGTCCCACTTAAAGGGGAACTCTCTCTGTAGCTCTATCCCTTCTTGTTTACTCACGTTTATATTCAAGGCTTCCGACTTGTAATTAATTTTAAAGTTCGATATTTCCCTGTATGTTTTCATCACTTTCATTATATTAGGAATAGTGCCCCTGGGCTTACTGACATAGATTAATATATCGTCTGCATAAGCAGCTATCTTATGCTCCTCTTCTCATACTTTAAACCCCCTTATGTCCTATGTACTATCCAAACTTACCACTATACTGCCCTATACTATCCAAACCTCCCACTAAACTGCCCTATACTATCCAAACCTGCCACTATACTACCCTATATTATCCAAACATGCCACTATACCTCCCTATACTATCCAAACCTACCACTATACTGCCCTATACTATCCAAACCTGCCACTATACTGCCCTATACTACCTTAAACTGCCACCATACCACCCTATACTACCCTATCCCACCACTATACAACCCAAACCTGACACATTACTATACATTACTACACCCTATTCTGTACACTCCTGACCTCGCATCTACTATGTCCTCCAACCCCCCTGTACTGTGCCTTCCTGCCCCCACCCCCGTACTGTGTACAGTCCTACATAAATGCAGGCCGCATGATGGGGGGGGGGCAATGTGTACAGGAAGGGAATAGTTTCAAAAAGGAGTGGGAGCAGTGTGTACAGGGAAAAAGAGTCAGTGTATACATGGGGTCAGTGTAATGGGGGGCAGTGTGTAGAGAGGGTGGGACAGTGTGTATAGGGGGTGAATTTAATTTGGGATAATTCACTGGTTTTGTGTATTTGTTGTTTCTAATCAGACTAAAAAGCCACGCCCAAAATGTAGCATTATCTAGCCACACCCACTTCTTGCCACTGTGCGCATGGTCACCTTCTCACTGGTAGGGGACCTAGTGTATTACTTTGCCCAGGGGCCCATGATGTTATTAAGATGGCCCTCTATAGCAAAGAAAAAACAAGAGAGGCGCACCGACCTTGTGCCGTACCATTAAAAAGTTTAATATAAAAATAGATAAAATCAATATACTCACAAACGGATCTGAAGTAAAATACCTCCACGGACACCGTACTCTTTAATCCGAGACTACTTCTCCCAAACGGGACCTTTGTGCAGTCGGAACAGGACACCACTTGCAGATCCGGGAGACGACTCCGAGGTGGTAGCAGGGGTAACCTAAATGACAACATAAGGTTTTCCAAAAATGAAGTCTAGGCAAACACTCATATAACTAAAATAGATAAAAATATAATTTGAAAAATTACCATGCCGTGTTCCAGCCACGCGGAGAGAACAAAAAAGAAACGATATCTCCCGGTAGAATTATTGTAGTACCCGGGGACCCGTTTCATTATGTGATCCAGGGGATGGTCACTCTTCCACTGGTACGCGTGTCACCGTTCTTCACCCACACCGATCTATTACGATGTAAAACCCGCACCGAAAAATCAGACTAATCTTTGTTGTTTATGTGTTTTGGTCACTTAATAGGGTTTAATTTAAGTGGGGGATATGTGTGACAGGGTGGG
>BLSH010230961.1:71488-87631 GCA_018402905.1 Glandirana rugosa
GGGATCCCAAGGGGCCAGGAGGGAACAGCATGAGGGGTCCAGGAGGGAACAGCATAGGGGGGTCCAGGAGGGAACAGCATAGGGGGGAAAGGAGGAAACTGGTGAGCACATTACTGGTATCTTTAGTAATTTTTCTCATGCAGAGTAGCTCAGGGAAGGTGCTGGAATGCCGCTGCAATGCCCGGAATGATTGGAATGCCTGATTCCCGCCCGCTCTCCTCTCCCGTCCCTCCCGAGTGATGTCACACTCATACACACAGGCACCTGGGATGGAGGGGAGGGGCGGCTGTGATCGGCGCGGGACAGTGATGTCAGTGATATCTTCACTGCAGCCTGTCAGCTATGCGGGGATTTGATCCGCCGTTCATCTGCATGTGATGAACGGCAGATCGTGGCGGAACCCCTGGGGACTTCTCGCGGAACCCTAGGGTTCCGCGGAACCCCGGTTGAGAAACACTGGCTTACACCTTTTTTGTTCTTAATTCAACATGAGAGTAGCACTCCGGCTGTTCTTCACGCTTGTGGGCACTGCCCTGCCTTTACACCATCAGATGGAGACTGCTAGAGTCATGTTCATTGTTGGTTTACCGGCACCGTTAAGCCAGCTTTTGAATTGTATCAGGTATGCCTTCATGAATCTGACTATCTTCCGAACCACAAGGTACTTGCTCAGTCGGACATCACTGAGAGTCACCCTGCCTGGGGTCGGTACCAACGTCTGGATGCCCTGTCGTTGCTACACCAACATGCAAATATGGCTATAGTCCCACTTGTGTCATGGAACATTAGAGGGGTCCAGGACCCGCTCAAACGAGCTATGGTGTTTAATGTTTACGGAAATACTCACCTGCCGTTTATGTATTACAAGAGACACACTTGGCGGAGGACACTGTTTCCTGTGTTAGCTTCTCTTGGATAGGGTGGCAGTGTCATTCTATTCACACATCCTACTCAAGGGGAGTGAGCATTCTGGTACACAGGGCAGTGGACTTTGAGGTGTTTGACCGGGTAGTAGATGCAGAGGGGAGATATGTGTTCCTGATGTGTAGAATTTTCCAACTAACATGTATTTTAGCCGCAGTATACATACCCCCTCCATATAACTCAGAGGTACTAGAGAAACTGCTGGCCTTTCAGATGCCTAATCCTGATGTGCCTATGCTGGCGGTGGGAGACTTTAATTGCTATATGGATCCCGCCGTGGACAAACACCCCTCTCCGGTGAGCGGGCGCAAAATCGCCCGAACGGCGCTGCGAGGGGTTACGGAGGAGGTGGGGTGGGTTGATCCATGGCAGGACCTAAACCCGCACCAAATAAGGTTCTCTTGCTTTTCTAAGACGCACATGTCTCTTTCTAGAATTGATTTATGTATTTGCACACCCCCCATGTCAAGGGTGATCCAGGATATACAGTACCTGGTCAAGGGTGTATCGGACCACTCCCCACTGTTGCTTCAGCTGGCCGCCAGGCTGCCCTCTACTATGCAGAGAGCTCCACAGCAGACCAATCCCTTTTGGTTACAGTTAATTACCTCTCACGATCATATAGCTCGGGAGATAGCTGGAATTTGGGTGCGAAATGGGGATCATCCCGACTTATGTGATGTCTGGGATGCATTTAAAGGCTTCTTGAGAGGCGCTCTCACTGAGGAGATCATGGGCATCAAAACCAGGACCACCGCATTGAGAGAACAGGCCACACAGCTGGTGTTACACTTAGAAGCTGAATACATAGCGGACCCTACCGACTCTAATAGGGGGGCATGGCTGGCGGTCCAAGATGCATTGGACTGCATTGTCAGCTCCGGAGCCGAGAGAAGGCGGTTTTTTAATAGACAGGCTTTCTATGAGGAAGGGGAGAGAATGGGCAGACTGTTGGCCAGGCTAGTGAGGCCTCCCCAGGCTTCTCCCACTATCGGCGCCCTTCGAGCTGGTGATGGGAGGGTGGTGAATACCCCAGATGTAGTTATGTAGCAACTGGTAGAGTTTTACTCCAACCTGTATCAGTCCAGGGGTGAGTACACCCAGGATGAGCTGTTGAACTACCTACACACCATGACTCTGCCCTGGCTCTCTGCTGCCCAGGGTGCCCTATTGGATGCTCCCATTAAGTTAGAGGAGCTGCAGGAGGCGGTAGGACTGACCCCTAACTACAAAGCCCCCGGGGATGATGTTCTCCCTGCGGAAATTTACAAGCAGTATGGGGATATTATCCTCCCCAGGCTGCTTAAAGTACTTAATTTTGCTAGGAAATCGGGCAAACTGCCTAGATCCATGAATAGGGCCACCATAGTGCTTATTCGTAAACCTGATAAGGATCCTCTAGAGCCTGGGTCTTATAGGCCCATCTCCCTGTTGCAGAGTGACGTTAAGCTCTTGGCCAAGGTGCTGGCCCTGAGACTTAACAAAGTCATCTCCTCAATTATTCACCCTGATCAGTCGGGCTTTATGCCACAAAAGGCTACGGCCATAAACCTCCGGAGACTTTTTCTTAATTTACAATCCCTGCCAGATAACATGGGGGACAGAGCTCTACTGTCACTGGATGCCCACAAGGCCATTGACAGCATAGAGTGGCGCTATCTATGGGGGGGGGGTTTATGGATAAATTTGGGGTTGGAGCCACCGTCTTGACCTCGGTTCAGCTTTTTTTACAGTGCCCCACAGGCCACTATTAGAGAGGGAGGGAGTATCTCCAAGCCATTTTCACTGTCCCGGGGAACTCGCCAGGGATGCCCTCGCTCCCCTTTGTTGTTTGCCATGGCCATTGAACCAATGGCCGAGTTGATTCGGTCCAACTCCCGTATTACAGGTTTTAGATATAGTAACTTGCAAGATAAACTCATGTTGTATGCAGATGATACCATGTTATTGTTGGGGGACACAAAAAACTCTCTGCAAGAAGCTATGATAGTTATTAAGGAGTTCGGGGTTTACTCGGGCTTAGTAATCAACTGGACGAAATCCTCCCTCATGCCGTTAGATACTAATATAGTTGACCAGGGTGTATCGATGCAGGACATCCCAGTGACGTCTAGGCTCAAGTATTTGGGAGTATATGTTACACCACAGACGAGGGACTATCTCAAACTAAACCTTTTACCCTTGTTGGACAAACTTAAAGCTAAGATCAAGGTTTGGGCAAGATTAAAAATGTCCATGGTTGGCCGGGTGAATTTAATAAAAATGGTGGTTATGCCACAACTCTTATATATCCTACACAACAGCCCCATGGTAGTTCCCCTTACAATTCTTTGGGATAATTAATGTAAGGTTCAGGTCCCTTTTGTGGCTGGGGCATCCCCCGCGTATAAAGCTGGAGCAGCTCCAGAGGCCCAGGGAAAAGGGGGGATTGGCGCTTCCTAACCCCTGGCTCTACTACCTAGCAGCACAGCTACAGCACATCGCTAGAGCCATGGCATCGGACCAGCAGGGAGTGATGGATCCCATTAAGGCTCTGATGAGACATGTGTCAGGGGTGAGGGGGGTGGCTGAGGGGCTGGATGCCATGGCATACGCCAAGTCTAATAAACGATACCCTACTTATGTCCTGATACAGAAAGTGTGGAATAAGGCCAGGCAGATGCAAAATGTGGAGGGATTCACGAACTACAGTCCCATATGGGGCAACAGGCATTATGGAGAACTGGCGTCCTTAACTTGTGGGGCCCGGTGGAAGAGGCATGGGGTCACACACCTGCAGCATCTTTTTGCTGGGGGAAGCCTGCGTCCCTTTTCGGAGCTGAGGGAGCAATTTCGGGCCCCGGCTTCTATGCATTTCTACTATACGCAGTTGGCACATGCTGTAAGGGCGCAGGGGAGTGCGACCATGTGAGAGCTTTCACCGACCCCCATATTCCAGCACATGGCAGAGGTTCCCACCCTAAAAGGCTTCATCTCCCAATGCTACTCAATGTTACAGGTGGCCCCACAGGCAAGATTTCCGCAGAAGATAGTGAGTAAATGGGAAAATGATGTGGGGCAATTTGAGGAGGAGTGGGAGGAGGCATTGCAGGCCATACGTAGGAGTTCCCTCAATGTGGCACATCACCTGTCACAATTGTACATTATATTACGTGTTCACTATACACCGGCCCATTTATTCCGAATGGGGGTGAGGGTGGACTCGAAGTGTCCACGCTGCGCTGACAAGGAGGGGGATTTGATCCACCTACTGTGGCGTTGCCCCAAGTTACATCGCTACTGGAGAGGGGTGGTCCGCACTGTTAACATGGTGTTCCAAACAGACATACCACTAGACCCAAAAACCTGCATCCTTAGTATTATAGACTACCTTCCTATTGAGGAAATCCCCAAGCAAGCTATTATTAGAGCACTTTTTCAGACTCGTAGGCTCCTTTTATTACACTGGAAGAGTCGGGACCCCCCCACGGTAAGGGAGTGGACCTTCTAAATGGGAGATACTATCCGACTGGAGAAGGTTATATTCCAACACCGAAAGAGGTCCAGCAAGTTTGACAAGCTTTGGGCTCCGTGGCTGAACACTCCGGGACTTAGCCCAGTGGACTTGATCTTAGATAGACAATTGCTGTAACGTATGATATGGGGTAGCATTGGTTACAGAAAAGTTTTATATTTATCAGTGAACCGTGCGATGCATTTGCCTTTATAATGAATATGTAAGATTTGTGGAACTGGTTTGCATACCTGATGTGCTGTAATTATCTATATATTGCCTTTAATAAAATCCTTTCTGGTTAAAAAAAAAAAAAATAACAAACATGTTATACTTACTTGCTCTGTGCAGTGGTTTTGCAGCCCCAATCTTCCTCTTCTGGGGTGCCTCGCTAGCAGTCCTGGCCTCTCCCTCCTGCCGAGTGCCCCGTTAGATTATTATTTCAAATTCATAATTAGGCACTTATAGAAGTTATATTATATTCATGGCAAGCTGCAAAATATATTTGGTTTTATGATTAATCATAATATTAATTTGTGTGAATGACCTTGATCAGGTGATTAGTGATAAAGTCCTTCAGCTAAGTTGAGCTAGTAATATGTAAGATATTTCTGGAAGTAAAGTAGCTAGGTGGAGGATGGGCAGATCTTGGTATAGAATATCATAGAAGTCAAGAATGGACAGGATTTATGTAATTAGAGGAATAATACGTGTATATATATATATATATATATATATACTGTTAGTTAGGATTAGTGTATTACAGTATCAGTCATAATTAATAGTATCTGTGTGTATCTGTTTAATTTATGTAGTATAAGTTGGTAATATTTGTTACATTAGTAGGCTTTTGGTTATATGACATAACATGAAGATAGTCACGTTACAGGACAAGCATAGAGTGTCACATGTAAGCTTGTCAATCAGAGTCCTTACATGACTTTAGTACCTACTCTTGTATAGAAAATAGCTGAAGTTAGCAGAAATGATGTATGCCATACAAGGTTCTGAGCCTTATGATGTCTACATTTAACATTAACCCCTTCCTTACCGGGCACTTAAACCCCCCTCCTGCCCAGACCAATTTTTGGCTTTCAGCGCTGTCGCATTTTGAATGACAATTGCGCGGTCGTGCGACGTTGTACCCAAATAAAATTTGCGTCCTTTTTTTCCCACAAATAGAGCTTTCTTTTGGTGGTATTTGATCACCTCTGCGTCATTTCTGATCGCCGCTATAAACAAAAAATGAGCGACAATTTTGCAAAAAAGAACAATATTTTTTAATTTTTGCTAAAGTACAAATCCATTAAAAAAAATATTCATCAGTTTTGGCCGATATATATTCTTCTACATATTTTTGATTAAAAAAAAAAATCGCAATCGGCGTATATTGATTGGTTTGCGCAAAAGTTATCGCGTCTACAAACTGGGAATTGATTTATGGCGTTTTTATTATTTATTTTTTTTTTACTAGTAATGGCGGCGATCTGCGATTTTTATTGGGACTGCGATATTGGGGCGGAAATGTCGGACATTTTTTACACATTTTTGGGACCAATGACATTTATACAGCGATCTGAAATTTAAATGTCCACTGATTACTGTATAAATGTCATTGGCAGTGAAGGGGTTAACCAGCAGGGGGCAGTGAAGGGGTTAAATATGTTCCCTGGGTGTGTTCTAACTGTGGGGGGGCAGGGCTGGCCGGGACATAACAGATCTAACTGATCCCAGTGACAGGGATCAGTAGATCTGGTATGTCCCCTGTCACAGAACGGGGAACCGCCGTGTTTACAACGGCGGTTCCCTGTTCTGAGGCTCCTGAAAGTGATCTGCGGGTCTCGGGCGGACATCGAGTCCGCCCGACCCAAGGGCACGCTTGCGCAGCGTGCGGCGCGCGCCGCCGCTGCCGCCAGGGGGCGCGCAGGAGCATGCGCAGTGGAGGACGTCCATGGACGTCCTCCCGGCATTTCAGGTCCGCGCTGGAGCCGTATTTCGGCAATAGCGCGGACCTGGAGTGGTTAAAAGATGTCTCAAAGTGATGCTAAACCTTCACGTTTTTTCGCCTATATCTGTTACTAAATAAAAACATTGCATGAGAAGTCGAACCTTTTGTGTCATTTTCACTTCTAAGTTGTTTTATTCAGGCTCCATTTTTCACATTTGCGGTTGACCTGATTGCTGGGTGACCGATGTATTGCCGATATCATAGTGTCACCCGTGCATGCACGCTCACACCTATGTGACTACAGCCCTGCGTAGGAACGCTGGCTGCGCCCGCACTCACTGTGTCCCCGGGCACGGAGGACTCTGTAGCTCTGCTTCCCATGTGCTTTGACACATCGGCAATACACGGGTCACCCAGCAAACAGGACAACCGGAAATGGGGAAAATGGAGCCTGACTAAAACAACTTAGAAGCGAAAATGACACAAAAGGTTAGACTTCTCATGTAATGCTATTATTTAGTAACAGATATAGGCAAAAAAGTGAGGGTTTAGTATCACTTTAAGAGATGGCAAGAAGGACACACACACTAGGAGAGATCACATAAGGGGAGGCTGACCAATATTCGCTCACATACACATACAAAAACTGTTTATATACTCTGTGACAATCTTAAACAGGTGCTTTCTCTCAGAAGCCTAAGACAATGTCATATCCTGTTTCCTTTTGCTCACACCAAAAAGCATGAAGACAAGAAGCATAGCCATGAGGCACACATGCTTCCATAAGCGTGTCACATCTTTATAACTACTTATTTTATTTCTTATATTTTTACCTACACTGCCAACTGTGTGACAATAACTTACAGCTTTTAGAATTTGAAAATACCCCTCAAATTAGACATTTTCTTAAAGCACATGACCTGTAGAATAAAAAAAAAGTGCTACAGTTTTTTTGGCCCCGCAATAATTGCGGAAATGTTCATCATATCACTATTTTCACTAAAAATACACTAAAATCATTAATAGTACACAATAACACAACATAACTTACAAAATTCCTGCTAAATTACTACTAAAGCATCATTCACATGCGGCATACTAAAGTGTACGCCCATGGAGGGTCATGCTTACCCACAGAGAAATGCACAGGTGGTCCGTGCATCCCCGTACAGGCAGTCGCATTTATGTCAATTGGGATGCAACGACTGCACAGGCATAGTTGCTGTTCCTAATCTGACATCCGTGTGGGTACCCCGAATGCAGACAATATGAGCTCAGGGACATGCATGCGGACCTACATGGATGTTAAATTGGGAGCAACGGCTCTGTTCATGCAGGTTCTACATCCCAAATGACATCTATGGGACTGCCTGCACAGAGATGCACGGAACACCTGTGCATCCCTGTAAAGGTATGCCCTGCGTGAACAAGGCCTTAGGTCCCTTTCACACAAGAAGACCAATCGGGTCTGCCTGTCAGTTTTTCAGGTGGGCCCAATCGGACCACCCTTTGCTTTCTATGGAGAGGCTTATGTAAATGGACATGTGTCCGCTTACACCTGTCTGCATCCAATCAGGTCCTGTAAAAACAGACGGATGGGGATCCCATTCCCCATCCACCTAGTAGACCAGGTCAGATGGAAATGGACAGGCAGTCCATTTCCATCTGATTGCCCCATAGAGAACAGTGGGCTGTGTCCATGTTTGCTCTGCATCAGCGGAGCGGACACGGACCTGTCATCCGCCTGCTCAGCAGGGATCAGCAGACAGATCCACCACTGAGAAAGTGGATCTGCTTGACAGAGTCCACTCCATATGAAAGAGGTCTTACCAGGAGCGGCCGGTCCATTAGGGGCGCCGCCCCCCTGCAGGGCGCTGGACTCATATACGTTTGTATGAGTTTTTTTTTTTCAAGCCACATGATTAGAACCTGAGGCTCTAATTGGCTTGAAAATGGTTGGGCTCAGGGCGCAGTGAACCCACCCACTTGTGACAATAGTGAATCAATATTCGCTATTATCTTCTGGCTTCCCCTCCCAGCCAATCAGGACAGGAGGCAGATCAGGTTGGCCGGAAGGAGAAGCTGAGGAAGCCGTAGAGGGGTGCGTGTGGAAAAGGGGGGGGGGGGGTCGACACTGTGGAGAGGCTGAGTGCGGACGTACCTGGGGGGGAATTGCCGTCCCCCAAAAAAGTCAATGGGTCTATGTATTTTTTTACATTTTATTCTGTTTTTACTTTTTACATTTTTTTACAGTTATATATTTTTTTTGGGGGGGGGGGTCATTGGTGAGATATCAGGGCTCTAAACAGACCCCCATATCTCTTTTTTTCAGACAGAGAAAGGGACTGAAGAAAGACCTTTTCTCTGCAGCACTTTACTTGAATGAATGAGGAATCTGTTTAGATTCCATTCAGTCATAAAATGACAGTCTGATATATAGTAACACTCGCAGGTTACTATGATCAGCTTTATTGAAAACTGGGGTTGGAGAACTAGTGGGACTTTATATGAAGCTTGTATTTATCCTGGTAAGGACATAGCTTCCATCCCTAATTCATTAAAAAATTGCACAAAGTGCAGGGAGACAAGGGGTGGGACTTTATATGAAGAGTGTGGTGGTCATAAGGTAGCATTGATGGATATGGATAAACTGAGGTAGAAATGAATGTTTTATTAATACAATTTCATACAATTGATTACAGGTGGTCACAAAAAGCGATCCATACAATAAAAATAATCAAAAGTTAGGCATCATCAAAAACATCAAAAAACATGAGAGAAGTTCCCCATCCATCAAATTCATATATATACATATACAAACGGTATAAAACAAAGAGAGCTGCATGGCCCATAACCTGGGATTTCAAGGGGGGTTTTTCCCCTGATTGATAAAAAAAATGATATACTACCAAAACCAGTAACACGTGTAGGTACCCAAAACACAAGAGATATAAGCTCTACGCGTTTCGTGGCTTCAACAGGCCACTCATCAGGAGCAGGCATGTGAGTGGGCTGAAATACAAGATGTTGAAAAATATATTAATATTGGGCGTCTGTAAAATGGTAAAACTGGCAGCATAAATGAAGCCACCTCCACAATGCTGACAGGCCGTACTTACATGGGTTGCGTACTGGCAGCATAGCAATGGAGGCAAGGAGCCGACTGGACACGCCACCCACGGGGGCTGTGGCGGAAGCCGAGGCGGAGGACCCAACAGGGGCACCAGAACGGGCAGGACAGAACATCGGGACCAATCCAAGTAGACCAGTGGACAAAATATTCTGAAAAATGAATAGTGTGGGTGAAGATGAGATAGTATAGAATGTGGGTGAAAGTGAAAACAGAGAGGGGTGCAAAAGAAAGAGGTGAATAGTGATGAATGAGGGAAGGAGAGAACAACAGAGTGAAAAGTGAGACTGAATAACCATATTGTGAGACGCAGTCTAAGAGAAGAAGTGATGTACCTGTATGCAGAGTGAAAGTGCACCGATGAGTGAAGTGGAGGGTCCCGGTGGCTGCCCCATCCAGGAAAGGCGCCCATATATAGGTGCCGCCCCAGATGCCGCCAACGTCACGCACGTGGACGGGAAGAGGGGTGGAGCCTTCCACACCCCGGCTGAAGCACACAGCCGGTGGCGTCAACAACCCCCCATGGCGTCCACGAGCATGGTGGACCCCGCCCGCGCCCGGCGTCAGAGGACGCCGCGCATGCGGTGGGGGTAACGTGACGTCGACGCGCAGTGCCGGACCGCCCGCCCCCCCCCCCACACACGAAGGGGCGGGAGGACCGGCAGTGCGCGTCGCAGCCCCCGGACATGACAAGGCAGGGGCCCCCGTCACACCAAGCATAGCCGCCAGCACACAAACCATGGAACCAAGTACAGGGGGCAACATCAATATATAAAACAAGAAGTTTGGAAATATTATTAAAAGGGGTGGGGCACAATGGTTGAATTGTTAATAAAGGATCGCCAGAGGGCATTTAGAGCAGGCTGTTAAATTGTTATAAACAATTAGGACATCACCACAAACTTCCATCCCTAATGCATATTTGAAAACTGGGGTTGGGGAACTAGTGGGACTTTATATGAAGATTGTATTTATCCTGGTAAGGACATAGCTTCCATCCCTAATTCATGAAAAAATTGCACAAAGTGCAGGGAGACAAGGGGTGGGACTTTATATGAAGAGTGTGGTGGTCATAAGGTAGCATTGATGGATATGGATAAACTGAGGTAGAAATGAATGTTTTATTAATACAATTTCATACAATTGATTACAGGTGGTCACAAAAAGCGATCCATACAATAAAAATAATCAAAAGTTAGGCATCATCAAAAACATCAAAAAACATGAGAGAAGTTCCCCATCCATCAAATTCATATATATACATATACAAGCGGTATAAAACAAAGAGAGCTGCATGGCCCATAACCTGGGATTTCAAGGGGGGGTTTTCCCCTGATTGATAAAAAAAATGATATACTACCAAAACCAGTAACACGTGTAGGTACCCAAAACACAAGAGATATAAGCTCTACGTGTTTCGTGGCTTCAACAGGCCACTCATCAGGAGCAGGCATGTGAGTGGGCTGAAATACAAGATGTTGAAAAATATATTAATATTGGGCGTCTGTAAAATGGTAAAACTGGCAGCATAAATGAAGCCACCTCCACAATGCTGACAGGCCGTACTTACATGGGTTGCGTACTGGCAGCATAGCAATGGAGGCAAGGAGCCGACTGGACACGCCACCCACGGGGGCTGTGGCGGAAGCCGAGGCGGAGGACCCAACAGGGGCACCAGAACGGGCAGGACAGAACATCGGGACCAATCCAAGTAGACCAGTGGACAAAAAATTCTGAAAAATGAATAGTGTGGGTGAAGATGAGATAGTATAGAATGTGGGTGAAAGTGAAAACAGAGAGGGGTGCAAAAGAAAGAGGTGAATAGTGATGAATGAGGGAAGGAGAGAACAACAGAGTGAAAAGTGAGACTGAATAACCATATTGTGAGACGCAGTCTAAGAGAAGAAGTGATGTACCTGTATGCAGAGTGAAAGTGCACCGATGAGTGAAGTGGAGGGTCCCGGTGGCTGCCCCATCCAGGAAAGGCGCCCATATATAGGTGCCGCCCCAGATGCCGCCAACGTCACGCACATGGACGGGAAGAGGGGGGGAGCCTTCCACACACCGGCTGAAGCACACAGCCGGCGGCGTCAACAACCCCCCATGGCGTCCACGAGCATGGTGGACCCCGCCCGCACCCGGCGTCAGAGTTATGGGCCATGCAGCTCTCTTTGTTTTATACCGTTTGCATATGTATATATATGAATTTGATGGATGGGGAACTTCTCTCATGTTTTCTGATGTTTTTGATGATGCTTAACTTTTGATTATTTTTATTGTATGGATCGCTTTTTGTGACCACCTGTAATCAATTGTATGAAATTGTATTAATAAAACATTCATTTCTACCTCAGTTTATCCATATCCATCAATGCTACCTTATGACCACCACACTCTTCATATAAAGTCCCACCCCTTGTCTCCCTGCACTTTGTGCAATTTTTTCATTACTATGATCAGCTGTCAGTGGGCATTTAGGAGTGATCATAGTGATCGCTACTTGCGCCCACTGTACTACGGAGGGGGAGGGGCTTGGTAAACACATGTTTACTAAGCCCATCCAAGCCCCAACTTCACCCCCTCCCCCCCGCGATACCCAGCCTGTCAGCTCAATGCAGCCAGCAGCTGCAGGTTGTGGGAGGGGAAGGAGGGATGCCGCTTGGAGCAGGGATGAATCGGGGGTGTGGGGGCTGGTATGGTGATCTGACTGGTGGGGGGGGGACACATCTGGATCCCCCCAAGCCCTATGCAGCACCTGAAGCCAGTGGGAGCAGTAGAGGAGGGATGCCGGCTTATGATGGTAGCTGCGGGGGATCAAATTTGTGGGGGGTGGGTGAGTCAGATCAGGTGGAGGGGGGAAATCAGTGCTGGGGGGGGAAGAAGGGGGTGATGGGGATAGGAAAGGAGAGTGGGGGGAGTAGGTTTAGGTGGAAGGGTGCGGGGGGGGGGGGTGGAGAGGTATGGGACAGGGAAGCGGCGGCATGGAGGGGGGAGGGGTGGTCACATTTAGGGTTAATAACTTTGATCAGCGGGCTGTAATTTGCTGATCAGAGTTATAGAATTTTTCAGTCAGAATTCTGTTATAAGTTTATGGTAATTGAAGTGACCATGGAGAGAGAGAAATGAGGTCCATATGGCATATGGACTGGCCACCTGCAGGCCCTTTTGTAGGTCTGTACAGCATACGGACTTGGCAGTGAAAGGGTTAAAGGACAACAATAAAAATAAGCAATTCATTTAAATAGCATTCTTGGGGGATGCCTTAAAGCTGTATGTGGTTTTTTTTCAATCTATTTTATTGTATAAAGACAAAATTAACAAAAAATACAGTATCTTCCACATGTTCAAAAGGTAGAAAAGGTAGAAAAGTACATACGTCAAAAAATGGGGGGCGTGGTCAGCACGGCATGTGAGCAGTAATGCCTTCACAGAGCTCCTAACTGTTACCCTAAATTGATTTGGTTTCCAGCACCCGATTTCACTGAATTCAGGCTCAAACATCTGGGGGAACATCTACTGCAGCTGCCGACTTACTGTACCACAGTCACAGCACCAAGATGACCCCAGCAAACAATGGAGAAGGTCTGCACCCGGAATTCCAAGATGGCACCCCAGCCTCCACACAGAAAGCACGGGCAGCAGTGAAGAACAAAGGGGAGGGGTGAGTAAACAGCCTAAAACCCCTAAAGACACTACTGGAGACCCCCCCTCGAGATATGCAATATTATGCCCTCAAAATGACTGGGAATCTACCCCATGCCAGCCTCACAGACCCTGACTCAGATGCAGAAATAGAAGACACCTCTTTGGAGGGAAAGGAGGAGGGGCAGGGCACAGCAGCCATGTCAGCTCATGCTGCTCAGGTCCCAGAGCTGAAAGAGACGGGCTGCCAGGGAGAGGAGGAGGGAGAACAGCCAACACTAGCTGCTATTCTTAAAGCAGTTACTAAATGTGCAGCCTCAGTAAATAACCTGCAGGAACGATTTGGAGGGCTTAGAGAGGAGATCTGCATGATCAGACAGGACTTACAAAAGATGAGGGAGAGAACGACCGCTGTAGAGAGCAGAGAGCAGGGTCAGTGATTTTGAAGATAAACTCCCCAATATGATCAGAGAATCACAGACGACCGCACGCCTTGCCAGGGCAACAGATATGCGCGTGGAAGATTTTGAGAATCACATGAGATGTAACAATGTGGGGTTACCAGAGAAGGCTGAGGGTCGTGACCCCACTCAATTCGTGAAACAGTGGCTGACAGACGTCTTTGGCAAGGAGGCCTTCACACACCTTTATGCAGTAGAAAGGGCTCATAGAGTCCCATCCAGACCATTACCACCAGTGAACCCCCCACGCCCCACCTTGGCAAGGTTACTGAACTATAGAGACAGAGAGACCATTCTCCGATTCGCCAGAGAAAAGAGAAATATTCAATTTAATGGTATCAGGATTTTGTTTTACCCAGATTTCTCAGCTGAGATTCAGAAAAGTAGATCTCACTTCTCTGATGTTAAAAAAGCCTGCAGAAACTCAAAGCAACCTATGCTATGCTGTATCCTACGAAATTGCGCATCACCGCTGGAGGGTGTGCACACTTCTTTGAAACTGCAGCAGAGGCCTCCAACTGGCTGGACGCGAATGAACACACTGTATGACAGGCCAGGAGACTGGAAGATGAGGAAGTCTGAATTATAACCGACCTCTAAGAGAAGAGAGCTGAACTCTTTTTGTATTCCTCCTGACTGAGGGAGTTGCTGGAAACATACAATGATATCCAACAATGCGAGTTCAGAACTGAGTTTACAACATGACAATCATTATATTACTGATTACGTTTTTCTATGTGGTCACCATTTGCAACTATATTGACACACTGCGGGAACTGTTGTTCCAATAGACATCAAAATATGTGTTGGCAGTTTGGAGCCACACGAGTGCCTTCCTGACACCTCTGCACTCTTGGCCAATTAGGCTCATGCTGTTACTATCACAATGGCAAACACCACCAGTGGTTAATCTGTTTCTGTTTAATGCACTGTTGTGCCTTTCTTTAGCATTAAAGTGGATGTAAACCCACCACAAAGTATTGTGAAGTAATGGCATGATTGGAAAGCTGTTATACATAGCAGCCTCCCTAGTGACATCTTACCTTTCAGATGTCACCCCCTTTAGAGCACGGAGCCCCGCAAAACTCTGATTTTCATGGGCAGGTCGCATCTGCGGTGGCAGGTGGGCTGAGCCGTGATGCAACTAGGCTCCTGCCCACCGTTACCCTCCCCTTGAGCTGGCAGCGTGCACAGGGGACAGAACGCGTTCTGGGCAGAAGCAGAGCACGCTCATGGCCCCCTGTGTCTCCTGCACACAACATTGGCAGTCGGAGATGATCGGTGCTGTGGGGGGACAGCTGTGAGCACCGATCTCTCTGCATGGCTACTCAGCAGACAGCTGATGAAAACCTATGCAGGGAGATCGGTGTGTGCAGCTGTCCCTCCCCCCCTGCACTGATCATCCCCGACTGTCACAGATCCATCCTTCCTCCTCCATCACCCCCCCCTTCCTTCTTCTTCTTCAGTCCCCCTCTGTGTCCTCATCCAGCTGCTGTGTCTCCCCCCCCTTCCTCCCCCGCAGCTGGCTTCTCTCCTCTCCTCTCCTCTGGGGGGGGGGGTCAGGATGGCGAGCGGAGGGAGAGAGGTCAGTAAACAAGTCATTTACCGGCCCCCTCCTTGTCTGAATTGCACATAGAGAGCGTTCATTACCGAGCGCTCCTATGTGCTGTGAGAAGGGAGCAGAGTGGCTGTGTGTCCATCTGCTTCCGTGTTATGAATGGACGGCAGCCGCTGTCCATTCATCTTCAATGCAGAGAAAGAGACTGGGGAATTTGTGTCTTCAGTCCCTTTCTCTGCTCCAAAGGGGAGATGTTAGGGGTCTGTTTAGACCCCCTGACATCTCACCAAAGCCCCCCCCCCCAAGGGGGCAGTTTAAAAAAAAAATTGCTCACTAGGTGGTATCTCACTCCTTCTAAATTGGCCCGCATCTACCCCTCGGCTAACCCACAGTGCTTTAGGGGCTGTGCCCTCATGGGCTCAATGCCACATATTTGGTGGGAATGCCCGAGGATAAGACCCTTTTGGAGGAAAATCTTTAACCTCATAGAAAAGTTGACTAAGTTGCAGATCCCCAGGTCCCCCGAGATTGCCCTACTCAACGCCCACATTGCAAACTTTTCTTTACCCAACAGGAAACTGGTAAAGTTTATCTTAATTGGGGCCAAGCTCTCCGTAGCGAAAGTCTGGAAAAAACCAAAGGTTTCTTACGCAGCAACAGTCAGGAAAATCTCCTGGATTATGTCCCAAGAGAAACTATCCAGTATCCTCTCGGACACCGTTACAAGATTCGAGGAGGCCTGGGAACCCTGGGCTACCTTCATAGGTGTTTCCTTCACAACAGCATCAACTTGTCCCCAGACGGGGTGGACCTGAACCAGGGCCGATCCTGGGCGGGTGCGCGGGGTGCAGTGCACCCAGGCGCCGCAGGGAGGAGGCTAGGGTTGCCACCTGTACGGGACTCACCCGGGCAGTACGGGTTTGGAATCCTCTGCCCGGTTTTCTGTCTGTCTGAGTCCCGGACACATGAGTGGCAGCCCGCAGCACC
>BLSH010230963.1:11487-27596 GCA_018402905.1 Glandirana rugosa
CCTGGGCCTGGGCCTGTAAAGTTTTTAGCAAGCCCAAGCCAGGCCCCAAGACGATAAAATGAGGTGCACAACTCTTCGACGTCCCGTCGGTTAGTTGTTCACAAAGTGACCAAACGGGAATCTTCGGTAGTGTCGGTACGGATGATTACCGTACCGACACTAACCGGTCACGTAGTACACTGGGTCGGAGAAATATTCGACCTCAGTGTCACGACGTCAGTGTACGAGGAACCCAATCACATCCCTTTCCATCGACTGACGCACTCCCTGTCTAAACTCTGTAAAATTCTGGACTAGGACGTAGGACTCTATCTAATGAAATGATGACGACCGAACCCGAACGATTTTTGAAATGTCCGGGTCCGGGTCCGTGCCACGGACACCCGAAAGTTCGGTACGGACCCGAACGTTACAGTCCGGGTTTGCTCAACACTAATCATGAAATATATGTCACACGTTAGCAAAATATCACTTAACTCTCTGTAGTTTTAGTTGCATGCAAGAAGTATTGGCTGTTGGAACAATGCTAATCCAAGGGAATGAGGCATGATCAGAAAACAGCACTCTATCAGTAAGGAAACAGTAGAAGCTTCACAGTGATCACTGACTTGTAAAGTTAACTTTGTGGAACTACAAGTAGCAGCAAACTGATGCAAAGTATGGATGTCTGTGTATAGTGTCCAAGCTCAATGTGTGTGAATAGACCTCTTTTTATTAAAAGATGTTAGCAGATGTAAAGAAGTAATGCTGTCTATGCACAGTGTCTGTTAGGATGGGTTTTCCCCCACTCACCACACAGGAACAGATGATGTAGATGCTGTAGACAAGGATGATGATGATGATTTCCTCTCTGTTCTATGGCTCCTGGAATGGTTTTCCAGCCTCCACTGCCTCACACCATGGCTCTCCCAGATCTGTCGCCCTGCGGGGTGTATGGAACATGAACAGGCCCCAACTGTTGTCGTGCAGGATAATCAGGCTGTTCACTGACGACCTTCAGGGTATCTGGGTTGGTAAGTCTGTAAAAACAGGCCATGACTCCGCCGCTGCCAACAACAGATTCCCTGCATACAGATACACGCCGGTGCAGAGAGAGAGTGCCAGGCTCTCCCAAGAGGCTCTTCTTCTCCCATAAATCTCCTCTTTCCATCAGCCACCTGGTAACTGTAGTTTCACCCCAGTGCAGACAGGGGGCAAATCCTTGCAAGTAAACTACATGTCCTAAGATGCATTGCTCTCTTATTATCAGAGTCACAAATCAGCCAAACTGGAATGCTAGGGGAAAGCAGCTGCATTATAGTCAATAGCATGGAACATCTTCTGATTGCAGGGGTTGTGAATACCCAGCTCCTGTCTACATATACAATATAGGTTCCTTGCTGTTAATTGTTGCTAAGGAAGTAACAGGTCCCGGCACCTGCCACATTTCGGCCCTATTAGTTTACAGGCGGGGAATCCCCGGCCATGCAAAAAAAGGGTAGAATTAGCATGACATCAAAGTATCGCCACATGAATTCATCCAGGAGACCCTGCCCCTTCGCACCGAGTGTCCACTATATATCTGTCCATACAGTATATAGTATACTTGACGTAGTGTATTAAAATATATACAATTTTTAACCCCTTAACCCTCAGAGCCCTTTTTTACATTTGTTGTTTACAAGTTAAAATCCTTTTTTTTTTTTTATAGAAAATTACTTAGAACCCCCAAACATTATATATTTTCTTCAAACACCCTAGAGAATAAAATGGCAATCATTGCAATACTTTTTGTCACACGGTATTTGCGCAGCGGTCTTTCAATCGCTTTTTTTTTTGGAAAAAAAACACTTGTTTGAGTTAAAAAAATAAGACAACAGTAAAATTAGCCCAATTTTTTGTATATTGTGAAAGAAGATCTTACGCCGAGTAAATAGATACCATACATGACACGGTTGAAAATTGCGCACACTTGCGGAATGGTGGCAAACTCCGGTACTAAAAAATCTCCATAGGCGACGCTTTAAAATTTTTAACAGTTACCAGGTTAGAGTTGCAGAGGAGGTCTTTTGCTAAAATTATTGCCCACACTCTGGCGATCGTGACGATACCTCACATGTGTGGTTTGAACACTGTTTTCATATGCGAGCGCGACTTACGTATGCGTTTTCTTTGCTGCACGAGCTCGAGGGAATATATGGTGACAGGTACTTTTTATGGAAGGATGGGGGGGGGTCTAAAAGACCCCCCATCCCTCCTTTACACTTCACAGTATTCAGATCGCCAAAAATGGCAATTCTGAATACTGTAATTTTTTTAAAACCGGCGCCGTTAGCCACCGAGTAAACCAGAAGTGACGTTGTACGAAGGAGTCCCGATCGAAGCTGATTCCTGCTTCCACAGGGACTCCAAACAGCGGCCAGAAGCGTCAGATCGGAGCTCCGGTCTCCCGGTGGGACGGGAGGCCAGAGAAGAGCCACGGACGGTGGCAGGAGGGGGGATGTCCCTTCCCGCTGCCTGGGATAACGACGAGTGGCTCCCGAGCCGGATCGGCTGTTATCAACGGATAGCGGACCGCCTGCACTAAAAAAACGGTACCAGGGTATAGCCCATAGCTGCAGACTATACCCCGATACGTCCACTTAAAGCTGCCGCCGTTTATAAACAGCAATTCACGTTAAGTGGTTACACTAATTTGCAACAGCAGGGCCCGTTCCTGCGCCCAACAAAAGTAACTGCAAGGGGTTACAGTGTTCTGGCTCCGACAACACCCAAGGCCCAAGTTTTCACCACCTGTTGGACTGGAGCATGTCATCACAAATTTTAACCACTTAACGTGAACCGTCGTTTATAAATGGCGGCAGCTTTAAGTGGATGTATCGGGGTATAGCCTGCAGCTACAGGCTATACTCCAGTATCATTTTTTTATAGCAGGCGGCCAGCTATCCGGTGATAAAGGCCGATCCAGCTCGGAAGCCGCTCGGTCTTTATCCCAGGGAGCGGAAAGGGCCATACCCCCTCCTGCCACCGTCCGCCGCTCTTCTCCAGTCTCCGTCCCACCAGGAGACCGGAGCTCTGATCCGACACTTCTGGGCGCTGTGTGGAGTCCCTGTGGAAGCTGGAATCAGCTTCAATCGGGACTCCTTCGTACATTTCCGGAAGCAACGTCAGAACGTCACTTCTGGTTTACTCGGCAGCAAACGGCGCCGGTTTTTAAAAAATGACAGTGTTCAGAATCGCCATTTTTGGCGATCTGAATACTGTGAAGTGCAAAGGAGGGATGGGGGTCTTTTAGATAAAGAGTACCTGTCACCATATATTACTATCACAAGGGATGTTTACATTCCTTGTAATAGCAATAAAAGTGATCAGATTTTTTTTTTAAACAAACAGTGTTAAAAAAAATAAATAAAATAAAATAAATAAAAAATGTAAAAATTGAAAGCGCCACCATAACCGGGAGCTCGAGGAGCAAATAAAACGCATACGTAAGTCATGCCTGCATATGAAAACGGTGTTCAAACCACACATGTGAGGTATCGCCGGGATCGCCAGAGTGTGAGCAGTAATTCTAGCAAAAGACCTCCTCTGCACCTCTAACCTGGTAACCGTAAAAAAATTTTTAAAGCGTCGCCTATGGAGATTTTTAAGTACCGGAGTTTGTCGCCATTCCGAAAGTGTGCGCAATTTTAAACCCTAACATGTATGGTATCTATTTACTTGGCGTAACATTCTCTTTCACAATATATAAAAAAATTTAGCTAATTTTACTGTTGTCTTATATTTTAACTCAAAAAAGCGTTTTTTTTTTCCAAAAAAATTGCGCTTGAAAGACCCCTGCGCAAATACCGTGTGACAAATAGTATTGCAACGATCGCCATTTTATTCTCTAGGGTGTTTGAAAAAAATATATAATGTCTGGGGGTTCTAAGTAATTTTCTAGCAAAAAAAATTATTTTAACTTGTAAACAATAAGTGTAAAAAAGGGCTCTGGGGCTTAAGTGGTTAAACTAATTTACAACAACAGGTCCCGTTCCTGCGTCCAACAAGAGTAACTGCAAGGGGTTACAGTGTTCTGGCACCACCAACACCCAAGGCCCAATTTTTGGCCACCTGTTTGACTGGGGGCTTTCGTCTGAATTTGTAAACTAATTTACATCAGGTCCAGTTCCTCCGTCCAACAGGAGTAACTGCAAGGGGTTACAGTGTTCTGGCACCGCCAACAACCAAGGCCCAATTTTTGGCCACCTGTTTGATTTTTAACTATATTACAACAGCAGGGCCCCCACTAAATTAAAAAAAAAATGAGGTGCAGTTCCCCCCAAAATCCAAACCAGGCCCTTCAGGTCTGGTATGGATTTTAAGGGGAACCCCGCGCCAATTTTAAAAAAAAAATGGAGTGGGGTCCCCCAAAATCCAAACCAGACCCTTATCCGAGCACACAGCCCTGGCATGGCAGGATGGGTGGGGATGAACAAGCGCCCCCCGAACCATACCAGGCCACATGCCCTCAACATGGGGAGGATGCTTTGAGGTTGCCCTCAAAGCACCTTGTCCCCATGTTGATTGGGAGAAGGGCCTTATCCCCAAAACCCTGGCCAGTGATTGTGGGGGTCTGCGGGTAGGGGGCTTATCAGAATCTGGAAGCCCCCTTTAATAAGGGGGCCCCCAGATCCCAACCCCCCCATGTGAATAGGTTTGGGGTACATTGTATCCCTACCCATTCACCAAAAAGGGAGTGTAGTGTAAAAAAAAAACAAGAGGAAGTTTTTGACAAGTCCTTTATTTTCTAAAATAGCTCTTTCTTCTTTCTTCTTTCTTCCTCCATCTTCTCCTGGCCCGGCCCTTCTTCTTCTTCTTTTATTCTTCTTGCTTCCTCTCTTCCTCTTCAATCTTCAATCTTCAATCCCAAGGGCGCAGAGTCTAAGAGCCAGCAGGTTTTCACCAGAACCTCTGATGGCGAGGATGGACTTGGCTGCAACTGACTCCAGGTCATGGTCCCCAGGGTCTCCCAGCTCACGCTCATGGCTGTCTACTGGTGGATAGTGAGGAAGTAGCAGTGCAGGACAACAAGGGATAGTCAATAGAATAGCCAAGGGTCAGGGCAACGAGCAGACAGGAACAGACAGGAGAGCACGCCAAGGTCGGGGTAACAAGCAGACAGGAATAGTCACGAACAACCAAGGTTGGGGTATCAACAGACAGCATTAGTGAAGAACAGGCCAAGGGTAACAGAATCAGATGAAGAGCATACGGCAGGAACCACACACACAGGAAGCCTAACAAACAATGTTGATTGGCAGCGATGGCTTGCACTGCACGGTGTTATACAATGTTCCTAATTAGGAGTTGGGGTGGAGCCCTGCTGAGGGCAGGTTACTTAAGCACGCAGGTGAGAGGTGCACAGTCTTTAAACTGAACACAAGCAGAGAGGTAAGCAGACAGACAAGACATAAATGTTACTGCAGATTCATGACAGTTGCCTTCTCTGTGTCATCTGTAACCATCCTCCCATCATCTTCTTTTATGTTGGCAATGTGCTTTGATCTTGCTTTTTTACATTTAATATACCTAAAATATACCTAAAAAATGTTTCTTGGGATTTTTTTTACTCTCCTCTTCTATGTGTCTCTCATAGTCTTTTTTTAGCTGCCCTGATTTAGTTCTTACACTTCATATTGCATTCTTTGTAGCGTTGGAATACTGACAATGCCCCCTCCATTTTATATTTTTTAAAGGCCTTTTTTCCTATTTAATAAGACTTTTTATGTCACGGTTTAGCCACCCAGGTTTAACCTTCGCTCTTCTATATTTATTGCCCATTGGAATGCACCGTGTCATACTTTTGTTTAATATGTTCCTAAAGCATACCCTTTTTGTTCCGTATTCAATGTTTCTAGGTCCCAATTGATGTCTTGTAGTTTTGAGCACAGTTCAGAAAAGTTTGCTCGCTTGAAATTTAGAGTTCTTGTGCTACCCTCGTGCCTCCTTTTCTTATGATTTAAAAATGTGATCGCTAGATCCCATGTTGTCCTGTATTGCCACATTTGACATCAGACTTGGATTGTTCGGAATTTATAAATCTAGCGCTGCATTTTTTCTAGCCGGGGTTCTCCACCAACAGAGACATGAAGTTGTCCTGTAAGACATTCATTAAATGATGGGCCTTTACTGCATGAGCTGTCCCTTCTGCCCACTCAATAATTGTCCCCCATTATGATGACATTTCCCTGCCTCGCTGCCATTTCTATCTGTGATAGGAGGTCAAACTCCTCCTCCTGCTTCAGGTTGGGGGGCCTGTAACATACCCCCTCTATTAATTTCCCATTTACTTCTTCTCTTTGGAGTTCTACCCACATGAATTCCACCTCCCCCTTGTCTCATTCACAATGTCACACCTCTCTACCACCCATACATCATTTTTGATATGTAGACACACCCCTCCCCCTCTTCTACCTTCCCTGTCCTTCCAATACAAGGAATACCCCTGAATATTTGCCAGCCAGTCGTGTGAGCTGTCAAACCAAGTTTTTGTTATTCCCACAAAGTCTACGTCCTCCTCATGTAATAGCAGCTCCTGTTCCTCAATTTTGTTAGCTAGGATCCTGGCATTTGTGTATACACCTCTCACTGTTGTATGAGTGCATATTAATTTCTCCCAAAAATCTGTAGGGTGAACTTACACTGGACCTCCTCCCCATCTTCCCCGGTCCCACAATACAGTCCCATGATCACCCGCTGTGACACATTCGGTCTCCGATTCTCCGCTCCAGGGATTTGAAAGACCTGCTGCTTAATCTAAATGTACCTCGTAAAGGTACGTATGGGAGGCATTGTAATTGGTCAGCACCATCCATGTCCATCCAATCCGAACCCGCCTAGCCCGTCCTGTCAGCTCTGGAGAAGAAGAGAGAAATCCAGACTGATGTCTCACAGCGGGTGATCGCGGGACTCCAGGTCAGTGGAACTGGGAGGGGATGAGGAGGAGGTCCAGTGTAAATTCCCCTTACAGATTTTCTGTAAAGGTGAACTTACACTTTGAGTTTTTTTATTTATCCGCTCATTCACCTCGGAATTAGATGTTACAGCTATATTATCACTACTGACTCCACTATTACCCTCTGTCCTTTGCTCACTGCCGGCTGTCGCTTCCTCTGAACCCTCCCCCCAACACCTAGTTTAAAAGCCCCTCCAACTTTGTTGCCATCTTTCTTCCCAGTAGAGCTGCACCATCCCCATTAAGGTGCAGCCCGTCCTTACTAAAGAGCCGGTAACCAACTGAGAAGTCAGCCCAGTTCTCCAGAAACCCAAACTCCTCCTTCCTATATCAGTTCCTCAGCCACTTATTCAGTTCCCTAAGCTCGAGGCACAGGTAGTATTTCTGAGAAAACCACATTGGAGGTCCTTCTCCTCAATCTATTCTTTAAGTCCCTGAAATCATTTTTTAGGACTCTCCACCTTCCTCTTACTTTGTCATTGGTGCCAACATGCACCATGACAGCTGGGTCCTCCCTGACCCCACCCAGTAATCTGTTCATCTGATCCGCAATGTCATAAAAACCAACAACAGGTTGCAAAAGAGAGTAGGAAACCCCCAAAAATCATATCAACAGTAAAACGGTTTTGGTCTGAGCATGCAGGCCCTTTACAAAATAATTTAGAGTTGGTAACTGGGGACAAAGAAAATAAACATTTATTAAATACCTTCTTCAACTTTGTGTATACAAAGAAATATGGGGAGCTCAAGTCCTTAATGGATAAGTAATAAATGCACATCTTTTTGCAGGTACAAAAATGTGCATTTATTATTTTTTTCATGGGGAGCCTGGAAAGCATTGCACCCACGATCAGCAGCTCATTGGTGCAATGCAGGGCTCTTGCAGGCTCTGTGTGTAAGCTGTTTGCCAAGCAGTTGCACATTAACAGGAAACATCAATGAACTACCGCAAAGGCTGCCAGACCTTGTCGTTTTTCATTCACAGAATTCGGTGAATGAGTGACATGACTGGGCGGAAGGAGTTCAGCGTGGCCACATTCTTTGAAGATTCTCACAGAGAGCAGGGGGACAAGATCCCCTGCCGTCTGTGACATCAGGGGGGGGGGGTGCGGGTGAGCAGTGGATTTGTAACATGTTACATGTTAATCCCTGAATATGGGTGTAACATGTAATGTATTACAAAAGCTAAAAGTATCCTTTAACCACTTGACCTCCCAAAGATTTTACCCCCTTCATGAGCAGGCCATTTTTTGCTGTTCGGCAATTAACTGGCAATTGTGCGGCCATGCAACACTGTATGCAAATTACATTTTTATAATTTTTTTTCACACAAATAGAGCTTTGTCTTGGTGGTATTTGATCACCACTGGTTTTTTATTGTTTGCAATATAAATGAAAAAAGATGGAATTTTTTGAAAAAAGACCAATATTTTTTGCTTTCTGCTATAAAACATATCCAGTAAAAAAATGTAAAAAATCAAAACAATCATGAATTTAAGCCAAAATGTATTCTGTTACATGTCTTTGGCAAAAAAAAAAAAATCCCAATAAGTGTAGATTATTTGGTTTGCATGAAAATTATAGCGTCTAGTAAAGATACTGGATTATTTATTTATTTTTATACTAGTAATGCCGGTGATCAGTGACTTATAGCTGGACTGTGATAGTGTGGCGGGTAATCTGAAACTAGCTGATGCTGGCTGGGGGATACACTAACTGATGGACACTGACATCAATAGGGACACTAATACAGTGATCAGTGCTAATTCTATACACTGTTACTGTACTAATGACACTGCCTGGGAAGGGTTTAACATTTAGCGGTGATCAAGGGGCTAACTGTGTGCCTAACAATGTGTAATGTGTGTGTTATGTGCTGCTTTTACTAAAAAATCTTGCTGTTTTTCCCTGCTTAGCAGGGAATAAAAAAACAGCAAGATTGCCTGTCAGTGTTCAGAGCTCTGTGTTGTTTACAATACAGAGCTCTCTTCCATGAATGATGGAGGTGATCAGCGGGTCCCGGCGATCAATCATTGGCCGGGATATGGTAGTCACGGAATACTGTGTTTCCACGTACGATAATGAAATAGATATATTAAATAGGAGTTGGTGTGTCTCCACCTGTGGTCATAAAATAGATATAGAGGCTATGATCTGCTGTTTTCCCACAAGAAATAGATATAGTGTATATATAGGTAATATGAGCCGGTGTGTTTCCACATGTGGTCATGAAATGGATATAGTAAATAGGAGCTGGTGTGCCTACATATGCGGTAATGAAATGGGTAGGAGCTGCTGTGTTTCCACATGTGGTAAATAAAATATTGCAGGGAAAAGTATGTTTCCATATGTGCTGGTAAAATGAGTAGATGATTGGAGCTGGGTTGTTTCTTTCCATGCGTGGTCATAAAATAGTTGGAAGATAGGAGCTGGTGTTTTTCCACATGTGGCAAATACATTTTTATAGAGGGTAGGTGATGGTGTTTTCCATATGTGACAATGGAATGGTTATGGAATAGAATCTACTGGGTGACACAGAATGCTCTAAGCAAACATTATTTGTATATTCAGTGTACAAAGCAAACTAGGACTGCCTCATAGACATTGAACATCAGTGTACATTCATATAGATAGGTTAAGGGATTGCTGCTTGCTCATACCAGCCAACCATGCAAGCATACCATAGTGATTTATCCCTGCTTTTATTCATTTACTTTAGTAAATCAGCCCTACTGTGTTTCCACATGTGGTACTTAGAATGTTAAGTAGATTGTCCATGGTTATTCCAGTTCTGCAATGACATTTTAAAGCCTTAGCACTGAGTGACTGGACTATATGCCTATGTTTGTCTCTATCTATCTAGTACTACCATACCTTTCACATTTAGTGCACAGGATAAATAGCTTGTTTGTTATTGTATATACAAGTGTGTTTCTTCTTTTTTTATATTTAACTATATAACACTTTTATAAACCTTTTATAAACAAAATAATGAGATTAGTACACCACAGTTTGTTCTTTTTTTCTCTGAGTAGCAAAGAAATTAATTTTAGTGGGCTAGGACCGCTTTGTAAAGGTGGCTGTGCTGGATATGAGTGAAGGTGTAACTTTTGGTAGGACAGAATTGCTGACAATGCTGTGTGACAAGCAAGGGGTTAGGGGGCTAGGACTGTTGTGTGAAGTTGGGTATGCTGTGTAGCAGTGAAGGGGTTAAGTGTAGTTGGCTAGGACTGTTGTGTGGAACTTTCTATGCAGTATAGCAGTGAAAGGATTTAGTGTAGTGGGCTAGGACTCTTATGTGAAACTATCTAAGCAATATAGCAGTGAAGGGGTTAAGTGTAGTGGGTTAGGACTGTTGTGTGAACCTCTCTATGTAGTATAGCAGTGAAAGGGTTAAATGCAGTTGGCTATGACTGTTGCGTGAAGCTGTGTATGCTGTATAGCATTGAATGGGCTCAGTATAGTGGGCTAGGACTGTTGTGTGAAGCTGTGTATGCTGTATAGCAGTGAAGGGGTTAAGTGTAATGGGCTAGAACTCTTGTAAGAAGCTGTGTATGCTGTATAGCAGTGAAGGGTTTAAAAATAGTGGGCTAGGACTGTTGTGTGAAGCTGTGTATTCTGCATAGCAGTGAAGGGGTTAAGTGTAGTGGGTTAGGGCTGTTGTGGGAAGCTGTGTATGATGTATAGCAGTGAAGGGGTTAAGTGTAGTGGGTTAGGGCTGTTGTGTGAAGCTGTGTATGGTGTGTAGCAGTGAAGGGGTTTAGTGTAGTGGGATAGGACTGTTGTGCGCAGCTGTGTATGCTGTATAGCAGTGAATGGGTTAAATATAGTGGGCTAGGACTGTTGTGTGAAGCTGTCTATTCTGTGTAGCAGTGAAGGGGTTAAGTGTAATGGGCTAGAACTGTTGTGTGAAGCCTTGTATGCTGTATAGCAGTGAAGGGGTTAAGTGTAGTGGGATAGGACTGTTGTGTGAAGCTGTGTAGCAGTGAAGGGGTTAGACGTAGTGGGCTAGGACTGTTGTGGGAAGCTGTCTATGCAGTATAGCTGTGAAAGGGTTAAGTGTAGTGGTCTAGGACTGTTGTGTGAAGCTGTGTATGTTGTGTAGCAGTGAAATGGTTAAGTGCAGTGAGCTAGGACTGTTGTGTGAAGCTGTGCATGCAGTAAAGGGGTTAAGTGTAGTTGGCTAAGACTGTTGTATGAAACTTTCTATGCAGTATAGTAGTGAAAGTGTTAAGTGGAGTGGGCTAAGACTGTTGTGTTAAGCTGTGTATGCTGTGTAGCAGTGAAGGGATTCAGTGTAGTGGGATATGACTGTTGTGGGAAGCTGTGTATGCTATATAGCAGTGAATGGGTTAAGTGTAGTGGGCTAGGACTGATGTGTGCAGCTGTGTATGCTGTATAGCAGTGATAGGTTAAGTGTAGTGGGCTAGGACTGCTGCGTATGATGTATAGCAGTGAAAGGGTTACGTGTAGTGGGCTAGGACTGTTGTGTGAAGCTGTGTAGCAGTGAAGGGGTTAAGTGTAGTGGGCTAGGACTGTTGTGTGAAGCTGTGTATGCTGTATAGCAGTGAAGGGGTTAAGTATAGTGGGCTAGGAATGTTGTGTGAAACACTCTATGCAGTATAGCAGTGATAGTGTTAAATGTAGTTGACTATGACTGTTGTGTGAAGCTGTGTATGCTGTATAGCAGTGAATGGGTTAAGTATAATGGGCCCTGACTGTTGTGCGAAGCTGTGTATGCTTTGTAGCAGTGAAGGGGTTAAGTGTAGTGGGCTAGGATTGTTGTGTGAAGCTGTGTATGCTGTGTAGCAGTGAAGGGGTTATGTGTAGTGGGCTAGGACTGTTGTGTGAAGCTGTCTATTCTGTGTAGCAGTGAAGGGATTAAGTGTAGTGGGCTAGAACTGTTGTGTGAAACTGTCGGTTCTGTGTAGCAGTGAAGGGGTTAAATGTAGTGGGCTAAGACTGTTGTGTGAAGCTGTGTATGCTGTATAGCGGTGAAAAGGTTAAGTATAGTGGGCTAGGACTGTTGTGTGAAGCTGTGCATGCAGTATGGTGTTGAAGGGGTTAAGTGTAGTGGGCTAGGACTGTTGGGTGAAGTTGTGTATGCTTTGTAGCAGTGAGGGGATTCAATGTAGTGGGTAGGACTGTTGTGTGAAGCTGTGTGTGTTGTATAGCAGTGAAGGGGTTAAGTGTAGTGGGCTAGAACTGCTGTATATGATGTATAGAAGTGACGGGGTTAAGTATAGTGGGCTAGGAATGTTGTGTGAAGCTGTGTATGCTGTATAGCAGTGAAAGTGTTAAGTGTAGTGGGCTAAGACTGTTGTGTGAAGTTGTGTATGCTTTGTAGCAGTGAGGTGATTCAGTGTAGTGGGTAGGACTGTTGTGTGAAGCTGTGTGTGCTCTATAGCAGTGAAGGGGTTAAGTGTAGTGGGCTAGGACTGCTGTGCACAGCTGTGAATGCTATATAACAGTGAAAGGGTTATGTGTAGTGGGCTAGGACTGCTGTATATGATGTATAGAAGTGAAGGGGTTAAGTGTAGTGGGCAAGGCCTGCTGTGTATGATGTATAATAGTGAAGGGGTTAGGTGTAGTGTGCTAAGACTCTTATGGGAAGCAGTGTAGCAATAGGGAGTTAAGTGTAGTGGGCTAAGACTGTTGTTTGAAGCTTTGTGTTCTGTATAGCAGTGAATGGGGCTAAGTGTAGTGGGCTAGGACTGTTGTGTGAAGCTGTGTATGCTGTATAGCAGTGAAAGTGTTAAGCGTAGTGGGCTAAGACTGTTGTGTGAAGTTGTGTATGCTTTGTAGCAGTGAGGTGATTCAGTGTAGTGGGTAGGACTGTTATGTGAAGCTGTGTGTGCTCTATAACAGTGAAGGGGTTAAGTGTAGTGGGCTAGGACTGCTGTATATGATGTATAGAAGTGAAGGGGTTAAGTGTAGTGGGCTAGGACTGTTGTGTGAAGCTGTGTATGCTGTATAGCAGTGAAAGTGTTAAGCGTAGTGGGCTAAGACTGTTGTGTGAAGTTGTGTATGCTTTGTAGCAGTGAGGTGATTCAGTGTAGTGGGTAGGACTGTTATGTGAAGCTGTGTGTGCTCTATAACAGTGAAGGGGTTAAGTGTAGTGGGCTAGGACTGCTGTATATGATGTATAGAAGTGAAGGGGTTAAGTGTAGTGGGCTAGGACTGTTGTGTGAAGCTGTGTATGCTGTATAGCAGTGAAAGTGTTAAGCGTAGTGGGCTAAGACTGTTGTGTGAAGTTGTGTATGCTTTGTAGCAGTGAGGTGATTCAGTGTAGTGGGTAGGACTGCTGTGCACAGCTGTGTATGCTATATAACAGTGAAAGGGTTAAGTGTAGTGGGCTAGGACTGCTGTATATGATGTATAGAAGTGAAGGGGTTAAGTGTAGTGGGCTAGGACTGCTGTGTATGATGTATAGCAGTGAAGGGGTTAGGTGTAGTGTGCTAAGACTCTTATGGGAAGCAGTGTAGCAATAGGGAGTTAAGTGTAGTGGCTACACTTGTGTAGTGGCAGTGTAGCTAAGACTGTTGTTTGAAGCTTTGTGTGCTGTATAGCAGTGAATGGGGCTAAGTGTAGTGGGCTAGGACTGTTGTGTGAAGCTTTGTATGCTGTATAGCAGTGAAAAGTGTTAAAGCGGAGTTCCACCCAAAAGTGGAACTTCTGCTTTAAGGGAAGGTGACCCCCCGACATGTCACAATTGGCATGTCATTTTTTGTGGGGGGACCAAGGACCCTGTTTTCACAGGGTCCCAGGTCCCACTTCCTCCCCAAAAGCTGCGGCTCTGGAAGGAAGTCCACCTTCCTCCCCTCCCTCTCAGCGATCTACTGGGACACGTCACAGGTCCCAATAGATATGCCAGCCAGTCACAAGGCACAGCACGTCTCACGCATGTGCAGTGCGTGCCCGGCTTTGAAGCCAAAACTGGGTGCCCACACTTATGATGCTGGTGCCGCCAAGGGGTGGGGGCAAAGAGCGAGCCCTCGGGGGGACCACATCGCTGAAGCAGCTACACTTTTTGTAGCTGCTGAATTTTACCTGGGTGGAACTCCGCTTTAAGTGTAGTGGATTAGGACTGCTGTGTATGATGTACAGCAGTGAAGGGGTTAAGTGTAGTGGGCTAGGACTATTGTGGGAAGCTGTGTCTGCTGTGTAGCAGTGAAGGGTTAAGTATAGTGGGCTAGGACTGTTGAGTATGATGTATAGCAGGGAAGGGGTTAAGTGTAGTGGACTAGGACTGTTGTGTAAAGCTGTATAGCAGTGAAGGGGTTTAGTGTAGGGGGCTAGGACTGTTGCATAAAGCTGTGTATGCTGTATAGCAGTGAAGGGGTTAAGTGTAGTGGGCTAGAACTGTTGTGGGAAGCTGTGTATGCTGTATAGCAGTGAAGAAGTTAAGAGCAGTGTGCTAGGACTGTTGCATATAGCTGTATAGCAGTGAAGGGGTTAAGTGTAGGGGGCTAGGACTGTTGCGTAATGCTGTGTATGCTGTATAGCAGTGAAGGGGTTAAGTGTAGTGGGCTAGAACTGTTGTGGCAAGCTGTGTATGCTGTATAGCAATGAAGGGTTTAATAATAGTGGTCTAGGACTGTTGTGTAAAGCAGTGTATTCTGTATAGCAGTGAAGGGGTTAAGTGTAGTGGGCTAGTACTATTGTGGGAAGCTGTGTATGCTGTATAGCAGTGAAGGAGTTAAGTGTAGTGGGCTAGGACTGCTGTGTGAAGCTGTGTCTGCTGTGTAGCAGTGAAGGGTTAAGTATAGTGGGCTAGGACTGTTGAGTATGATGTATAGCAGGGAAGGGGTTAAGTGTAGTGGACTAGGACTGTTGTGTAAAGCTGTATAGCAGTGAAGGGGTTAAGTGTAGTGGGCTAGGACTGCTGCATAAAGCTGTGTATGCTGTATAGCAGTGAAGGGGTTAAGTGTAGTGGGCTAGAACTGTTGTGGGAAGCTGTGTATGCTGTATAGCAGTGAAGAAGTTAAGAGCAGTGTGCTAGGACTGTTGCATAAAGCTGTATAGCAGTGAAGGGGTTAAGTGTAGGGGGCTAGGACTGTTGCGTAATGCTGTGTATGCTGTATAGCAGTGAAGGGGTTAAGTGTAGTGAGCTAGAACTGTTGTAGAAAGCTGTGTATGCTGTATAGCAGTGAAGGGTTTAATAATAGTGGGCTAGGACTGTTGTGTGAAGCTGTGTATTCTGTATAGCAGTGAAGTGGTTAAGTGTAGTTGGTTAGGGCTGTTGTGGGAAGCTGTGTATGCTGTATAGCAGTGAAGGGGTTAAGTGTAGTGGGTTAGGGCTGTTGTGTGAAGCTGTGTAGCAGTGAAGGGGTTAAGTGTAGTGGGCTAGGACTGTTGTGTGAAGCTGTGTAGCAGTGAAGGGGTTAAGTATAGTGGGTTAGGACTGTTGTGGGAAGCTGTGTAGCAGTGAAGGGGTTAAGTGTAGTGGGCTAGGACTGTTGTGGGAAGCTGTGTAGCAGTGAAGGGGTTAAGTGTAGTGGGCTAGGACTGTTGTGTGAAGCTGTGTAGCAGTGAAGGGGTTAGGTGTAGTGGGCTAGGACTGTTGTGTGAAGCTGTGTAGCAGTGAAGGGGTTAAGTGTAGTGGGCTAGGACTGTTGTGGGAAGCTGTGTAGCAGTGAAGGGGTTAAGTGTAGTGGGCTAGGACTGCTGTGTGATGCTGTGTAGCAGTGAAGGGGTTAAGTGTAATGGGCTAGGACTACTGTGTGAAGCTGTGTAGCAGTGAAGGGGTTAAGTGTAGTGGGCTAGGACTGCTGTGTGAAGCTGTGTAGCAGTGAAGGGGTTAAGTGTAGTGGGCTAGGACTGCTGTGTGAAGCTGTGTAGCAGTGAAGGTGTTAAGTGTAGTGGGCTAGGACTGCTGTGGGAAACTGTGTAGCAGTGAAGGGGTTAAGTGTAGTGGGCTAGGACTGCTGTGTGAAGCTGTGTAGCAGTGAAGGGGTTAAGTGTAGTGGGCTAGGACTGTTGTGTATGCTGTGTAGCAGTGAAGGGGTTAAGTGTAGTGGGCTAGGACTGCTGTGTGAAGCTGTGTAGCAGTGAAGGGGTTAAGTGTAGTGGGCTAGGACTGCTGTGTGAAGCTGTGTAGCAGTGAAGGGGTTAAGTGTAGTGGGCTAGGACT
>BLSH010230963.1:27606-40614 GCA_018402905.1 Glandirana rugosa
GAAGTGACGATATGTCGTATGTGTCGAAGTGTGTTGTCAGGATCGGGTAATGTGAATCTGGGAAGTGACGATGTGTCGTATGTGTCGATGTGTGTTGTCAGGATCGGGTAATGTGAATCTGGGAAGTGACGATATATGATCACAACTCGCTTGGGCCTGACATTGCAAGCCCAGGCATGGCTTGAAATCCCACAGGCACCGTGCCTGGGCCTGGGCCTGTAAAGTTTTTAGCAAGCCCAAGCCAGGCCCCAAGACGATAAAATGAGGTGCACAACTCTTCGACGTCCCGTCGGTTAGTTGTTCACAAAGTGACCAAACGGGAATCTTCGGTAGACCGAACCCGAACGATTTTTGAAATGTCCGGGTCCGGGTCCGTGCCACGGACACCCTAAAGTTCGGTACGGACCCGAACGTTACAGTCCGGGTTCGCTCAACACTAGTATATAGCAGTGAAGGGTCTAAGTGTAATGGGCTAGGACTGTTGTGTGTAGCTGTGTATGCTGTGTAGCAGTGAAGGGTCTAAGTGTAATGGGCTAGGACTGTTGTGTGAAGCTGTGTATGCTGTATAGCAGTGAAGGGTCTAAGTGTAATGGGCTAGGACTGCTGTGTGAAGCTGTGTATGCTGTATAGCAGTGAAGGGTCTAAGTGTAATGGGCTAGGACTGTTGTGTGAAGCTGTGTATGCTGTATAGCAGTGAAGGAGTTAAGTGTAGTGGGCTTGGGCTGCTGTGTGAAGCTGTGTCTGCTGTGTAGCAGTGAAGGGTTAAGTATAGTGGGCTAGGACTGCTGTGTATGATGTCTAGCAGTGAAGGGATTAAGTGTAGTGGGCTATGACTGTTGTGTGAAGCTGTGTATGCTGTGTGGCAGTGAAGGGGTTAAGTGCAATGGGCTAGGACTGTTGTGTGAAGCTGTGTATGCTGTATAGCAGTGAAGGGGTTACGTGTAGTGGGCTAGGACTGTTGTGTGAAGCTGTGTATGCTGTGTAGCAGTGAAGGGGTTACGTGTAGTGGGCTAGGACTGTTGTGTGAAGCTGACTATTCTATGTAGCAGCGAAGGGGTTAATTGTAGTGGGCTAGAACTGTTGTGTGAAACTGTCTGTTCTGTGTAGCAGTGAAGGGGTTACGTGTGTTGGGCTAGGACTGTTGTGGGAAGCTGTCTAGGCAGTATAGCAGTGAAAGGGTTAAGTGTAGTGGTCTAGGACTGTTGTGTGAAGCTGTGCATGCAGTATAGTAGTGAAGGGGTTAAGTGTAGTTGGCTAGGACTGTTGTGTGAAACTTTCTATACAGTATTGTAGTGAAAGTGTTAAATGTAGTGGGCTAAGACTGTCGTGTGAAGCTGTGTATGCTGTGTAGCATTGAAGGGATTCAGTGTAGTGGGCTAGGACTGTTGTGTGAAGCTGTGTATGCTGTATAGCAGTGAGGGGGCTAAGTGTAGTGGGCTAGGACTTTTGTGTGAAACTGTGTAGCAGTGAAGGGGTTAAGTGTAGTGGGCTAGGACTGTTGTGTGAAGCTGTGTAGCAGTGAAGGGGTTAGGTGTAGTGGACTAGGACTGTTGTGTGAAGCTGTGTATGCTGTATAGCAGTGAAGGGGTTAAGTGTAGGGGATATGACTGCTGTGGGAAGCTGTGTATGCTGTATGGTAGTGAAGGGGTTAAGTGTAGTGGGCTAGGACTGTTGTGTGAAACTGTGTAGCAGTGAAGGGGTTAAGTGTAGTGGGCTAGGACTGTTGTGTGAAGCTGTGTAGCAGTGAAGGGGTTAGGTGTAGTGGACTAGGACTGTTGTGTGAAGCTGTGTATGCTGTATAGCAGTGAAGGGGTTAAGTGTAGGGGATATGACTGCTGTGGGAAGCTGTGTATGCTGTATGGTAGTGAAGGGGTTAAGTGTAGTGGGCTAGGACTGTTGTGTGAAACTGTGTAGCAGTGAAGGGGTTAAGTGTAGTGGGCTAGGACTGTTGTGTGAAGCTGTGTAGCAGTGAAGGGGTTAAGTGTAGTGGGCTAGGACTGTTGTGTGAAGCTGTGTAGCAGTGAAGGGGTTAAGTGTAGTGGGCTAGGCCTGCTGTGTAGCAGTGAAGGGGTTAAGTGTAGTGGGCTAGGCCTGCTGTGTAGCAGTGAAGGGGTTAAGTGTAGTGGGCTAGGACTGTTGTGTGAAGCTGTGTAGCAGTGAAGGGGTTAAGTGTAGTGGGCTAGGACTGTTGTGTGAAGCTGTGTAGCAGTGAAGGGGTTAAGTGTAGTGGGCTAGGACTGCTGTGTGAAGCTGTGTAGCAGTGAAGGGGTTAAGTGTAGTGGGCTAGGACTGTTGTGTGAAGCTGTCTGCCTCTCCTGAGGGAAGGGGAAGGCTGATCTCTGAAATTGCTTACAGAATTACATTTGTTTTTCTTCTGATTTTATTAAAAGTCACTCCTCATCTCCAGAACGCGTGAAAATATCTACTTTCCACTCAGATACACCACATTAACTTGTTGGAGGGGAATTTGTTTGTTTGTCTATTTTATTTATTTGCTGGATAAGATTGATGCAGTCTTATTAGTGCTTTCTGTGGGTCTGGAGAGTGATAAGGTTGAGATGTTCCCTCTTTATTCCAATTACCAGACTTGTCACCAAACTGAATAACTGATATATGATTATGTATCTTGTGTAAATAGAAATCAGAAAAGCAACCAACTTCAGAGGCTGTTCAGAGGAAGTGTGCCTGTGTCTGAATGCTTTCTACCTGTGCAATTGGTGAGATGAGGCTGCCTGCTGAGGGATCAGACAGGAGAGAATTGCTGTACATAAGGCAATCCATTGCTTGCTGCACACAGATGACAGCTCATGCTCTCCATACATCCATAGCTTTCTATTGGGCCCCAGCTAAATCCCAACCATTGATTGTAATTATTTATCTCTACACCAAGTTCACAAAGCTCATATCACAAGGACGAATGCTGTCCTGGACTTAAGTTGTGTTACATATATTCCTATACATATATATATTTATACAAATATCTTCCATTTAAATAGCCTGATTTTTTTCCAATAAGTGATGCAGACTGTTCAAACCGCCAATTAATATACAGGTTACATAGATGACATTAAAGGGAGGATATAGAAATAGAAAATATATGAAACAAAACAAAAAAGTTACCTAAAGCTTTCATGAAAATGACTAATTTACTGAGCCACCCCATCCACCTGTCTGTTATCTATGTGCATTTGCCAACTCAGTATATAATATTTACACATGCGCTTGAGCATTGCAAAAATAGATGAAAACAATAATAATGAATATATATATATATATATATATAGTCCCTCACATATATATTTAAACGCACATATATATTTTTTGCCCATATGCATACACTATTTATTAAAATATACACACACATACATATATAGACCCACACACACATACAGTTTTTGCACATATAACCCTACACTATATATATATATATATATATTGATATATTGATATATTGATATTTATATTTTTATACACACACACACATATATATATATATAGCCAAGAAAAAAAGGGGGAAACAGGGAGGGGTCAGCCAACCATACAGTGTGGTACTGTGGATGGCTAGATCACCTTTATATATAAATATTTATATTATTACATACACCCATATATATATATATATATGTATATATATATATATATAGTTTTACCCCAAATTCCCACCTTTTTCTGATTGGATTCAATTGAAAAAAAATGTGCGAATCCTGGGTATAAGTTATGTAAATCCTGGGGGAAAACATATATAATCAGAGCCCTTATGTGCATTAATATTCTACATAGAACAGATGTATGTGCAGATAATAAGGAACACACACATCATTCCTGGCTCAGTGTAGGCTTGCAGGATAAAACATCTTCTCTATTTGCCAAGGAAGAAGACAAGCTGTCATAACTGTAATGGGAATGATCTGGAATAAGACAGCCTTTCAGTTCTTAGGAAAAGGATTGCTGCTGACGGCTCCAGCCCCCAGCCCATCCACCCTTAGGAGAGGCAGGGTGAGGGTGATCCTGGCCGGGCAGGGGGGTAGAGATGAGGTGTCCGCACTGGCAGCGCATGCCCACCCAGGTCATACACATGGGTACACTGTAGGTGCACCGCAGGGGAACCCACTGACTGTCCTTGGATGAGGATCTCCTCTCCAGCCTCTATGCTTTTCCACAAGCAAATAGCAATCACACAAGTGCATTGAGTGTCATTTAAAGCGAATTAAAATTGATTATTGTCATCAAGCTAGAAATAGGAAAATGTTAGATCTTTAATTATGGAAGGGGGGCTGGAGGGTCTGCTTAAAATGAACAATTTAGCACAGGAGACCTGCCATGTGAATAATCAGTGCCTGAATATCAGGATGCTTGTTTTAATTTCATTTAGCTGTTAGCGTTTTCCCTCTCAAAACAAGTACAAAATAATAGCATTATGTTTGCTTCCATATTTCCTCCTACAGTAATGTGTGTGAACTGTGCAGGAGCTATACACACTGATATACACACTGATATACACACTGATATACACCACAATGATATACACACTGATATACACACTGATATACACCACAATGATATACACACTGATATACACACTGATATACACACTGATATACACCACAATGATATACACACTGATATACACACTGATATACACTCTGATATACACTCTGATATACACACTGATATACACACTGATATACACCACAATGATATACACACTGATATACACATAGACAAATGGCAGGTATATATACCCATATATATCATGTACTTCTTCCAAATATAAAGGAACTCACAATCTATAATGTAAAGGGAACACCTTAGACCTATCACAGTGTGCAAGGCATTGATAAGATGCACAATGCAGAAACCCTATGAAGAAAGAATAAACAATATATCTATAGCTATATAATGCATGATTTAATGTATATATTGTACATTCATCTACTAATACAAATAGCTAGTACTTCTACTCAACATTTACTATAGTAGTATACTTGTAGTACGGTAATAATACATACTAAATAGTACTTAGAATGAACTCAATAGCATACAAATTAAACAGTGCAATTCACAACATATTATTAGTTTATAATACTATTAATATGAAAGTGACTGTATAATTAATATAATACTTTAAATAAATATAATAAAATACTAGTTATTCACACACTTGTACATACTAACACACATATATAAATATATATATATATATATTTATCTATATTTAAATAATTAACACTTGGTATTGATAGATATGGCAGCAGACACATGGCATGACATATATATATATATATATATATATATTGTATCTTTCATCATCACATTCATTGCAGTGAAGTGGACAAGGGTGCTGATGTGAGCAGCAGCCAGGAGAGGGTTAAGGTGAGGGCTTGTTATGGGATATTTTGCAGCAGACACTTTCAGCATCTGCCTGAGCCATGTTCGGGGTCAGAGCAAGAAGTGCCAATGGATTTATATCTATTTTAAAACATTATATGTACTTAGTTAAAATTGAACAAAAATAGAAAAGAAAAGGAGAGAAAAAAAATCTGATTTCCTTCAGCCAGGTCCCTGGCAGATACTCTTGTACAAAATTCAATCTCTATTTTTATGAGAGGTAAACTGTCTAAATAAATTGTATTAGAGGCCGGCCAATATATTTTCTGGTAGTTCCCATTGTTCCAGTTCTACATGTGTGTTACAATCTAAAACCTATTTATGGAGCAAAAATCACTGCATCCGTCATAGAAAATCCTTTTACTTTGCTTTAAAGCGATTTTTGGAGGACGTTTCTTTCATTCTGATCATTTGTGGCTATTCTGTTATTCTCTTTGCTTCTCTCATCATCACTAAACAACCACCATGGTGTGGAGAGGAGGACTATACATGTGTGCACAATATATATACAATGGTGTGGAGAGGAGGACTATACATGTGTGCACAATATATATACAATGGTGTGGAGAGGAGGATTATACATGTGTGCACAAAATATATATATATACAATGGTGTGGAGAGGAGGATTATACATGTGTGCACAATATATATATATATACAATAGTGTGGAGAGGAGGATTATACATGTGTGCACAATATATATATATATACAATAGTGTGGAGAGGAGGACTATACATGTGTGCACAATATATATATATACAATGGTGTGGAGAGGAGGACTATACATGTGTGCACAATATATATATATACAATGGTGTGGAGAGGAGGACTATACATGTGTGCACAATATATATATATACAGTGGTGTGGAGAGGAGGACTATACATGTGTGCACAATATATATATATATATACAGTGGTGTGGAGAGGAGGATTATACATGTGTGCACAATATATATATATATATATATACAATAGTGTGGAGAGGAGGACTATACATGTGTGCACGATATATATGGTGTGGAGAGGAGGACTATACATGTGTGCACAATATATATATATATACAGTGGTGTGGAGAGGAGGATTATACATGTGTGCACAATATATATATATATATACAATAGTGTGGAGAGGAGGACTATACATGTGTGCAGGATATATATGGTGTGGAGAGGAGGACTATACATGTGTGCACAATATAAATACAATGGTGTGGAGAGGAGGACTATACATGTGTGCACAATATATATATACAATGGTGTGGAGATGAGGACTATACATGTGTGCACAATATATATACAATGGTGTGGAGAGGGGGACTATACATGTGTGCACAATATATATATATATACAATGGTGTGGAGATGAGGACTATGCATGTGTGCACAATATATATACAATGGTGTGGAGAGGGGGACTATACATGTGTGCACAATATATATACAATGGTGTGGAGAGGAGGACTATACATGTGTGCACAATATATATACAGGGGTGTGGAGAGGGGGACTATACATGTGTGCACAATATATATACAGGGGTGTGGAGAGGGGGACTATACATGTGTGCACAATATATATACAGGGGTGTGGAGAGGAGGACTATACATGTGTGCACAATATATATATATATATACACAATGATGTGGTGAGGGGGACTGTATATGTATGCACATTATATATATATATATATATATATATGAAAGTGTATTATGCACACATACCATAGCACACCATTTTGCAGTATAATATCATATATTATGCACTATTATATTAGTACACATGATTTAATGTTAATTCTGCATTATTAACCCTCTGAGGTCCGGTGCCCAGGCTGCTGGGCTTGCATTGCCCTGGCATTCTATAGGTTAAGGCTGGTCTCTTGTCATGTGTCCTCTTCTGCACAATTGTGTCTCCCCTCTTCACAGGACTCCCATTTCTCTTCGCTTATTGTTACCGATGCTAGTAGGAGCAGGAGGGGCTCTTCTCCCCCCAGTGCTTGAAAAGAAATGATTTAGTTTGTTTATACTGCACAAAAATCAAGAGCAATAGAAAAGTCATAAAATGAAGCGCTCTATCAATCACTGGGCGCCCAGTAACACAGATTGATCATCCTTTAATAACACCTTATTGTTATTACTGTGATGTGTCCGCACATGTAACTATTACACAATTATTTATCGCTGGACCCAGCGCTCCCAGCCCGCACCATCACACACCACTGCCTAGGCTGAGCCCCCACTGCTGGCCTGGATGGGAGAGGAGACCGTGCAAACCGATGCCAGTCCTTGTCTTTATCATTTTATTTTATGTAAACAGTAAATCCTTTAAAAATAATCAAAAAGTAAAATACAGTGTCCATTGGTATCCTCTACTACTGTATAGAAGTCGCCAGTGGTGTTCTGCTGTTTTGTGTAGTAGAGAAAATAATACTGAGCTGTCTATGGTGCTGAATAGCGGCTGATCGGGAGCTGTAATGCCATTCTTCCCTGTTTATGTATTTGTCTCAGTGCCTCTTTTCTCCCTCTCTGTCCTTTCCTCCTTGCCTTTTATTTTCTCACTACCCCTCCTCATTCTCTACCTCTCTGCTTCTCTAACACTGCCATCTCTCTGACCCACAGGTTTATCTCCTTCTTTTTCATTCTTCCTGCTCCCCTTTGCCTCTCTATTTCTCCTTGTGCCCCCTCCTTCCTATCACTCTCCATGTGCCCTCTATTCTCCGTTGATCCATGTTCTCTCTCTTTCTCTCTGGGCCCTTTGTTTTCTCTCTCATTTGTATCTATGCCCTCTTTACCCCCTCTCTCTCTCTCTCTCTGTACTCTGCCCCCTCTCTCCTTCTCCCAGTACCCTCTGTACCCTTGCCTTCCTTCTCCCTGTGCCCTCTGTTTTCTCTCTCCCTGTGCCTCCTTACACCTGACATTCTCCCGGTGCCCTCTTTTACCTCTCTCCTTTGCACAATGTTCTCTTTTTATCTGTGCCCACTGACATCTTATTTTTCCCGTGCCCTCTGCTCTCTTCCTCTTTTACTTTCCTTCGTCCCCCCTGTGTCATGTCCTCTTTTTCTCTTCTTTCTTTCTCTCTCTCTCTCTTTCTTTTTTTTTTCTTATGCACTATTCTATTTCCCTCTTACGTATTTCCTCTTATTTTCCATTTAACTTTTATTTTACTTTCTCTGTGCCCTCTCTATATCTCTGTTTTCTCCCTTTGCCCTCTATCTCTTTTTCTGTTATCTCCCTCTCGTTCTCCCTGTGCCCTCTATCTCTCTTTCTCCCTGTGCCCTCTCTATCTCTCTTTCTCCCTGTGTCCTCTCTTTTTCTCTCTTTACCCTCTCTGTTTTCCTGTTATCCCCCTCTCGTTCTCCCTGTGCCCTCTCTATCTCTCTTTCTCCCTGTGCCCTCTCTATCTCTCTTTCTCCCTGTGCCCTCTCTATCTCTCTTTCTCCCTTTGCCCTCTCTCTCCCTGTTATCTCCCTCTCTTTCTCCCTGTGCCCCCTTTCTTTCTCCCTGAGCCCCACTCTCTTTCTCTCTGTGTCCCCTCTCTCTTTTTCTACTTTTGCCCCCTCTCTCTTTTACATGTTATCTCCCTCTCTTTCTCCCTGTGCCCCCTCTCTTTCTCCCTGTGCCCTCTCTCTGTCTTTCTCCCTTTTCCCTCCCTCTCTCTTTTCCTATTATCTCCCTCTCTTCCTCCATGTGCCCTCTCTATCTCTCTTTTCTCCCTTGCCCTCTCTCTCTCTTTCTCCTGGGCCCCCTGTACTCTTTCACTCTCATTCTCACTGTGCCTTCTGTGTCTCTCCCGGTGCCCCCTGTTTTTTGTCTCTCCCATGATGTGCCCTCTGTGTTTTTTTCTTGTTCCAAATACCCTCTCCTTTTCTAAAAAAGAAACCCATAAATGTTTGTTTGTTCTCTCTCTCTGTTCCCTTTGCTCCAGCTTCCCCTCGCTCTCTTTCTTTCCTTTGTATTTTTCTCCACTTCAATGTTTGCTTTTAAATCTTCTCCGGTGCATCTCCAGCCATTATTTTTTACCTCTCCCCCTGTTCTATTCTTCTCCTAGTATCCTATTCTTTTTATCTTTCCTTCTAATCCCATTCCATCTCTTTATCCTTCCCTGCTATTTATTTATTTTATTTGCTTTCCTTCTCTCTTTTCTTCTCTGACCTCTCCCAGGTGTGTCCAGCTGCATCTCCTGCCAGTAGCAGTCCACACGTCCAACGAAGTACCCCAGTGGGCAGTTGCAGTCCCAGGCCCCCTGCCCTCAGCTCCCTGGCAGCATTCATGCACAGCGCAGAGCTCACATGTGTCGCAGAAAAGTGGACAGACCTCGCTCTGTCGCCTCCTTTGTCTATCTGTTCATCTCTTGTCCAAGAAGACAACGGGACGAGCCCCCTGCATCTGCCACGACCATCCCCAGGTTTTTGTGCCACAGCTATAGCTGATTAACAATCACATTGAAAATAGCTGGAAAAAAAAAAAAAACGAAAGAAAGAAAAAAAAAAGTCAATGTATTGTGCAATGTCCCCCACTCTTCCCACCGCTTTATACTTTTGTCCTAAATGAATAATCTTAATTGCATCACTCTGGGATTAAAAATCAATGTTAATCAAGCGCAGACTTGTAAATAGCTGCCTGCATTGTGCACCAATGCTCCATGTTTTTCCTCTTTTATCTCCTTGTTGTGCAAATAAAAAGAAAGAGACAAGAAACATCAACTCAGATAACTTGAAAAGGGCATTCTGCTGTGCCTCAAACACAATTGAAACGGATTGTTTGCGAGCCCATCAGAAATGCTTCAGAATTTTGCACTTAATTTCCCCACTTATCATTTACAATAAGAAGCTCTTGGCTTTGACAGCCAAGTCTAAACAGTAGTAAATTAGTACAAATTTATACTGATTTTACTCTAATAATCGTAATAAAAGCTTATAGATTTGGCACTAATTACATAAATGCCTAATGATCTTGAAAATTACTCTGGTTAGAAATATATTGCTAATCTAAACTTTGTTGTTGGCTGGGTTTGAAGAATCAGAGCATTAGAGATGGTTCACTTGCCTTGTTAGGAGCACTAGAGATTGCCCTGCACTCCTCACATATTCAAATGAAAATAAAGAACATTTACCTCGATTTGCTGCATGAAATCGCCTTTGTAGATGGGAGACCGACTTAAATACCTCAGCTAGAAAATTGTGCAATGATTTACCATCAAGAATACAGGGGGAGATGATCGCACTTTCTCTCCAGGATTGCATTAATACAAGGAAATGCCCAGAGATATTCAGTGATGTGCAATGGCATTTGTGGATGTGAATCAGGACTGTAAAATATTTAGAAATAAATGTACAGAAAACAAATACATTTAATGCTTTGCTATAGAAAGCCAAGTGTATTCCATAATAAGGCCCTGGATTTAAGAAGGACTGGAGGGGAGAGGAGAAGGGTGCAGGACAGAAAGTCTTTTTTTTTCAGTGGTTATACATTAAACCTAGAAATGCATATCAACATGGACTGTATATGAGCACCCCAAGAGCTGACATCTACCAACTACCCAACATGGACTGTATATGAGCACCCCAAGAGCTGACATCTACCAACTATCCAACATGGACTGTATATGAGCACCCCAAGAGCTGACATCTGCCAACTATCCAACATGGACTGTATATGAGCACCCCAAGAGCTGACATCTACCAACTATCCAACATGGACTGTATATGAGCACCCCAAGAGCTGACATCTACTAACTATCCAACTGCAATTCTATGTGTCTTCAATGCCTGGAGCTGAAGCTGGACGTCTGTATCCAAGCTGATTGCCTATCGGCCATTAGATGCGGCGGTTAAATGATGCGCTAAATTTTATCTATCAGATCTTATTTAACCCTTCCCGAGCCTTCCCCGTGCAACCACAACTGGAACAAAATCTGATTGATGGAATCTCCATTCAGTGGTCAAAAATAAGGAGAACTCAAGCAACTTTAAAAAGATCTGCCACAGAGCACAATAAAATATATTTTTTATTCTTTGTGCTTATTTTTATTTTAATTAAAAATATTTTTCTAGAATACTAAAGCATATAACATAGAAATAATATTAATCATAATAATAATAATAATACCAATACGAGCAACATTGCCTGAATAATAATAATAACCACGTAATAACCATTCCATAATAACATACACCAGGGGATATAAGTGTAAATGTAGCAATAATAATAATAGCAAGGATATAATTATAGCAGCTATAATACAACCACTACTGTGTCAATATTAATTTTATTATTATTAATAATAATAATAATAATAATCATTATCATCATACCATAATAATATATTTGCTGTAGAAACTGATGTATGTGTAAATAATAATAATAATAATATATAACAATAATGATAATAATAATAATAATAATAATAATAGTAATCATTACCATCATACCATAATAATATATTTGCAGTAGAAACTGATGTATGTGTAAATAATAATAATATATAACAATAATGATAATAATAATAATCATACAACCACCGTTGTGTCAATAATATTAATCATAATAACATATCTACAGCACTAAATTATGTAAATGTAGTAATTATAATAATAATTGTAATGAAAATGTAATGCAACCATCGTTGTGTCAATAATAATAATAATCATACCACATTGGCATATTACAGAACCAACTGATGTAAGTGTAAATAGTAATAATAATAATTATTGTTATTATTACTACAAAATAATAGTAATACTAATAATACTTGTCACTATTATTATTGTTATTATTACTATTACTACAAAATAATAATAATAATAATGAAAATATTACTTATCATTATTATTGTGTTAGCCATTGCAATCACATTGGTTTGTAGCAGTGGGTACAGGGGCTGCTTTATTAGTGCCCATCTAGCAGTATCTAGAATGAAGATTTGCATGGCATCAGAGGCAGCCCAGGTATAAGTGCAGTTTGCTGACAGCAGGGGTGATGGCAGCTTGTGGGACTCTTAGGTGTCAGGATCTATGGAGGCAGAGGGCTGCAGGGAGGACCCCCCCTGCTCCCCTCCCCCACCCCCTGCACTCACACTCAGCCTGTAGCAGCAGCAGTGGATGGTGAGCCGGTGACATTTGCAGCTCGCTCTGTGATTGGTCGGCGGTGGCAGCCGCTCAGCAGCTCACCCAAGCACTAAGCACCTCCCCGCCTCTCTAAAGGACATTATAATGCAGGGGACCCCCTTTTTAAGCACAAACCGAATTTTCTTTCATTTAGCTTATCTATATCTATCTATCTATTTTTATTTTGAAATCGTTAAGCAGCCGGCAGGATTTGGGGGGGACAGGCTTTCGCCCTGGAGCGGTGCGCGATGCTGTCTCACGCCGACCTCCTGGACGCCCGACTCGGTGAGTCTTTGCCACCCTTCCCTCCCCTCCCAGGAAAAAGCGTCAATTTGTCCCTGATTCCGCCTTAATGCACTCTAAATGGGCTAATTCCTTCTAAAGTAATTGTGTAGTATTAAACTTTAATTTGATTTAACTGCAGTCTTTGAATGCACGGAATGTGGACATCCAAGGAAGAGGGGTGTCATTAGATTTAGCCACAAATAACTCTTCACACCTTGGGAGGGTT
>BLSH010230963.1:66459-79815 GCA_018402905.1 Glandirana rugosa
TTACCCCCCTCCCGTTCTCGAAATCTCTCCTTCATTGCACATTTCTCTATACCCAAATTCATTCTCTCTAAAGCTCTTGCCCTCCCCCCATTTTACAGCTCCCTTACCTCTTCTGTAATGCCGCCAACGCTGTACAGTATATGGTATGCGCAGCTCTTTTTTTTTTAACTCGACACAGTACAGAGACAATTGCAGAGCTCTGCCTATCAGAACTGTCAAAGTAGCAGCGTCAGGTGGGGATGCAGGCTGCCTCTCGGATCACCACAAGCAGTTGCAGCGCTGGGACCTGACTCACTGGAGCTTGAGTGCGGGACTCACCTGAGCTCGCTAAAATACAGAGAAGCCGGTAGAGGAAGTGGGTTGTGCAGAAGACTCCCTCTACTGGCTAATGTACATGTACATCATGACAGGTTGGAGAAGAGAGAGCTGCCAAAGGTTCAGGAACGGCATGCCGTCACGTTCCAGCAGAAAAAAAGCCCTGGATAAATCTCAATGTGGGGTTCTGATCTGCAGCAGAAAAGGTCATGGTTGCTTCAACCGTGCTTCCAGAAAGACGTCTATATATCCGGCCTGTAGATGTTACTATTTACAGGTGTTCCATGTATAATACTGTCCAATACTGTCTATACTCTGCACAAAAAATTCTTATGTTTGGGATTTACATATTTGCTGTTAATCAGGAGGATATATAAACAAATAGTGCAGCGCTAAAAGTATTAGTGATATGAGTCCAAGTAAGCAAATTGATCAAGGATGAAAGGTGATCACAGGTGAAAAAAGTCCCCAATCCGTGTCAGAAAGGAATGGAAATCAGGTGTCACTCCACACCACAAGTACTCCGCTCTTACCAGAGAACATGTGACCCCCTGATAAGAGTGGTCAGACACGTTTTGTTTACGTATATTCACAGGGAACCCAGGCAGCCTCCACTCCTTCTCCTGCAATGGCTCCAGAGCCCAGCTGTCACAAACGATACTCCCCCAGTAGTTTCCAAGTCACAGGGATGGAAGGACCAGTCATGACATGAAAGGATAAAAAGCCCAAATAGTGTAATACCGCTTTAAAAACACATTTATTAATAAAAGAATAAAACATTGTTGTCCTCTTTGAGAAAGCACGAAAACAGTATCCACCAGAAAGCAAAATGGCCGCGATGGGGCCGCGCATGCACAGATGCGCAGATCAGAATCAGATGGGCGGTCAGCGTGCGGGCGTAGCTCCTACCGGTTTCGTCAGAATTGACGTCATCAGGGATACGCCCACACTCACAGACCACTCTATTTATGCCTGACATCAGCCCGGGAGAGCCAATCAGCGCAAGCTTAGGAAAATGCACCAATATGTCTTCAATTCATAGAAACTGGCCGATTACCACCAAAAACATGGCGGATCTCCATAACGGAGACGTTTTCAATTTTTGCCAGAATCCAGCAGCTGGTTCCTATTATAAACACCACAACCAAATAGGAACCCAGAGTTCAATCAAGAATACCCTTAAGCCAAACCAATACAATTTGGCGCCATCTGCTGGATCACATAAAAATTGTGTCCAAAAAAATAAAAAATTAAAAAATTGAAAACTCTTTCGCATTTATATTGCTAGTGTCAAGAACATTTCCTTAAAAATTATTTCATAAAAAACAATTCCCAAGAAAAGTGTATATCCTTAAAATTACTTGAAAAATGATGTATATAGGAAACAAAACGCTGATTGGTGATCTCCCCAAGCTAATGGGGCACTCATTGCCAAGATCTCAACATTTTGCTAAAATTCAAAGCAATAACTAAAAATAGATCAACTATTATTTATAAAACAATTCAAATCCCATTCAACATTTAAACCGTAGGGCATGTAACTTTTTAATCTGTAAATCCAGCCCGTTTCAGCTTGTGATATGTATCTCTTAGCATTGGCCCCTCTCCAATGCCCTGTAAATTTTTCCAGTGCGATAAACCTAGTACCAGCCAGATTCCTCCCGTGTTTGATATCATAATGTTTCGAAACGCTGTGTCCCGGGAAGCCCTTTTTGATGTTACAAATGTGCTCCCCCAGTCTTGTGGCCAGACTACGTGTTGTCCATCCCACGTAGTCTAGACCACATGGACACATGATGAGGTGCACAACGTTTCGAGTACTGCAGGAGATACATGTTTTAATCTCATAGTTCTTTCCCGTTACGGAAGAGCTAAAAGATTCCATTTTTCTCCCTTTCAGGGAATTAATTTCACAGGCCTTACACCTTTTACAAAAATAATATCCTTTCAGGTCCCCAAAAAATACTGGTCTGGAGGGGGGGGTCAGGGACATTGAGAGCAACTCTGTTTCTCAAACTCCCAGCACCTCTGAAGATCACTCCTGGTCTTTCAGGGAGTATTGGTCCCAGAATACGATCTCCCTTCAGGACAGGCCAATGTCTCTTGAAAATATTTTTTATTATAAAGTGTTGGTTGGAATATGTTGTAAAAAAAGATGAGGTCCAATCCTGACTTTGGCTCATCATGGGGGGTTTGTCCCTAATCAGATCTTCCCTATTTCGGAGTTCTACCTCACAAATGATATTCTCCAGAGTTTCCTCTTTGTAGCCCTTTTCCAGAAATCTCATCTTTAGAATGTCTGCCTCTCTCCGGAAATCCTCCACCCTTGAACAGTTTCACCTCAAACGAAGAAACTGTCCTTTAGGGACCGCTGAGATCCATGCCGCATGGTGGCATGAATCAGTTGGTATATAACTATTACGGTCTGTTTTTTTAAAAAAACTTTGAGGTGATTAGGGCGTCACCTGAGACCTTAATAGATCCAAAAAATGAATCTCTGAGGAGTGGATTTCAGATGTCAACACTATGCCTCTCTCGTTGTTATTTAAAGATTTCACCGATAGTTCATCACCATTACAGATGTAGAAGATATCGTCTATAAATCTCCTCCAAAATATTAACTCTGGTCTCTCCGACGATATCTTCTTCATCTGGAATGGTGATGAACTATCGGTGAAATCTTTTCTTGAATCTTTAAATAACAACGAGAGAGGCATAGTTTTGACATCTGAAATCCACTCCTCAGAGATTCATTTTTTGGATTTAACTATTAAGGTCTCAGGTGACGCCCCCATGATGAGCCAAAGTCAGGATTGGACCTCATCTTTTTTTACAACATATTCCAACCAACACTTTATGATAAAAAATATTTTCAAGAGGCATTGGCCTGTCCTGAAGGGAGATCGTATTCTGGGACCAATACTCCCTGAAAGACCAGGAGTGATCTTCAGAGGTGCTGGGAGTTTGAGAAACAGAGTTGCTCTCAATGTCCCTGACCCCCCCTCCAGACCAGTATTTTTTGGGGACCTGAAAGGATATTATTTTTGTAAAAGGTGTAAGGCCTGTGAAATGAATTCCCTGAAAGGGAGAAAAGTGGAATCTTTTAGCTCTTCCGTAACGGGAAAGAACTATGAGATTAAAACATGTATCTCCTGTAGTACTCGAAACGTTGTGCACCTCATCATGTGTCCATGTGGTCTAGACTACGTGGGATGGACAACACGTAGTCTGGCCACAAGACTGGGGGAGCACATTTGTAACATCAAAAAGGGCTTCCCGGGACACAGCGTTTCGAAACATTATGATATCAAACATGGGAGGAATCTGGCTGGTACTAGGTTTATCGCACTGGAAAAATTTACAGGGCATTGGAGAGGGGCCAATGCTAAGAGATACATATCACAAGCTGAAACGGGCTGGATTTACAGTTACATGCCCTACGGTTTAAATGTTGAATGGGATTTGAATTGTTTTATAAATAATAGTTGATCTATTTTTAGTTATTGCTTTGAATTTTAGCAAAATGTTGAGATCTTGGCAATGAGTGCCCCATTAGCTTGGGGAGATCACCAATCAGCGTTTTGTTTCCTATATACATCATTTTTCAAGTAATTTTAAGGATATACACTTTTCTTGGAAATTGTTTTTTATGAAATAATTTTTAAGGAAATGTTCTTGACACTAGCAATATAAATGCGAAAGAGTTTTCAATTTTTTAATTTTTTGGACACAATTTTTATGTGATCCAGCAGATGGCGCCAAATTGTATTGGTTTGGCTTAAGGGTATTCTTCATTGAACTCTGGGTTCCTATTTGGTTGTGGTGTTTATAATAGGAACCAACTGCTGGATTCTGGCAAAAATTGAAAACGTCTCCGTTATGGAGATCCGCCATGTTTTTGGTGGTAATCGGCCAGTTTCTATGAATTGAAGACATATTGGTGCATTTTCCTAAGCTTGCGCTGATTGGCTCTCCCGGGCTGATGTCAGGCATAAATAGAGTGGTCTGTGAGTGTGGGCGTATCCCTGATGACGTCAATTCTGACGAAACTGGCAGGAGCTACGCCCGCACGCTGACCGCCCATCTGATTCTGATCTGCGCATGCGCGGCCCCATCGCGGCCATTTTGCTTTCTGGTGGATACTGTTTTCGTGCTTTCTCAAAGAGGACAACAATGTGAGTTTTATTCTTTTATTAATAAATGTGTTTTTAAAGCGGTATTACACTATTTGGGCTGTTTATCCTTTCATGTCATGACTGGCCCTTCCATCCCTGTGACTTGGAAACTACTGGGGGAGTATCGTTTGTGACAGCTGGGCTCTGGAGCCATTGCAGGAGAAGGAGTGGAGGCTGCCTGGGTTCCCTGTGAATATACGTAAACAAAACGTGTCTGACCACTCTTATCAGGGGGTCACATGTTCTCTGGTAAGAGCGGAGTACTTGTGGTGTGGAGTGACACCTGATTTCCATTCCTTTCTGACACGGATTGGGGACTTTTTTCACCTGTGATCACCTTTCATCCTTGATCAATTTGCTTACTTGGACTCATATCACTCATACTTTTAGGCTCCATGCACACTGGACGCTATAGGGCTGTTTCAGCGTCGGGTAGGAGACGCTGCTCACAAAACGTTCTATTTGCAGTGTTTTGTAAGCAGCGTTTAGCAGCGTTTTTTGGCTTTTTTTTTTTTACTTCATTGGCTTCCATTGACTGCAAAAAACGCCAGACGCCGATATACCGGCGTTTAGTGGCGTTTAGCGGCGTTTACTGGCGTTTACCGGCGTCTCTCGTTTTTTGTGGTCAGAAGAACGACTTTTGAACGCCAATTCAGGGCGTTCAGATAACAGCCCAAAAACGCCACTGCTGATAAAAGACAATAAACGACCATGTGTGCATGGACACATAGGATAAAATAATGTGGCGTTTTTGGGCTGTTAAAAAAAACGCCAAAACGACCAAAAACGGTCGTTTTTGAGATACAGTGTGCATGGAGCCTTAGCGCTGCACTATTTGTTTATATTTACGTTTTGGGGTTTGATGTTTAACCTTGTGCACAGCTGCTGTGGGACATATATGTATCATCAGTGATCCGGAAGTATTATTTGGATTTTAAGTATTTTTGCGCAGATTATCTTCTTAATCAGAAGGATATACCTATTGCTATAAAGCGTGCTTTGCTTATTCACTGTACAGGGAAGCCTATTTTTGAAGATTGAAAAGGAAAGGTCATTTTTAATAACATTCAATTACAATATGATTAGTGTCGCAATTATATACGCTATATTATTTTTTCCCCCACAAAAGTGGAGTTACCCTTTAAGCTTCCAGGAGCCCTATTACGGATCCAGCACCACCTCATCATCGGTCTCCTAAGTTAAGGCCACTGATCACCGCCTTCCCACCCGTCTCCCGGGGAGGAGGGGTGTTAGCGGTTTGTTTGCCGCCCCCCCCCCCAAAATATTGAGCACCAACCTCCACTGCTGAGGACTCTAGCTGCAGGTCTTACTTTAGAGACCCCTGCTCTAACAGAAAAAATGATAGGAGACCGGCTAGTAGAAAAAACGGAATCAGCCTGCATTAGAAAAAAAATGTTCTTTAAACATAAATGAACTCCCTTAGGACCCTTTGGCTCTATGCAAATAAAAAAACCAAAAACCTCTTTTACACTCATTTGGAATTTTTTTCAGCCTATAAAAGCACCTCTATGTTAGCCTAGGTATCCAAGCACACATAGGCTTCAATATATTAGAAGAAGAGCGTTTAGAGGCTGAAAAAAACCCCAGTGTGTTCAGGAGAGGAGCTGAAGAGCAGAAAAAATGCTGAGTGTGCCTAATGTGTGTAAGTACATCTAAACACGCGTTTAAGTGTTGATACATTCCAATGGACAGAATAAATTAATAGTCTGGCCAATAGAATCTAGTGATGCTCAAATGCTTGATGCATCTAAACTAAATGTGCTTAACACATCTAAACACGTGCAGTACACTCCTTTAGGTACGTTTTTTAAGCAGCCTTACTCCTGCAGGAATTTTGGCATTCAGAGGAGCAAATGCCCTTTGTGCATGAGGCCTTACAATTCCCAGCCAAAGTGAAACTATTGTGGCTGAAGCAAAAAACCTCAGTCAGGGGACTACTGGCATACAGGCTGTGAATTGGGAATCTGCTTCTCATGAGGCACATATTCAGCTCCTTTAAAAAGATACAGCAAGAGATTGCTCAAAAATGCAATGCAAAGCTACACATTGACAGAGAAGGTATTGCGTCAGGTGTGGTTCAACACAGCACATTGGAAAATATGCTGCATGCTCTGCAAAGATGCACTGTGTCGTAAATGCAAGCAAATGGGACAAAAATCTGCTATACTTCTACTGCTAGACAAACTTATGTAGTTACTGTCCCAAAGGTTATTGACTTCAATGTGGATACATTTGATGCTCCCATTCCAGATAAACTTTTGTGCACTATATTATTAATGTTTCTGTTAACAAGGGCAACTCCAGTATCCTGATACTTGCCACGCTGCACTGGCTCTGAAACCAGTTAGTGATCTTAGAGAGTCATTCCTGTGCTTGATTGCCTGTCAGTGACTCACAAATTTCAATCAAGGCAATGCTATACTGGGCAGTGTTCTTTTTGCTGCTCTAAATCTTCAGTCAGTGGACAGCAACTACAATGGTGGCCAGGCATGGATGCCCAAGTAGTTACATTGTGTTCCAACACTCCAGCCAGTACCATTTCCTGATTCTGTTTGGGAGAAGCTTGCTATTGATATCATAGGTCATTTCATAGAGGCTCCTTTGGATTATTGATTTGTTGTATTACATTAATTGATTATTGCAGCAAAGGCCAAAAAATGCTATTCATACTATAGTCACATTTCTCTCCACAGTCTTGCACTGGAAGATACTCCAAACTAGTGTCTGACAATGGACCACAATTTTAGTTAACAAATTTAAATTCTTTCGGTGAGTGAGAGAGAAGTACTGTGCAAAGGAAGTCCTCTGTTTTTGCACCCAAGCAAATGGAGAAATTGAGGGAAGTCTTAAAAAGCTCTTCAGAATGCAAATCTAACAATGAAATCCTGGAAAGTGTTTACTAGAGTTCTTACATGTCTATAGAGTGACCATACATGCAACTGCACAAGTATCCAACAGTGAACTACTACATGGCAAACAAATATACACTAAAAGATACGTTGCCAATATACAACTCCCCCAAGGCCCAATGCCTCTAAAACTGTCAAGTGCTAAGGCTGTAAAGATCAACAAGATAAAAGTAAGGCATGTACTGATTACAAACATATACTTTCAGACTGGATCTCTAGTTAGAGTTTAAAAAAATCTGGCTTATTGAAACAGGGACAATCCAAATTTTCCAATCTGCTTACAATGACAGGTCAGTGGAGATCTTACACTTATGAACTGTCTGGTTGACACATATGGAAGGACAGTCATCTTGCACCACAGTAAGCCAGGACTATTTAGAAGTTTCATTTGAAGAAGGACATTTGCCTAATCCTAGTTATAACAGCCAAGCAAGAGACCAGGAACCCATCTAGACATATTCAAAGAATCATAGGGCCTCCTGTTTGGACCAAGGATGATGTGATGTAATTAAAATGCATAGTACTGTTTTGTGAAATATGTTTTTACATTATTCTTGTTCCTAGTATTTAATAATAAAAGAGAAGTCTAACAAACATTAATACTCATCTAGGCGGAGTCCCCCGCCACCTCTACACCAAGAACTGAGAAACCAAAGACCACTGATTGCTCTGTTCTTGGTCTTAAAGCGGAGTTCCACCCACATATAAGACTTGCGCAATCTAGTCAATTAATGCATCTTAAAAATGTATTGTTTTTTTTTTTTCTCTGTGTTTGTTTTACCTTGTTTTCCATTGTTATTCTCCTCACTTCCTATGCACCCTGCCACAGTGAGGTACGTCATTTCACTGAGTGATTTGGGCCCTAATCCTTCCCGCCGCTGCCATGTGGGACCTGTGTGTGTCCCAGAATACGATGGGACCACTCAGCAAGCGCAGCACGACGCGCGCATGTGCAGTAGGAAACCGGCAGTGAAGCCCGAAGGCTTCACTGCCAGTTTCCCTTAGTTGTAATGCCGGCACCTGCACCCGCAGCCTATAGATGAATCCGCTTGGGGTGCCAATAGCGTGAGAAACCCTGGACAGGTAAGTGTCCTTGTATTAGAAGTTAGCAGCTACAGTATTTGTAGCTGCTGACTTTTATTTTTTTTGTACAGGCTGGAACACTTTAAGTTCACTGGAGCACCAAACTGTGGATGGGGTGAGAGCGCCTGGCTCAGGCTCTCAGCTGCACACTGAGAGGCTGAGCCAGCTGCTGGTCAGACATCTGGGTGGATCCTAACATTAAAGTTAGGATCTCACCAAAGCCTGGACAGACTGAGTGAAGCCTTAGCTCGCGGTTGGTTGCATACAGGTCACAGAATTGCAGAACGAAGTGCATCCTCAGGAGATGTGGAGCAAAAATAGCTTTGACCCTACTTCTCCTTTAAGCAAAAAAGGGCTCTTTTGTATTATGAAGGAAATATATGGTGTTTATATCTCTAACATGTTGTTACATGTATAATACTTTCTTTACTACTCGTACAAGTTAGCTTGAGTTCCTGTTCCTGTTTTGACATACTCAAAGGCTGCATGTGTTTTACGGACACCTGAACTTGTTGATAAAGCACTCTATAACTACTCTGCTGCCCAAATTACAGGGCACAATTCATATCAAATTCTAGGGTTACAAATGTTAGGAAAAATCCCAGAAGTAAGGTAATCAATCAAGAAATGATCTGGCATAGCATGCTGCCTATTAACAATCATATTAGCTTGGTATTTTCTTCCACACTGCCGCTATACTTTAGGTACATCTGGTCTAATGCTGGAAGGTCTTTAAGAGTTCCTGTGAGCAACAGCAATGATATTCTCAGGCACCCTGGTGTGATGGTGCAATTCGGAAGTAAGTATAACAGTCTCAAGTGGACAAAACTGCACAGCCTAGCTGTCCTCTACGACTGGGGTTGTCCTCAGAAAACTAAAGAATAAAAACAGAGGGTGCACTGGTCTAGTATATTATCCAATAAAAATGTTTTAAAAATAATAAAATAAAATCAAATTACTCACAAGTGTAGGTAGTATATTCACACATCAGGCTACTACAAGTGGCTGCAAACTCCCAAACTTGTCAAAACCTCTAGCTCGAGGAGGACCTCCCCAGGGTCCCTGCTGGTTGATGCGTTTCGAAGGTAACCCTTCTTCTTCTTCTCCTCCCCCTCCTTTTTAATATGGGAGGTACTTTTGGCTCTCATACTGTGGAAGGGCCAATAATTAGGCTAAAAGTGTGTATATATAGGCTGTATGATCAGTTTTTATCTGGCTCTGAAGAGGAAGGGTTACCTTCGAAAGCCAGCAGGGACCCTGGTGAGGTCTTCCTCAAGCTAGAGGCTTTGACAAAGTCGGGAGTTTGCAGCCAATTGTAGTGGCCTGATGTGCGAATATACTATCTACAGTTGTGAGTAGTTTGATTTTATCTTATCGTTTTTAATACATTTTAGTTGGATAATGAACTAGGCCAGTGAGCTCTCAGTTTTTATTCTTTACAGGAGTTCCTGTGATCCTGCTCTGTGATCCTTGCTCTTGATATCTGTGCCTGATGATGTTTGTGCCTTGACTTTATTTTGGTTATTGATTTAGCTTGTACAAAATATTCCTGCTATCCTGGCTATCTGATTCAAATTTACAGTTTACTTTAAACCAAGTCTGCCGGCTCTGACTTCAACCATTATCCTACTCCTCTAGTCCTGATATCTTCGATCACATTTTACCTAGGTGTTTCTGCCTCAACTAAAGTATACATGACAAGGGGGGACAGACCATTTGTGGAGGCAACACATCTGCACGAGGGCCCTCTTAAACTGAAGTTTGTTTATACTAGATTTGTGTCTGGCAAGTGCAGGGACTTTCATTTCTTCAGTTGCCTTCTGGATTCTGGCCCAGGCTAAAATGATGTCATACATGCCCATGACTCTTCATGGGCATTTTCTTCCTTCATCTGGGGGGGGGGGTTAGAGAACTTTAGTAAACAAACAGCATCATGAAGGTCAAGGAACATACCAGACAGGTCAGGGATAAAGTTGTAGAGAAGTTTAAAGCAGGGTTAGGTTATAAAAAAATATCCCAAACTTTGGACATCTCATGGAGCACTGTTCAATCCATGATTCGAATATGGAACGAGTATGGCACAACTGCAAACCTACCAAGACATGGCCGTCCACCTAAACTGACAGGCCAGGCAAGGAGAGCATTAATCAGAGAAGCAGACAAGAGGCTCATGGTAACTCTGGAGGAGCTGCAGAGATCCACAGCTCAGGTAGGACAATCTGTCCACAGGACGACAATTAGTCGTGCACTCCACAAATCTGGCCTTTATGGAAAAGTGGCAAAAAGAAAGCCATTGTTGAAATAAAGCCATAAGAAGTTCAGTTTGCAGTTTGCGAGAAGCCATGTGCAGGACACAGCAAAAGTGGAAGAAAGTGCTCTGGTCAGATGAGACCAAAATGGAACCTTTTGGCCTAAAAGCAAAAAGCTATGTATGACAGAAAATTAACACTGCACATCACCCTGAACACACCATCCCCATTGTGAAACCTGGTGGTGGCTGCATCATTTTGTGGGGATGCTTTTCTTCAGCAGGGACAGGGAAGCTGGTCAGAGTTGATGGGAAGATGGATGGAGCCAAATACAGGGCAATCTTAGAAGAAAACCTGTTAGAGTCTGCAGAAGGCGTGAGACTGGGGCGGAGGTTCACCTTCCAGCAGGACAACGACCCTAAACATACAGCCAGAGCTACAATGGAATGGTTTAGATCAAAGCATATTCATGTGTTAGAATGGCCCAGTCAAAGTCCAGACCTAAACCCAATTGAGAATCTATGGCAAGACTTGAAAATTGCTGTTCACAGACGCTCTCCATTCAATCTGACAGAACTTGAGCTATTTTTCAAAGAAGAATGGGCAAATATGTCACTCTCTAGATGTGAAAAGCTGGTAGAGACATCCCCAAAAAGACTTACAGCTGTAATTGCAGTGAAAGGCGGTTCTACAAAGTATTGACTCAGGGGGGCTGAATACAAATGCACACCACACTTTTCAGATATTTATTTGTAAAACATGTTGAAAACCATTTATCATTTTCCTTCCACTTCACAATTATGTGCCACTTTGTGTTGGTCTATCACATAAAATCCCAATAAAATACATTTACATTTTTGGTTGTAACATGACAAAATGTGGAAAATGTCAAGGGGTATGAATACTTTTTCAAGGCACTGTACAAGTAAAATGGATCATAGACAAATCTCATGTTTGTCCATTCAAAACAACCAGATTGCCATGAATAGGCTGTGTATTTCCATGTGCAGAGAACAGAACACTCAGGGTCTGCCAGCAGGCAGCTGCAAAACATAAACAAGCTATCAGTTAGTGTTCCATGCACTGCCACAGGATCCAACCAATCCATTAACATTGAACTAGAAGAACAATGCAGGTGGACATTAGAGGAAATTCAGCCGACATTGAAAACTATGGAGTACTTAAACGGCAAAAAATATTATTGTGCAGAATTTCTCCCCAAAATGAATGATCTCTCAGGTATCTTTCCTGCAGAAGATATAAGTAATTATTTAAAATTGCTGGAAAAATAAAGCCATATTGCTGACTGGTAAAACTTTTAACTTAAGGCTGCCTGGCAACCACATCATCTCTACCTCTTTTACCAACGGCTGCAGTATAGAGGGCTAGATTGTTGTGATTCAGCTGAAGGTTTGGTTTTTTTTTGGTTTTTTTTTTACATCTGACGTTTTCATTTGGTAGCAAAAGTGAACAAATCTATTTCTATTGCATAGGTTTTATTTAGAAAGAAGTACACATTTATCAGTTGTTTTTCCAGACTGCTATTGCATACTACAGTAGTCATTTAAAGTGTATGATGCAATCCCTAACCATGCACGTCTTTTATTTGTTCGCATTTGGTCTCCTAATATACAATTGATAGTGTTCCGTTAAAACTGTTCAATAAGTGCAAAAAATAACCATTTGCAATATTCCTGTGAGCTGATAGCCTCCTGTGCTTTTTGCTCCTGCTGCACTCTTATCAGTAACATTATTCCCAGCTATCTCTGTGGATTACAAAACACCTACCCCCTATGTTATGGAGAAGAGACAAGGACGTGTTTTCTGTAGTCTGGTCCATAGGGTCTTACCCCCTATGTTATGGAGAAGAGACAAGGACGTGTTTTCTGTAGTCTTGTCCTAGGGTAACAATGCTGTTCCTCTATGGGCAGGAATAGTGTTACTGGCAGCAACACCAGGTAATATAAAAATAAATATATAAATATAAAAAAGGAAAAAAGTCTGAAAATAAAAAACAAGTGCAGCCACCACATCTAAGGACTGCCTAGCTGTACTGTATTTAACCACTTCCCTCCCAGCCAATTGACAAATTGTCTTTCCTGGTGGACATCATATGATGTCCTCCCAGAAGACGCCTTGCGCGTGCCCCACAGGCCGTGCTGTGGTATGATCTGTCACCAGCTGCATCCACCAGACACAGCCGATGACTGATCAGTGTACTGGACCGCTGCCGGTACCATGTAATTGCTGTGACCAATCTCAGATCACATGATAATTGTATACAATAGATCAGCGCCGGCTGGTGTGGGAGGGGCGCTGGGGCGCCGCCTCCCCGCCGGCAAAAGAGGAAAAAAAAAAAAGTCAACCCCGCCCACCTACAGGTGGCGCCGGTACAGGGTGATTGGATGTGGGGCCGGGGGCGGGTCACTGTGGCAGCGGAGGTGACTTCCGCTCCCACAGAGACCATGACTGCCCGGGACCGACGAGGGGGGGACAGCCGCTATCCGTGTGCCGAACTCTGCATACCCAGCGCGCTCTCGCATGCCGAATCTCTGCAACAAGAATCCTGCCTGCTGGATGGGGTAAGTGCAGGGGGGGGGGGGG
>BLSH010230963.1:93196-114789 GCA_018402905.1 Glandirana rugosa
TCGAGATCCTTGCCAAGACCAGCAGGGTTTGCAAAAGGTAAATTCCTAATACCTCCGGCGACACGAGAATCCTTGGAATTCACGTCGTCTTTAAAAAAACATTGGAACCGGTCTAGACACGGAACGGTGTTAAGACAGAGACTCGAGAAGTCCGTCAAGGAAACTGGAGTACTAAGAGTAAACGAGACTGTACGTGACACTTGACATTCCAGAATATATCTGTCCACACACCGAAATGATTAGTTCAGGTTAGTCATATTAGTTTATGTCGACCTGAGTTTACTTCCACATCTTGACTCATATATTTAACTCAGGTGCTGTCCATTTCTTCTGATCATCCTTGAGATGGTTCTACACCTTCATTTGAGTCCAGCTGTATTTGATTATACTGATTGGACTTGATTAGTAAAGCCACACACCTGTCTATATAAGACCTTACAGTTCACAGTGCATGTCAGAGCAAATGAGAATCATGAGGTCAAAGGAACTGCCTGAAGAGCTCAGAGACAGAATTGTGGCAAGGCACAGATCTGGCCAAGGTTACAAAAAAATTTCTGCTGCACTTAAGGTTCCTAAGAGCACAGCGGCCTCCATAATCCTTAAATGGAAAACGTTTGGGACGACCAGAACCGTTCCTAGAGCTGGCCGTCTGGCCAAACTGAGCTATCGGGGGAGAAGAGCCTTGTGAGAGAGGTAAAGAGGAACCCAAAGAAAAAAAAAAAAAAAAGAAGAACCCAAAGATCACTGTGGCTGAGCTCCAGAGATGCAGTGGAGAGAGATGGGAGAAAGTTGTAGAAAGTCAGCCATCACTGCAGCCCTCCACCAGTCGGGGCTTTATGGCAGAGTGGCCGGACGGAAGCCTCTCCTCAGTGCAAGACACATGAAAGCCCGCATGGAGTTTGTTAAAAAACACCTGAAGGACTCCAAGATGGTGAGAAATACGATTCTCTGGTCTGATGAGACCAAGATAGAACTTTTTGGCCTTAATTCTAAGTGTTATGTGTGGAGAAAACCAGGCAATGCTCATCACCTGTCCAATACAGTCCCAACAGTGAAGCATGGTGGTGGCAGCATCATGCTGTGGGGGTGTTTTTCAGCTGCAGGGACAGGAGGACTGGTTGTAATCGAGGGAAAGATGAATGCGGCCAAGTTCAGGGATATCCTGGACGAAAACCTTCTCCAGACTGTTCAGGACCTCAGACTGGGCCGAAGGTTTACCTTCCAACAAGACAATGACCCTAAGCACACAGCTAAAATAACAACTTCACAGCAACTCCGTGACTGTTCTTGAATGGCCCAGCCAGAGCCCTGACTTAAACCCAATTGAGCATCTCTGGAGAGACCTAAAAATGGCTGTCCACCAACGTTTACCATCCAACCTGACAGGCCTGGAGAGGATCTGCAAGGAGGAATGGCAGAGGATCCCCAAATCCAGGTGTGAAAAACTTGTTGCATCTTTCCCAAAAAGACTTATGGCTGTATTAGATCAAAAGGGTGCTTCTACTAAATACTGAGCAAAGGGTCTGAATACTTAGGACCATGAGATGTTTCAGTTTTTCTTTTTTAATAAATCTGCAAAAATGTCAACATTTCTGTGTTTTTCTGTCAATATGGGGTGCTGTGTGTACATTAATGAGAGAAAAAAATGAACTTAAATGATTTTAGCAAATGGTTGCAATATAACAAAGAGTGAAAGATTTAAGGGGGTCTGAATACTTTCCGTACCCACTGTATATATATATATATATTGTGACAGCTGGCGTGTAAAGACGCTGGGTTGCATGCAGGATGGCAGGTACATTTGCCCTTGATTTAGGCTGTATGCAGACTTATACCACTAAGGGGAGTCTTGCAGGGGTAGAGGTAATGAGCGCAGCTGAAGTGAGCTGGCTCATTAAGGCCTCTACAAGAACTCCTAGCAGGGATAGGTGAGTGCTCCACCCTGGAACCAGGTTCTGTGTCAGGTCAACAGACTGGGGAGTGTAACAGCGTGTCTGGTAAGAAGCCTGTGTGGCTGACTGTCTTCAGTGAGAGATAGGAGCTTTGTACAGCAGTAGGCTGTACCCAGCTGACAGACAGGGAAACCTATTGTGTAGTCAGTGTATATATACACACAGGGCTTTTTTCAGCAGAAAGAAGCATGGGGGAACACAGTTCAGGCACCTCCTGCACTAAATGCATGTAATGGAAAGGGGTGCTGAGTTGTGCTCAAGGGTCCATTAATGCTGGCTGCTGGATGATCTATAGTTGCTGTGGGGGTATCGATTAGTACTGGAAGGGATCTATTGTTGAGGTAGGGGTCTATTCTTGTTGGCTGTTGGAGGGTCTATTGATGCTGGCTGTTGGAAGATATATTGTTGCTGGGGTGGGGGGGCAGTTATTGCTGGGAGGAATTTACTGTTGAGGGAGTGGTCTATTATTGTTGGCTGCTGCAGGGTCTATTGATGCTGGCTGCTGGAACATCTATTGTTGCTGGGGTAGGGGGATTCAGTTGCTGCTGGGAAGAATCTAGTGTTCAGGGAGTGGTCTATTATTGTTGGCTGCTGGAGGGTCTGTTGATGCTGGCTGCTAGGAGATCTATTGTTGCAGGCGGGGTCTACTAATGCTGAGGTGGATCTATTGTTGCTTGGGGGGTACTTTGTTGTGGGGGTTCTATTGTTGCTGGGAGGGAACTATTGTTGAAAGGGGGGCTTATTGTTGCTGGCTGCAGGGAATATATTTTACAGCTTATTAACAAATTCCATACAAATTACTTGGCACCGTAAAATGATACTTGGTTCTGTATTCTCTAAAAAGGTGGTACTGGGAGATGGATAGGGGGGGGACCAAGGTGGGTAGGGGTGGAGACAAGGGGAGACTTGAAAGGGGGAGGTCCTGTACCTATTCTCTGAGAAAAAAGCCCTGTATGTGTGTATATATATATATATATATATATACAGCGTATCTCACAAAAGTGAGTACACCCCTCACATTTTTGTAAATATTTTATTATATCTTTTCATGTGACAACACTGAAGAGATGACACTTTGCTACAATGTAAAGTAGTGCACAGCTTGTATAACAGTGTAAATTTGCTGTCCTCTCAAAATAGCTCAACACACATCCATTAATGTGTCATCTGTAGACATGCTTGGCCAGTCCATCACCTTTAACCTCAGCTTCTTTAGCAAGGCAGTGGTCATCTTGGGGGTGTATTTGGGGTCGTTATCATGTTGGAATACTGCCCTGTGACCCAGTCTCCGAAGGGAGGGGCTCATGCTCTGCTTCAGTATGTCACAGTACATGTTGGCATTCATGGTTCCCTCAATGAACTGTAGCTCCCCAGTGCCGGCAGCACTCATTCAGCCCCAGACCATGACACTCCTACCACCATGCTTGACTGTAGGCAAGACACCCTTGTCTTTGTACTCCTCACCTGGTTGCCGCCAGACACGCTTGACACCATGTGAACCAAATAAGCTTATCTTGGTCTCATCAGACCACAGGGCATGGTTCCAGTAATCCATGTCCTTAGTCTGCTTGTCTTCAGCAAACTGTTTGCGGACTTTCTTGTGCACCATCTTTAGAAGAGACTTCCTTCTGGGACAACAGCCATGCAGACTAGTTTGATGCAGTGTGAGGCGCATGGTCTGAGTACTGACAGACTGACCCCCCACCCCTTCAACCTCTGTAGCAATGCTGGCAGCACTCATACATCTATTTCCCAAAGACAACCCCTGGATGACGTGGAGCATGTGCACTCAACTTCTTTGGTCGGCCATGGCGAGGCCTGTTCTGAGTGGAACCTGTCCTGTCAAACCACTGTATGGTCTTGGCCACCGTGCTGCAGCTCAGTTTCAGGGTCTTGGCAATCTGCTTATAGCCTAGGCCATCTTTATGTAGAGCAACAATTCTTTTGCAGATCTTCAGAGAGTTCTTTGCCATGAGGTGCCATGTTGAACTTCCAGTGACCAGTATGAGAGAGTGAGAGTGATCACACCAAATTTAACACACCTGCTCCCCAGTCACACCTGAGACCTTGTAACACTAACGAGTCACATGACACCGGGAAGGGAAAATGGCTAATTAGGCCCAGTTTGAACATTTTCACTTAGGGGTGTACTCACTTTTGTTGCCAGCGGTTTAGACATTATTGGCTGTGTGTTGAGTTATTTAGAGGGGACAGCAAAGGTACACTGTTATACAAGCTGTACACTCACTACTTTACATTGTAGCAAAGCGTAATTTCTTCAGTGTTGTCACAAAAATATAATAAAATATTTACAAAAATGTGAGGGGTGTACTCACTTTTGTGTGTGTGTGTATATATATATATATATATATATATATATATATATGTGTGTGTGTGTGTGTGTATATATATATATAAATATATATATATATATATAGTTGTGCACATAAGTTTACATACCCTGGCAGAATTTACGGTTTCTTGGCCATTTTTCAGAGAATATGAATGAGAACACAAAAACTTTTCTTTCACTCATGGTAAGTGTTTGGCTGAAGCTATTTATTATCAATCAACTGTGTTTATTCATTTTAGTTTGCTGAAGACAAGCAGATTAAGGACATGGATTACTGGAACCACGTCCTGTGGTCTGATGAGACCAAGATAAACTTATTTGGTTCAGATGGTGTCAAGCGTGAGTGGTGGGAACCAGGTGAGAAGTACAGTACAAGAGTGTTTTGTATGAGTTCTGCCAGCACTAGGGAGCTACAGTTCATTGAGGGAACCATGAATGCCAACATGTACTGTGACATACTGAAGCAGAGCATGATCCCCTCCCTTCGGAGAGTGGGCCGCAGGGCAGTATTCCAACATAACGACCCCAAACACAACTCCAAGACAACCACAGCCTTGCTAAAGAAGCTGAAGGTAAAGGTGATGAACTGGCCAAGCATGTCTCCAGACCTAAACCCTATTGAGCATTTGTGGGGCATCCTTAAAATGAAAGGTGGAGGAGCTCAAGGTCTCTAACATCCACCAGCTCTGTGATTTTGTCATGGAGGAGTGGAAGAGGACTCCAGTGGCAACGTGGGAAGCTCTGGGGAACTGCATGCCCAAGAGGGTTAAGGCAGTGCTGGAAAATAATGGTGGCCACACAAAATACTGACACTTTGGGCCCAATTTGGACATTTTCACTTAGGGGTGTACTCACTTTTGTTGCCAGTGGTTTAGACATTATTGGCTGTGTGTTGAGCTATTTTAAGGGGACAGCAAATTTACACTGTTATAAAAGCTGTACACTCACTACTTTACATTGTAGCAAAGTGTCATTTCTTCAGTGTTGTCACATGAAAAGATAGAATAAAATATTTACAAAAATGTGAGGGGTGTATTCCGTTTTGTGAGATACTGTATATCTGCTGTCTTCAGCTTTATATCTCCTTTAGAAAGTAACATGTTAGAGATTTTTTTCTTCCTATTCAGCACGGAGTGTGAAGTCTGGGCATACAGACAAGACAGCTGACTGGAGGAAAGGCACACACCCCCTCTCCACACAGGCAGAGACTGTCAGAGCTGTTCTGTGAATAGCTTAGATCTCTGCTAATCTATTTATAGCAACCTCCCTGACACAATATTCAGGCTGGTTTTATCTGCTGAAGAACTTGTCATACTTGCTGATAACAGAAGAACAGAGCAGGAGAAAGCCACGGGACTTGGTGCTTTGGAGAGAGATAAGAAAACACTGCAGACACAGTACATGTGCCCAGCTTAAATTTCATGAATCAGGTTTACATCCACTTTAATCACTTGCCGACTTGGTCATAGCCAAATGACGGCTACAGTGCGGTCAGATAATTCTGGGAAAGCGTTGTATGTCCCCTGGGGTGTGCATCCGGGAATCTCCATGACCGTCGGGTCTTCCGGAACCGGCATGTCACGTGGGAGCCTGAACTGGCCGCTCCGCCCCCTCTACAGCCCAGCGCTTCAGTGAGCATGCAGGGGGGGGGGGGGCAGAGCAGACAGCCAGGGAGTTCTGAGAACTGAGCGATCAGCAGTGTTTGATCGCTCAGTTCTCGGCGTTAGAGCCAGCGGGGGACAGATGCAGCATAGGGCTGATGCTGCATCCATCTAGGTAGGTATGAAAACATTCCCATGCTTCTCATATATGTAAAAACATACATTCCATATATGTACAAACACGCGTGGACATTAAACAGCATAAGCCTATTGACCATCTTAGAAATTAATACTTCATGTAGCCTAATTGGTAGGTATAACAAATTGTAAAACATATAGCAATCAAGTGTTAAAACGCAGCTGCACCCATAAAAGCTTGACGCGTTTCGTGATTAAGATCACTCTTCAGGAGCGGATGCCTTAACATGTCTGAAAAGGGACATAAATACCAATAAATCTAGTATGCAACTGACACAGCAAGAAGATAAAGGAGAGAGGACAATCCAATCCCAATGACTAACATAATGTTGAGATAACACTCATACGAATGGTGAAACATGGCCTGCTGAGTTGGTCTGTCTATTATTACCTATATTTATTTTTATTTGGTTCTTGGGTAAGTCTGCATTAGGTCTCACTTAACACTCATATACCAGCTATTGCCTGGTATCCCCACCCAGCCCTGTGCACTTCTGTTTGTCTTTCACTTGCATAAGCCACATTCTTTACACTCTCCTTGGTACTATGGATTATACCTACATGAGCTATATTACTCAATTTTTACACATTTTTACTCATTATTTATAGATACTTTTGAAGATACCCATACTACCATTCGGTACCTATGGAGAATTCCCCATTTGGGGATCATTTTTTCTTGTGTGTCCATCGCATGTACCAGTCTTGCCACCTCAGCTCCCGTGACAGACCAACTCAGCGGGCCATGTTTCACCATACCCATGTGTGTTATCCCAACAATATGTAAGTCATTGGGATTGGATTGTCATCTCCCCTTTATCTTCTTGCTGTGTCAGTTTCATACTAGATTTATTGGTATTTATGTCCCTTTTCAGACATGTTAAGGCATCCGCTCCTGAAGAGTGATCTTATGCGTCAAGAATGAAATGCGTCAAGATTTTATGGCTGCAGCTATGTTTTAACACTTGATTACTGTATGTTTTACAATTTGTCATACCTACCAATTCCGCTACATGAAGTATTAATTTACAAGATGGCCAATAGGCTTATGCTGTTTAATGTCCATGCGCGTTTTTACATATATGGAATGCATGTTTTTACATATATGAGATTGCCTTTTTCATATTTATCACATTATGCTACTGTTTAGGACAACAAAATGGTTATACTTAATTTATTTTATCTGTCATTTGCCTCATATAAAGTCCCAAAACCCCCTCTCCAGTTCTTCATGATTAGAGATGGAGGCACACGTTACACACATGCTTCATCTAAAGTCCCACCAAAGCCTTTTTGTCTATATTCCCATACTTCTCTTTTAAGATAAAAGAACCACTTTGAGAAAACTGTATGCAATGAGACATGATGCCAAACATACCAAAAATTGATTTTGGATTTACATACACTATAAAGGGAATATAGACAGGTCATTTTCCCTCATCCCACACTGCAATTCAACGCGCTTGAGTGACCTCTCATCAAATCCAGACTTTGTTAAATGGTGAGAGATTTATGAAAACTGATAAAGTGAGTGTTTGTATAGTAGCTGGGGCTTTGGGCAGTGAAGGAAAGACAGATCCTAAAAGGAAAGCGTGCATTTCAGCTTATGTTGTCTGCTTCATCAATACGTTTACTGCTTTTATGCCTCCCACATTTTTACCTTTTTTTCAGACCATCTTAAGATTATGTAAGAAAAAGTGTAAAGAATCTCTCGTGCAAAGATTGTAAATTAGTACATAAAAATGAACAATTGGCTTGTTGCAGCTTTAAATTGTAATGCCATATACTTTATATCCTAAGATTATCCTACATAATTTTGATTATGCTTATCATTTGGTTCCAAGACCAATGGCAATTAAAACCCAGCCAGAAAAAGTATGCATTGCTACTTTATCTATAACATATGGCATTGAATTAGTGTAATAGGAAAATTGGTCCTTAGACCTAAGGTCAACTTAATTACAGTTTAGCAGCAGCTGTAACTCATACAGAGGTGACTTAAAAGGTTAAAGATTTCGGCATCAGTGATTGTTCCATTGTTCTTATACAATACTGAATAAGGTAGTATATGCTGTGTTTGCTTTTTCTAATGCTTCCAGGGGTCTTGTCATGTGCACTGGAAGCTAAAATGCAGGACTGCAAGTATGCCTCGCTTTATTTCTTACATTTCAGGCATAAAATGGATTATGATTAGTAATTAACAAATGATTTAAGTCCTTCTCTGCCATTCGGCTCCACTGATCATGTGTGCAAGAGTGATGTCAGCTGACGCGCCTCCTGGTATGTAGACACCATTCTGTATGTACTTCAGCATTAAAGTGTATGTACCCTTTAAAGTGGTTACAAACCCTTAGATATACCAAGTGAAGTGGCTCAGGTGATACACAGAGATGAAACAAATCCGTCCACATACGTTGTACCTGTTTATCTGTGGCCTCTGTTCTCTACAGCCATTCAAAGTCCAGAATTTACACCACATGTCTGAGCTTTCAGAAAGCAGAGGTGGGGGACTGAAGTTACACTATACAGAGCTCAGTGATAGGTGATTGGAGGGAAGGGATATACCCCCTCCACACAGCACACATGAACAGAGCTGAGGCTGTCATTCACAGGTTGTGTAAATATAAAAATGTTCAATATGGTGTGAAGGATGCAGATTGGGTGAGACTAACTACATGAACAGACAGGAACACTTGATACAAACCCTTAAAGTGGTTGTAAACAATTACCTTGTAAAACAACCCATTCAGTTTGAAATAGAAATGAAAGGCAAACATTTGTGTATTGATTAAAAAAATATATAAATAACTTTTTTCCCATATTTTATAAATGATCACATTCCCTCTGTTCTGAGCTGCATAAGGGCTAGGGGGAGGAGAAGCAGCAGGACACTGAGCTTCCCAGTGAAAGGCTGTGCAAGGGGGGGGGGGGATGTCATACAAGTCTGATCATTGGAGGAGAGTGGACTGAGTTCCCAGCATAGCTAAAGAACTGCCAACTGTGTGCTCTCCTGCCTATGAAATCAGAGGGACTGGCAGGAACACCAAGGATTTCACACAAAGGAAGTAATACAAAGAGAACAGGATATTTTCCATAAAAATACATGGTACAGCAGGCACATATCAGGAAATGTTGGGGTGACAAATGCTTAAAGTATAACTAAATGCATAACTTTTTTTTTTTTTAGTTTTGGATTGGAGAGGACCTATTTTGACTCCAACTGTTGTAATAGTGACTTTATCCCTTGCTGAGACCTCTATGCCTGGCCTGTATAAGCAGATATAATCACCGCGGACAGTTCTCATCAGATAGCTTGAACTCACCAAAACAAGTCTTTTTCCATTAGTGTGCGTCTTTATTGCCAGCATGAGGTATAGCAGACAACAAGATGTGGCAGATGATTGAAAGACAATATTTTGAAGGTCAAAACATGGTTATGTATTCCAGGATGCAAGTAGATTGTGTGCGGTCTACAAATGTGTGGCACTCTTCTTCCTCATGAGACAGAGTAAGGAGAACCAGGAAGAGGAAGTTGCATCACATAGTGAACCAGGAAAAGGAAATTACCTCAGAAGATGGGAGGGAGCACACTTAGAAAACAGACTAGGATAATGCAATATCCAAAAAAACCACAAGATGGCAGTGTAACAACCAACTATATAAACATTACTATAACTATGCATAGCATTATGTTACATGACAGTACATGTAACAGCACATGACCCTTCTGTGAGATTCATATTGCTGTCTGTGCCCTGTTAAGGAAATTCACCCTCTCTATTTGTACTGTTTACCATTATCAATGAAAGTGAAAGTAAAAGAAAATCCCAAATTTTGGGTTGTCCCCAGAAAAGTAATAGAGGGGAAATCTTCCAATGGGGACAATAGTTCTGGTGACCTGAGTGCCCCCAAGGAGTTCCCTTAATTTGCAGAAATTTCTTTTCACTTCCTGTTTGGGTATGGGACAGGAAGTAAAGGGAAAGTGAATGGGGTAACAAATCTGAAAAAATAAACTGACAGGGATTATAACCCTCCCTTATTCTATCCAAAAAAAAAAAAAAAAAAGTTTTACCTATAGTTCTACTTTAAGACAAGTCCTATGACTTTAGGATCCAGTGAAGAATCCAATCCAGCACACTTAATGCAGCACTTCTGAGAGACCGAAGAGATCTCTATGCAGAACAAACAGACAAGAAGAGCTAAGTGTGCAGACTAAGTGTAGTTGGTGTTTACACAATTTTTAGAAGACAATTAACAATTCACATTAAGCAAAATAAAATGTGCTTATCATGGTTCTCAAAGGGATTCCATGTTTGTGAGGGCGCCAAAGGAACTGTCACAGTGGACGCACTGGATGTAGTCTGGATGAAACCTGTAATGGCTAAGAGAGACAGCTAGAGGGTGCCAATCTCTGATTGATTTATACTTCCCTTCCTAACCAATGAAACCACAAAGCTCCTGATTCACTCCTTGGTCATCTCTCGTCTCGACTACTGCAACTCCCTCCTCACTGGTCTACCTTTAAATAGACTAGCCCCTCTCCAGTCCATCATGAATGCCCTGCCAGACTCATCCACCTTACAAACCGTTCAACGTCTGCCACCCCCCTCTGCCAATCCCTCCATTGGCTGCCACTCGCCCAACTAATTAAATTTAAAATACTAACAATCAGCTACAAAGCCATCCACAACTCTGCTCCCAGCTACATCACCAACCTTGTCTCAAAATACCAACCTAACCGTCCTCTTCGCTCCTCCCAAGACCTCCTGCTCTCCAGCTCCCTCATCACCTCCTCTCATACTCGCATCCAAGACTTCTCCCGAGCCTCTCCCATCCTCTGGAACTCCCTACCCCAATCGGTCAGAATGTCCCCAAATCTATCCACCTTCAAGTGATCCCTGGAAACTTTTCTCTTCAGGGAAGCCTATCCTGCCACCACCTAATAACTACACTCCTTTTTTCTCAATCAGCTCATCCCCCGCATTTTACTGCCCTTTTGTATCATTTCTCTCCCTCCTAGATTGTAAGCTCTAACGAGCAGGGCCCTCTGATTCCTCCTGTATTGAATTGTATTGTAATTGTACTGTCTGCCCTAATATTGTAAAGCGCTGTGCAAACTGTCGGCGCTATACAAATCCTGTATAATAATATAATAATAATCTAAGTGCAACAAGGTGGAGAGGTGGACACAGCACATGATGATTGACAACTCACAGTGTGTCGTTGATCACATGCATAGCAGTCTTTGGTCCATCTGCAGCTGGGAGATCCAGAGATGAAGCTGATGCTGCTGGGGTGGAGTATGGTAGCCAGTGTAACCAGGCAGCCTCAGGACAGGAAGCTAGAAGTGGCATGTGGGGATCAATGGAGCACAGGCAAGGACTGGAAGTTCTGGTCCCTGCCTGTGCTCCATCAATCCGCACAAATATTTTTCTTTCTATTTCACTGTGCTCAATGCGATGAGCCTGATATAGGGGTTTAACATGTTGTAAATGTATTTTTAATTAAAGATTTCAATTTACACTTTAAGCAGGAGCTGATGGGTACCACAAAGTTCTTCACCTCTGCTATTCTAGGAGAAGGTGTGGGACTACCTGGAAGTTATAAGCAAGGAAGAACACAGTTAAAGTGGTTGCATTAAGGAAAAAAAATGTTATATAGCTTTCTGTCCATCTCTTGCCCCATGTGAAAGGAAAAAGAGTAGAGAAGAGATCCAGTGCTTTGCATAGCTGTCATTTTTCTCCCGCTTCTTCCTCTTCACACAGGGACTTGGACAGCAGCAGGAGCCATTGGCTCCTGCTGTTGTCAATCAAATGCAGTGAAAAGGAAGCTGGGCCAGTGCTAAACCCGCTGTGTGTGTCTATGGAGCTCAGCTCCATAGACACACACTGCTTGGGAGCGAGCACGCACTGTGTGCTTCCATAGCAAGCGGCTTGCGATGGGGGCACACAAAGTAGAGGAGGAGCCAAGATCACCTGTGGGGGACCACAGAAGAGGAGGATCGCAGCTGCTCTGTGCAAAACCATTGCACAGGGCAGGTGAGTATAACATGTTTGTTATTTTAATGAAAAAAAGCCTTTAGTAAAACTTTAAGATACAGCTTTTAATTAGTCTTGGTCATTGAAGAATTGCAAAAGAGCAACATTTCCTAAATTAAAATTAAATTATTTATTAATAACATTTTTTGGTGAACTTTAATTAAAAAGACTAATAACCCATTAATCACAACAAAATATTGTTTTAATTAGAAACTCTAGTATTTTAAATAAAAGAAGAAAATACACTCCCCGGCCACTTTATTAGGTACACCTTGCTAGTACCGGGTTGGACCCCATTTTGCCTTCAGAACTGCCTTAGTTCTTCATGGCATAGATTCAACAAGGTGATGGAAACATTCCTCAGAGATTTTGGTCCATAGTGACAACATAACATCACGCAGTTGCTGCAGATTTGTCGGCTGCACATCCATGATGCGAATCTCTCGTTCCATCACACCCCAAAGGTGCTCTATTGGATGAGATCTGGTGACTGTGGAGGCCATTGGAGTGCAGTGACCTCATTGTCAAGTTCAAAAATCCAGTGGTGAGATGATTGGAGCTTTGTGACATGGTGCATTATCCTGCTGGAAGGAGCCATCAGAAGATGGGTACACTGTAGTCATAAAGGGATGGACATGGTCAGCAACAATACTCAGGTAGGCCGTGGCATTTAAACGATGCTGAATTGGTACTAAGGGGCCCAAAGTGTGCCAAGAAAATATCCCCCACACCATTACACCACCACCACCAGTCTGAACTGTTGATACAAGGGAGGATGGATCCACGCTTTCATGTTGTTTACTCCAAATTCTGACCCTACCATCTGAATGTCGCAGCTGAAATCGAGACTCATCAGACCAGGCAACGTTTTTCCAATCTTCTATTGTCCAATTTTGGTGAGCCGGTGTGAATTTTAGCCTCAGTTTCCTGTGTTTAGCTGACAGTAGTGTGGTGTTCTGCTGCTGTAGCCCATCTACTTCAAGGTTTGATGCGTTGTGCATTCAGAGATGGTATTCTGCATACATTGGGTGTAAGGAGTGGTTATTTGAGTTACTGTTGCCTTTCTATCATCTCCAACCAGTCTGCCCATTCTCCTGTGACCTCTGACATCAACAAGGCATTTTCATCCACACAACTGCCACTCACTGGATATTTTCTCTTTTTTGGACCATTCTCTGTAAACCCTAGAGATGGTTGTATGTGAAAATCCCAGCAGATCAGTTGTTTTTTAAATACTTAGACCAGCCCATCAGGTGGCAAAAAACATGCCACGTTCAAAGTCCCCTTTCTCCCCCCATTCTGATGCTCGGTTTGAACTTCAGCAAGTTATCTTTACTATGTCTAGATGCCTAAATGCATTGAGTTTCTGCAATGTGATTGGCTTATTAGAAATTTGTGTTACCAAGCAATTGAACAGGTGTACGTAATAAAGTGGTCGGTGACTGTATATGGTAAGTCCGTTTTCTATAGATTCAAGTGTCTGGAATATAATATTATATTAACCACTTGGCATGGCATCCTGGAAATCCTGGCCTTGAAGTGGAGATATCTGCAGCTACAGGCATTATCCAGATATCTTTGTTTTCAGCCGGCGATTCCCTCTCTTGTAAAAGCCATTCTAGTGGCTGATTAGCCACTGGATTGATTTTACAGGCAGCTGTATAGGACGCCTCCACCCTCCCGCCACCCACGGCGCCTCTCCGGGCTCTCCCATTTGACCGGGAAGCCAGAGATCCAATCTGGCAGTGGTTTACCATAGAGCTGGCCATTTACAGGATTGTCCCTGGGCCATCTCTATGACCCTGGGAGGCCAGAAACTGTCACTTTAGTATCTGTCAGATGTAAACACTGCCATTTTTTCCCCCTGGAAAGCAGATATTGATGTTTTTGTTTTTTGTTTTGATCTCATGCTTTCCAGGGTAGAGGAGATATCTGGGGTTTTATTGACCCCAGATGTCTCCAAAAAAAGGACCTGTCATGTCTTCCTATTACAGGGAATGTTTACATTTCTTGTAATAAGAATAAAAGTGATCAAAAAAAATTAAAGGGAAAGTGTAAAAATTTAAAAATTAAATAAATAAGAAATAAATAAATAAGAATTTAAAAAAATATATTTAAAGCGCCCCTGTCACCTTGTGCTTGCACACAGAAGTGAATGCATACGTAGATTACACCACATATGTAAACATATGTAAATAGGGTTTCCACCACACCTGTGAATTTTCGTCACAAACGTTATAGCGAGAGCAATAATTCTAGCACTAGACCTCCTCTGTAACTTTAAACTGGAAATTTTTAAGTATCGAAGTTTGGGGCCATTCCACGAGTGTGTACAATTTTAAAGCATGACATGTTAGGTATCTATTTACTCAGCATACCATCATGTTTTATATTTTGCTAAAAAGTGGGTTATATATTGTTATTAAAATTCATTAAAGTGTATTGTTAAAAAAAAATAACGTTTTAAAAATTTCTGTGCAAATACAGTGTGACATAACAAATTGCAACAAAAGCCATTTTATTCTTTAGGGCCTCTGATTATAAAATATATATATAATGTTTGGGGGTTCTGAGTAATACATGCTTTGGGGTTGAAAGTCCTGAGTTGAAATACTCAAATACATTTGTAATCCCTAGAGGGCAACACTGTGTAGGTGAACAAGCAATATGGAAGTCTGTGGCCAAGAGACCTTTTCCCAGTCCCATTGATTTCAGGATGCTCACTCTTGTCTACCAAGATGTTTAGGAGCCCATCTCTCAGGTAGCAGATCCGGAGCCACATCTGGACCAGCATGCTCAGGTGCCACAGGGTCTGATCACAGTATGCTTTGGAACCACAAAATCTGGATACAGCAAGCTGTGGTCCTCAGCAGCAGGAGTCTAAGGCAACACAGCTCCCTTCTTTATGCTCTCCACCGGCAGCACCTCACAGCCACCCAGTAGCAGCACTGGACAGAAATCCTTTTGACTCTGCCCACCACGTGAGACTGCCCCCTTGCCCAGGCTTTTAGTCCTGCTTCTCCCCTCCTGTAACTTGTAGTTCCACACCGTCTCCCCCTGCTTGGCTGTTGTCCTCCAGGGAATACAATCCCCAGCAGTTTTTGCCCAGTCTCTGGGTGGAGTGTGAAGGGCTTCCTCATGTAGGCAATCTGAGTCCTTCTAACACTGACCCTTGTATCTCCCAGCCCTCTGTCCTATCCAGCAGCAGGAGACAGGAAATTGAAGGGCCCTATATTCTTTTCTCAGGCATGCAGCAGCATCCCCCCTAAAATAGAACTATAGGAAACACTTTGGGGGAGATTTCCTTTTATTTCCTGCCTCATAGTGAAAAGAAGAAGTGAGAGGAAATCCCTCCGAAGTGAGGAAATCCCTGGTTGTCATCAGGGTCACAAGGAATAGTGTCAGATTGAAAGATTTCCCCTATATTCTAGTGACAGCCCAAAATTTGAGATTTTATTTTACTTTCAAGCTCAGTGATAACAGTAAATGAGACATATAGAAAGTTTGGACCTCCTTATTGTGGGCACTGACAGCAAAAAAACTAGCTGGTTTTCAAATCTCTCTCCACTCCCCAACTTAAAAGCAAAAAATGCTTTTAGTTATACTTTGATAGGGCCAACCTGGCTACACTTGTAAATCGAAATGGTATATAAGTACATTGATGAAATTTGACATTTATGTGGGTACCGGTTATAGTTATTTTAAAAAGTGTTTTCTGAAGTGCAATTATATGATGTCCTGCAAACAGCTACGAAAAAGCTTTAAAAAAATCACAAGCTAGTGTTGGGAGCCAGATTTTCTTTTAAAAATGTTTAATTAGTATCCCCAGGTCCTGAACCCCCCCACAGCAGGTAAGCAAAAGAACTTAAAAAACAGAGTGCAGCGCTATGTGCAACTACAAATGTCCTTTTGAGTCCATAAATGATAATAAACTTTGAAGAAACTTCATAAATCAGATAATGGACAAATAGGTGCACAAGCCCTCCTCCACAGACACACGCAGCCGTTCACCTCATTTGTAAGGCCTGATGGCCTACAATGCACCTTTCCCACTGGGGAACTAAGTGTATGTCCTGAAGGAATCCTTGGGATAATAATCGGCTTTGTCACCATTCAATCCAGGATATATATAGAAAGAGATGAGAAAACATCTAGTGCTCTCCGCAAAGGCTAATACATAAATCTTATACATCAACTGAATCACAATAGAGAACATATAGGACATCCACGTGTTTCAGAAGACAGACATCGTTGTGTACGGACCCTCCACCACAGAGATACACCTCATTTGCTAGACCAAGAGGTCTGTCAAACACTGGGGACTATAGGGCAGGGCTCCTATGTGTTCCTGGCCGCGCTCCCACGCTGAAGAAGTCCCGCCCCAGGACGTAGCGCGTACGGGAGAGGAGCGGAGTATGACATCACCCGGCCATCTTTGGTGTCTTCAATGTGTGTCATTACCAGCGTTGATCCATGCACTCGGTTTGAGTGCTTTATTTGTGAGTGTACCTTTTTATCTTTTTAAATAAATCTGGTGTTATACGGAGAGCATTAGATGTAGCTTTCTGTTTTAACTGCATGTACTTTGGATGGCAATTTATTGGAGTGGACCAGGAACACATAGGAGCCCTGCCCTAGAGTCCCCAGTGGGGAAGGTGTTTGACAGACCTCTTGGTTTAGCAAATAAGGTGAGCAGCAGTGTATCTCTGTGGTGGAGGGTCCGTACACAACAATGCCTGTCTTCTGAAACACATGGATGTCCTATCTGTTCTCTATTGTGATTGAGCTGACGTATAAGATTTATGTATTAGCCTTAGCGGAGAGCACTAGATGTTTTCTCATCTCTTTCTATATATATCCTGGATTGAATGGTGACTAAGCCGATTATTATCCCAAGGATTCCTTCAGGATATACACTTAGTTCCCCAGTGGGGAAGGTGCATTGTAGGCCATCAGGACTTACAAATGAGGTGAGCGGCTGTGTATGTCTGTGGAGGAGGGCTTGTGTCCATTATCTGATTTATGAAGTTTCTTTGAAGTTTATTATCATTTATGGACTCAAAAGGACATTTGTAGTTGCGCATAGCGCTGCACTCTGTTTTTTATGTTTACATGTGTTTACATAGTGTTCAGCCTGCTGTGCATTGCAACCGATTATTGGAGACTTTGCGCTGAATATTTTCCTGTATTTTATAAGCAAAATAACTTGGTCCTAAACACACCCCAGCTTGATGAGTCAACAATCAGAGACCAGTAGTACACTGATTAGGCAACACTTTTCTCTCTGACGCACAGTTCTGCTGCTCTTTCTTTGCCGTGTCAAAGGATTTAGGAAGCTAATAAAAAGACAAAGGCAGACACTAAGTAAAATAAATGGCATATTTTATATCTGTCTGACTTACAACATTTTAAAGCTTTGCACATGAAATTGTTCCAAACACATTGGCAAGCTGGATTAGCTGCAAGTTACCCCCAAGTTGGCCAAGGGCTCCACCCAGCTCCTTCTTCAGATAGGGTACCTGCCCTTAAGGGGTACCCCGCTATTTTGTGTTTCACTTACTTCAGCTTTGAGACCCACCTGGCCGTCACAATACTTACATTTTTCTGGCACAAGGACCATCTTCTTAAATAAAGAATGTCCACACAGAACTTCAAAAACAACAACTTAGCACACAGCTTCTTATCTTCGCTTCTTCATCATTACCAGGGTCGGCCCTACCATGGGTCCCAGTGGGTCCATTGGACCCAGGCAGCACTTTGAGAGGGGCAGCAAATTGAACCATGGCCGCCTCTCCTTCTCTTCTATTTACCCAGAAAATTGACGACCAAGATTTTTTTCCAGCAGTTTCCAGCAGCCCCTTTACTACCATAGCCCACCTCTATACTGCTCTAGCCTGTCTATGTACTACCCCAGCCTGCCCCTATGCTGCCTTAGCCTGACCATATACTACCCTAGCCTGACCGTATACTACCCTAGCCTGTCTGTATACTACCCTAGCTTGTCTGTATACTGCCCTAGTAAATCTGACTTCCTGATAAATATAATTTTAGTTTTAATTATCATGATATAAAATAATGGATGTGAGGGGCCTTTTGGTGGGCATGATTTTTTTTTTTTTGCGGGGGGGGGGCAGCATTTCATTCTTGGACCCAGGTAGCACAATGTTTTGGGCCAGCCCTGATCATTACAGTGTAGAACACTTCAGTGTCACCAATCCCGACCTCTTAAGTCCATCCAGCTTCTCTAATGTTCTTTCATGTCTCCCCCAGCAGTGGGTCCTCACAAGAAGTATTTTACCTAGGCCTTGGCCCCGTAGGCCTACCGCTCTTCTTGACTACAAACCTACATGCCAAAATCCAAGAGCATCCAAATCCCATCACCTTCTGCCCAGGACCCCTCCTACCCCAGAATATAAGGGGCACACTGCTCCACCCACTAACATCATCAGGATACTGGTCTTTCTTAAAGAATGACTACCACCTACTTACAAACAGATATATCCAGATAATGGAAAATCCATCAGCCTCTGCGACTTAAAATGATGCTAAACACACACTGTTTAATATACATTGTCCCTTCTATTTCCTTATGTGGATGATGGCACTGGAAATAATTTAATAAAAAGGCCATCCAAGTACCATTTTCCTAATTGAAATAGAACAGGTATCATCGAAGGTCAAGGTGTCATCGAAATTAAGTGTAAAAAAATTGCCATCATCCTTATATCAATAGAGAAAAGATCAGCACAATGTGCTAGAGCAAACAGACCCCCTTGGTCTTTATAAGCAAAAAAATATATTTTCTTTTTTTCTGGAGTATTTTCATTAAAAATTAGTTAAGACAATTGTATGGGTATTAACAATCATAAAAACCAAGGGATATACCCTCTGGATTATTGGGTACATAGTATATACATCGTAAAAGCAATACGAAATGCTGTATACAGTATAATATAGAAAACACCCTAATGACATCAAGTGTCCATAAAATGCCACATGGTACTATAAACTAGTGGGGTGGGTTTCTTGATTATCCCAACATGTTTTGGAATTAACCGTGTGTTATCCTTCTTCAGGGGATTTTACATTGTGGGTCAATTGTTTCTTTCATTTCCGAAATATAAGCAAAGTAGCTGAAAAGTCACATTGCAAACAGTAAGGTTCCAATACTAATGTGATTTGCACATAGGTGCATTACATTCAAAACTCATTGAGCACTTGCATAATTGATATACAGCTGTCACATGACCCAGCTCTTTTTCCAGCCTGTCTGCAAGGAAACATAAGCAGGAGGAGCTGCTGGTCCTCAGTCAGATGTTCAAAATAAAAAAACAGCCTTTGGAATACAGAGTAAAAATAAATAAATAATATCAATAAACAGTTTTAAATTGTCATACAAATATACAGTATATATTTGAAATCAAAACTTTATTATTTTGTGGAATAATAGGTCTCACTCCCCTCCAGCCTGTGTCTTCACCCACCATTAATCTACATGTAAAATCCCGCCCCCATTGTGTTTAGCTGGTTAGTGGGCATGGAGGAGGAGGGAGGGAGTGGGCTGTCATTTACCACTGTGCATACACCTACATGTGTGGCCCTATAGTCACATGGGCTGCTCAGATGTGATAGGGAAGAAATGCTCAGCATAGAAACTCACTGAAAACTGAGCATGTGCAGAGTTGGCACCACAGCTGCAAAATCCCTAGCTGAATTGGGGACATGGACAGAAGGTGGAGATAGAGAACAGCAGGATTAACCAGGTTTTTTTTGCAGAATACAGAAAACAAATCTCACAGTGACTGAGTGAGTATGAACAGCGTGTAATTTATTGATCGCTTTTATGATGTGGGTTTAGTGACACTTTAAGTGTCCAAATATGAAAAGAGTATAGGGAGAGAATCCTTGTCTCCTTCAACCAGTGTCCTAAAACAATGGTTTCTATATGTCTTATTAGGATAGTACCTAATAAGGAAGTATATACATTCCCTACTTGGGCAACTTGTGCTTTGTTTTACAAGTTAACAGTGTAAATGGGGTATGATGGCAATTTGCTTTCTGCTGAACTTGGAAAAATCTGTCTATATTCACTAATTGATTAATTTACATCATATCACAAACACTATAAAAGGTTTCTACCTTTGTATACACTTCTTGTGCTTGCTGTCATGTCTCAGGAGAGCTATTATTCAGCAAAATCCATAAAATACAATACATACATGTAACTTATTTACTTATTTATTGTAGGTATTTATATAGCATTGGCAACTTATGCAGCAATTTACATATTGTACATTTGCATCCGTCTCTGTCTGTTAGAGAGAATCTGCACCTTTCATGGAGTTTAGCGCATGCGCGCTCGTGCACGCGTGTGCACGCATGCACCGGAGACGGCACCAAACAACACTATTTGAACCCTCAGTGCCCTGCAGCCAGTGCTGTCCATTCTACAGCATCTGAGTGCCTGTGAGCCCCAGCTCTGTTCTTGTTTTCCAGTTCCTGTGATCCTTCCTGTTTCCTGTTTGACCCGGCTTGACCTGACCTGCTGATATCTGCCTGCACCAACCCCCAGCTATCCACGACCATCCGATTGTCTGACCCTTCTGTACTTCTGCTGCCAGCCCGATTACGAACTTTGCTTGGACTAGACCAATCTCTTGCCTGATCCCTTTTACCGCACAGCCAGCCAGTTGCCGACTCAGCCTGCACCTCCATTCTTCTGATTTGCACGACTGCCTCTGACCTCACACCACCATCAGTGACCATCCAGCCCTCATGCCATTCTGCACTCTCGGACCTCCTGTCTGCTCTACCAGGGGTCCCTGAATCAGGTGCGCAAGAGTGGTTGTTCCCTGCATAAGCCAGACTCCACCACCAGGTATGTGACACTGTCCTTAAGGACTTAAAATCTAAGGTCCGTATCTCACATACATACAGATACTAGGGCCAATTTAGACAATAGCCAATTAACCTACCAGCATGTTTTTGCAGTGTGGGAGGAGTATGTGGAAGAAACCCATGCAAGAATAGGGAGAACATGCAATCTTTTGCAGACCACTAGACAATAAATGGGGTTAAAGCAGCAGCAACAGAAGACAGATAAGGTTGACCAGTTTAGATGCAAAATCTGGGTTAAACTTTAATATTATATTTTATTTAGCCTCTTATGATAATGAAATATATATTGTAGTATTGTATTTCTAATAAGTTAACCCTACACAGGAAACTGGGGAGGTGGGAGAAGAAAATTAGTAATTTAATACTTTATAAACTTTAGCATTAGTAACATGGTCAAGATTGCATTGCCAATTGGATGAGCGTGCATGAACTTGTAGTTTTTGAGCAGCCAGAGAAACATAAGCTGCCTGTTCCTGCTTGAGGTTTTTATTTTTACAACTCTTTTATTAGTTTGCATTCCAGTTAGGGTGAATATATATATATATATATATAT